>BTHU01000016.1:96922203-97359703 GCA_036184795.1 Tokudaia tokunoshimensis
TCTCCTGATGACTCGATTTTCCTGCTGTAATCGACTGTTTCTTGACTAGGATGCAGGAAAAACTCTTTTGCTCTTAAGTTGATTTTGTCACCGTGTGTAGTTACAGCAACAGGGGAAGAAAATAACATGCTACATAATACCGTAGCAATCAAGAAGTAAATTACAGATAAACTGGGAAAATGAGGACCATATGGAGATTACAAAAGTGAGGAACAGGCTGAGAAGTATTTACAACATAGAAAAGTTGCCTTGGGTACATCTTACAGCTTCTGAGTAGAGTGGGAAGAAAATAAGTTGGAGCCAGAAGATCAAGTTGAGAAGCTAGCAAATTAATCTGAAGCTTCATCGAAAAATAATGGCAAAGATGTGTCTTGTCAGACTATATCAAGTGCTTTTGGAAAGGACTGCACACCACCACCTCCATTACTATATACCTACTCTGCTGACTGCTATAAAAATGACAGACATAACTTACTAAATAAAATGACTAAAATATTTCAATAAAATTTGGTAGTGCATAAATTTGTATGAAGACAGTAGTGGTATTTTGGGAGGAAATATTAGGAAATCAAGCCAAATATAATCATCGGTTTCACGCCTAGAATATAAAAAGTCAGGAAATTTCAGCAAGTATATTATAGGGACTTTTGGGAGGTCCAGAGACATTGTCATATTCTGGTTTCTTTTCTGATCCTTACCTCAGCAGGAACATATTAGTGTCTTCATAGGGAATGTAAAAATGTGAGGAGCTGCATTGTTATAAGGACTGAACCTGTTTATCACCATTACTGTGGGACTTTTGAAAAGGAACATATTGCCTTCTAGAGGTAACATTATGCAGACTCTGAGAATCTCTAAAGGGAACAGAAACCAACAAGGAGGGCCACAGGGCTGAAGGTCTGAGTTTAAATCCTACATTGAAATCTTGTGCCCATTACCATTTGTTAGGTGATCTTAGCAACAGGGTCAGAATGCTTCAAGTATTTCATAGTCAAATGGGTGATATATTTAGCCCAGACATTTAGGTGTAATCTTTTCTCTCTACCTTCAAAACCATTGGAGATGAATCCCTCCAAAACATGCCAAAAATTTAAAAACAAAAGCTTTGTTTTAGGTGATTTAAATCTCTACCTGGAGTTTCAACCATTTTAGAGAAGTGTGACATATTCTGGAAAAAGAAAAAGCAGCTGTCAGTACATGATCCTTTTGAACCTGGCCTGTCTGACCGTTAGTCCTCTTTGTCCTTTACAGAATTTTAGGTTGCAAGCCTAGATAAATCCAATTATTCTCTTTTTTGCTGAGGGAGTTGTTCAGAAGCATGAGGACTGTGTGATGTAGGATAAGCAACAGAGCATGTTTACCAGTTGTGACCTTTATCATACATGGTATCAAAATGCAATTCAGACACATGCATCTGGGGAGAAGGGCAGGCTAAAGATAAAGAGGATGGTCTTCAAAGAAAGGCCCTTAAGTGATATTTAATTAAATTGACTGCTTTATCTTACAAACCGGAGAGTTTATCTTTTAACCTAGAATCCTATAGGATTCTAGCTACCATGTAAATATGGATAGTTATGCTTTTACCATCACTGTATCATGTCACTGCATGAAAAGGATATGAAAAGGATACTTTCTAATGCATTCAGATAAATTTGGTGAGCAAAAGAATAAACACTAGATGGTGTGTTTAAATGCAAATTGTTAGCACTCTAATTATATTTAAATCATATTTCCTAACTTATGCTTACTAATTTCCTTTCTCTTCTTCACCAGTTAATCAATGGGTTTGGAAGTCGGAAGCGTTTATCTTTCACTCTTTCAATACATATTACAGTTTGTGTGCTAAAGCTGAAACTTGACTCACATGTTATAAATACCAAAGTTTATATAATCTACAAAACCAGTGGTTTCATCAGCCACTAGATGTTTATTGGATTGTACTAAATTGCAAGTTCAACATAGAATTATTATTGTTTTACAAATTATTGCCTGTAAGTTTTATACATACAGTTGTTTGCTTATATATATATACATATATTACAAATTATATATATAATATAATATATATAATTTAGATGAAAGAAAGAAAATAAACCTCAAAGCCTTACATTTAGATGTTTAATTTGGGTTAAATTTTTATGAAACCATTTTCCACATGCAATTGTGTTTTGGCTGCCATGTTTGTATGTGTATATGGTATTGGTTCAGCTTCAGTTAGTCTTAGATTGCTTTAATTAGCAGAAGTAAGTTCTGTCTATTTCTCAGGCTGAGAGCATATTTGGATTGTTTTACCTTAATAATGCTTCTAAACTTCTTCTACTTAGTTCAGTCAAAAGATAGCTTCCCTAGAAGAACTACATGAGTAAGTCTGTTTCTCAGTGACTCAGGAAAACTACTCAGAAACTCATGTCCACCCTGCATGGTGTTCTTGATGCTCACTTAGAACCTTAAGGCTTCTCAAGCATCCTCCCTTGGGACATACTTGTTAACTTAGCTTCTTTGATTCCGTGGATTGTAGCATTGTCATCCTGTGCTTTATGACTAGTATTCACTTATAAGTGAGTACATACCATGAATGTATTTCTGGGTTTGGGTTACCGCACTCAGGATAACATTTTCTAGTTCCATCAATTTGAGTGAATGATTAGTAATTTTCATTGTTTTTGCTGAGTAGTACTACATTATGAAAATGTACCGTATTGTCTGCATCCATTTTCAGTCGAGGGACATCTTGGTTGTTTCTGATTTCTGGCTATTACAAATAGGCTACTACGAACATAGTGAAGCATGGGTTCTTGTGGTATGGTAGAACATCTTTAAGGTATATGCCCAGAAGAGGTATAGCTGGATCTTCAGGGAGATCTATTTCCAGTTTTCTGAGGAACCGCCAGATGGATTTCCAGAGTGGTTGTACCAGCTTGCAACCCCACCAGCAATGGAGGAGTGTTCCTCTTTCTCCACATCCTTGCCAGCATCTGTTGTCACTTAAGTTTTTGGTCTTAGCCATTCTGACGGGTCATTTTGATTTGTATTTCCCTGATGACTAAAGAAGTTGAAGATTTCTTTAATGCTTCTTATTCATTAAAGATTCTTCTGTTGAAAACACTGTTTTGCTCTACCCTATTTTTAAACTGGGCTGTTTGGTTTTCTGCTGTCTAATTGCTTGAGTTCTTCATGTATTTTGGATATTAGCCCTCTGTCAAATGTAGGGTTGGTAAAGATCTTTTCCCATCCTGTAAGCAGATGTTTTATCCTATTGATGGTGTCCTTTGCCTTCAGAAACTTTTCAGTTTCATGAGGTCCCATTTATTAGTTGTTGTTCTTAATCCCTGAGCTGTCGGTGTTCTATTAAGGAAGTTGTCTCCTGTGCCGATGTGTTCAAGGCTATTCTCCACATTTTCTTGCCTAAGATTTAGCGTATCTTGTTTCAGGTTGAGATCTTTGATTCACTTTGACTTGATTTTGTGCAGGGTGATAAATATGGACCTATTTGCATGCCATGAAAGAGAGCCCACCCCCAACACTATTAATAATATTCTCCTATAGCTGCAGACAGGAGGCTAGTATGACAGTCATCTGACTGGCTTCACCAGTAGCCAATGAAAACAGATGTAGGGAGTCAGAGTCAAACATTAGGTGGAGCTTAGTGAATCTTGTGGGCGAGGCGGTGGAAAGATTGATAGAGCCAGAGAGGTCAAGGATACTACAAGAAAACCTATAAAATCAGGAAACTGACCATATAGGTGTTCACAGAGACTGGACCACCAGCCAGGAAGCATGCATGGTACAGGCCTAGTCACCCTACATATATGTAACAGATGTATATAGTCCTCATGTGAGATCTAAAACAGCACGAACATGGGATGTCGCTGAGTCACTCTGTTCCCTGCTTTAGGATTCTTTTTCCCAAACTGAACGGCCTTGTTCAGCCTCAGTAGAAGATGTGCCCAGTCATATGACAACTTGATATATTAATGTGGTTTGATAACCATGGGAGGTCTCCCCTTCTCTGTGGAGAAAGGAAGGGGACACAGAGAAGTTGAGAGTGGGGTACTGGGAGGAGAGGAGAGAGGGGAAGTCTCAACTGGTGAAAGAGTTTCTCATAGTCCATGAGCTCTAACTTGTGAAACATTGTGACTAGTTCTGCCAAGTTTTGCATAAAAGTAAAACAAAACAAAATAAAACACAGAGTAGCAATAATCTCAAAATATTTCAGGGTTACAGTAACATTTGCTTAATTCTAATTTCAGTTAACTTGGGGAGAAGGAAATTGTTTTGGGAAAAGAATCTCACAGGATCTTGACTTTCTTTGGCAACAAGATCAATTCTCACCCCTTTGCAAAGTTTGTGAAAAGAACTGTTTGTTACTCAGAGCAATGTTCCCCTGGTCTGATGGTCCTAACACTGGCAGTTCACAGCAGTAGTTGGCATGTTCTTCGAAGGATCTTGTCTAGAGTACTATTTAATATAGTATCCTGAATCTGTCCAAAATCTGATTTTTAAATGCATGGCCCTAATTATTCTTTATTAATAAAATCTAGAATCAGAAACAGGAGTCATTTTTTACCAATCATTCTATATGAGATATCTTTATTCTAGGTGTGAATGAATGTTATCTCAAATGAGTGTGTTAATGTTTAGATTGTGTTTCAAACTGTAATATTATTATAGTTTATAATAATATTATTCTTAATAATAATAATAATAATAATAATAATGTGATAGGGAGAAGGAGAATAAATGACTCTTAGGGTCAGAGTTAGAACCTGAGGATTGACTGCCCACATATGAAGTTGACATGATGCCATATATCTTAGGGTCTTCCTGAGGGTAAGTTCAAGACACAGACAGAAACAAGATGGCATGTAAACATCCTACAAGAAGACTTCATACTAAGCATTTGTGACTCTTCTAATATTTTTTTTTGTTTTTGCCACTTGACAATTAGTTTCCACCTTTTTAACTTTTTCATGTATGTATATAATACATTTTCATTATTCTTCATTTCTGTCTCTCACCCTCTGCCTATCCTGTGAAACCACTTCTCTCCTTGCTACTTTTTTCATTTGTGTGAACATTTAGTACCGTTACAGACCCTTCCACAATCCTTGAGCACGACATGCTCTCTAAGGCTTGAAGAATGTGGAGGAAGAGGAATGGGATGGATGGAAGAAGAGAGCCGGAGGATGGGAGATGTGCTGCAAAACAACTAGAGATGTCTCCCTGCTGCCCTTAGGGTTGTGCTTTCAGCTGTGGTCATCTGCACAAAATACACTCAATCCTGAGCCCACAACATTTTATCATGGATGACGGAATGGTCAAGGTCAACCCCTGTGCCCTGTGGCAGAGAAGATGAGGGACCCATAACCCTACCATGCTTATTTTCTGTTTTATACTAAGATCTAAGTCTGGTCTTCTTTTGAAAAGGTGGAGGTATAACTCAGTCTGTAGTGTTATCTATTATTCTCAAGCCCTTAGGTCCAATCCCAGCACTTCATAAAACCTAAACTCTGGATTTCGGATCTATGTGTCCCAAAATTTCAGGGATGAAGGTAGAGGGAACTGACATTCATCCTCCTCGCCATATTGTTTCAGTATGTCATATGACTTAGCTGTACTGGTTGGCTTTGTGTGTCAACTTGACAAAAGCTGGAGTTATCATAGTGAAAGGAGCCTCAGTTAAGGAAATGCTTCCATGAGATTCAGCTGTAAGGCATTTTCTCAATTAGCTATCAAGTGGGGTGGGTGGGTAGGTGGGAAGGAACAGCCCATTGTAGGTGGTACCATTCCTGGGCTGGTAGTCCTGGGTTCTATAAGAAATCAAGCTGAGCAAGTCAGGGGAAGCAAGCAAGCCAGTAAGTAACATCCCTCCATGGCCTCTGCATCAGTTCCTGCCTCCAGATTCCTGCCCTGTGTGAGCTCCTGTCCTGACTTCCTTTGGGGATGAACAGCAGTGTGGAAATATAAGCTGAATAAACACTTTCCTTGCCAACTTGCAGCTTGGTCAAGATGTTTTGTACAGGAATACAAACCCTGACTAAGACATTAGCTATAGTCTAACAACATACTTTTATACACTTGAATACTGATTCTAATACGTACTAACCATTTGACCATGAATAAAACTTATAATTACTATGTGTCCCTTTCTATACTTGTAAGAGTGGCTGAATCCATGTAAGTAAAAGGACTTGGTGTCATACATATTAAGTGATTTGCATTGTGTCTAATACATACAGCATATTTGTATTTTCTCAAGTCATTATTATCTATGGAAACATTTCGATATGTATAGAGACAAATCATTTGCCTGAAAATGTTAAACTTATTTATAAAAGAAAGACTTTAGCTTTCCTATGTTTCTCCACAATTAATGCTTCAGTATTTTATTAGCTTTTTCCATCAATAAAATAAGAAATAAGATATTAAGAGTTCCTATCAGTAAAAAATCAGCTGAAGTCTAGCTAATAAGACTTTCTAGTGGTCAATTTTCTCTTAGAGTCATATTCTTTTACTACTCTGTAACTTTTTGATTATCAT
This sequence comes from Tokudaia tokunoshimensis, assembly GCA_036184795.1. Classification (NCBI taxonomy): domain Eukaryota; kingdom Metazoa; phylum Chordata; class Mammalia; order Rodentia; family Muridae; genus Tokudaia; species Tokudaia tokunoshimensis. The sequence goes on from BTHU01000016.1 coordinate 96,928,744, forward strand.
GATTTCAAACTTACATGAATAACCAATCTGAAAGTTTTTTTCTTCATTTAAGCTAGCCTATTTAAAAAAAAAAAATTCTGCCATGAGGATGTGACTATGTTCTTGGTTCTCCTAACACAGATTTTCTCCAGGAGATAACCACAGTCTCAATTACTGATGACTGTAGAAGCTTCACTGCTTAAGAACTGAGGACGTAGAAGAAGAAGTAATTTTCTAGGGCTGACTTGCATTATTGTTACTCTGATCATTTCGAAGGTGGCAGAGGCGAGCAAGAGAGTTGTTACGTCGACATGACAAATAAGGTTAATGAACCACAATGATGCACAACACAAACCAAGCCATTTCAGCAAAGTGCTGTTTACAAGCTTGTTCTGTAAGCAATGAGCATGCACTCCAGGAGTCAGCCTGCTCTAGCATTTTTAATTAATTAGAAATGCTAAGTAGAGTTTAGGTGCTTGCTTTCCCACGGAGGCTCACAGGGAAGTTAGCCATCAACAGAATTTCAGAGAAAGTAGAGTTTTCTGTACACAGGAAATTTTTATTCACTAAAAACTTCATATATGACTTCAACGATTTTAACAAACATTTACATTCTCTTGTTTCTAATCCATTATTATTCAAGAGAGCAGTAGTACTCTACTATAGAAATGAGGATTGCAAAGCACTACACCATAATTACTCAAATAATTGAGTGTTATCTGGAGAAGGAATGCAACGCTCTTCTAAGTAGGATTTTCTCCTTCCACTTGAATTATTCCTAAGATTTCATTTTCCTGAGAATTATTATATCCCCAATCACAGTCTCATTTTTTAGTAAAAGTATGCATGGAGAATGTGCATGTGGATTAGAGGATAGGCTGTTTCAGCAAGAGCTGCTAAAACTATGGATTAGTCTAACAATGTATACCTCCACTAGGTTGAAAAACAAAAGCTCTCCACAACAATTCTATTTGGATGATTCATGTTTTTTTTTCTAAGTAAAATATCAAAACAAAGCACTAAATCATGAGTAACTCGAAAATTAATTTATGAAAACACTTTCTCTGGAGTTCTGTTTTTATCCTTGTCTGTCATCACATATAAAGTATCTTTCTATAGCCACAGATTAGTGTACTGATGTCCTTCCATGGGGATCACATACAAGTTATACTACAGTTAGATGTATGTGCTTAGGAGGTAAACATTGCCCTTGTCAGTAAAGCTAAGACTCACCCATCATTCCCCATCAGCAAATCCTCTGCCCTGTCTGGTATTTCTATTCAGAAGGAGAAAAAAGTTAATGAGGATTAGACCCTAATTGCTTAGAACAGATTTGCCCAGGAGTAACCTCAAAGGCTTCCAGCCCTCTTTACTGGCCAATGCAGAAGATTTCTAAACTATGGGAAAAATACTTTCTACTACATTTCAACAACTCGTGAAGGTTAGAATAAAACTCAGCAATGCTAACTAGAAATTCAGTTTATGGTATTTAATCTGGTATTAACATGAGCTATGCTCAATACAAAATTGTCTAAGGATGTTCAGAATAAATAAGCGAAGAAAATATCACTATATACAATGTTTAAATGATCTTTCTACAAGAGTATTGTATTTTTTTATCCTTTTGTGTATATTATTATCTTAAGGTAGAGTTTCATTATGTCACCCAGACTGGCCTGGGGTTCAAGATTTTCTGGGCTTAGCCAGCTGAGGACAGAGATTACAGTGGGCACCACTATACTCCATTACTTTTGTATTGAAAAACTTGAAGAGTTTCAGAACTGGAAGAGCATATGTTAAAAAATAATTAGAAGATAGTTCTAGGGATTTCTCTTTCAATTCCAGATATATGTTCCAGTTTGATATATAATCTTGTTTTTGTGATAACATTGCTGAAGATGTGAGGCATGGTAAAATGTATTAGTTTGAAAAGTCATGCTTTGTAAAATACATCACAATTCAAAATACCATTACTGTTTTTATATATGTATGCCTGAAATTATGTGATACCATTTACATTCAACAAGTTTTGCATGTTCAAACAGAATTTAGTAATCTAAAATTGAAAAAATAAGTGTGTAACAAATTCACAACTTAATCTCACTCACTCTTATTGTTTTAAAATATAGGCATCTTTCATTTGTCATGATGATTCTCCAATGAAATAATACATTAAACAGGGTTCAAGACATTAACACTCCTCAGTAACTGAGGAGTATAACTTCTGATTTCTAGATGTTGGGTGGTCTCATCCTCTTTCCTAGGCTAGTTGCTACTTCACTGGAAACCTTCTCATTGTGTCTGGCTAGAAGACAGACTAGTTGGTACATGTTTCATTAGCTTCACTGTTATCATGATAAAACACTGAACGAACTTGGGAGGAAAGGATTTTATTTTTAGCTTACTGTACATCGCTTCTATCAAAAGGGCAGTCAGGGCAGGAATTCAGGGCAAGAACTGAAGTAAAAACCATAGAGAAAACCTCTTTTCTGGCTTGGGGTCTACTTGCTCAGCTTGCTTTCTTAGAAAACTCAAGACCACCTGTTGTCCTGTCCAGGGGCAGAAGCACTCACTGGCCCCTCCACCATCAACTACTATTGAAAAAAAATACCCCACAGGCCAAACTGAGAGAAGCAATTTTTGACTTGATGTTGCCTCTTTCCAGTCTCTTGAAAGACTGTAGTTTCTTTCAAGTCGACAAAACCTAGCCATCGCAGTACCTTATCTACTTTCAGTCATTTACAAGGTATTTACTGACATGATACCTTCATTCTGCTTATTCCAAAACAGATGGGCCTCTTTTGCTTGACGTATTATGCCAGAGGTTTCAGCATCCTTCCTGGAACAGAGCAGGTGTTTAAGCCTATCTCTGAGGGGATAAAAGAATAAATGAGTACCACCCAGACAGCGGAGTCATAGAAGCTGATATGTTAATCAGTTATTGAAGAATTGTGATAAAGCTTTTGCTAGGACAGCACTTGCCTTATCTGCTGCAACTTACTCTGTTTGATCGCTATTGAAGATGAAATCTTTTGATGCCATTCTTTTCCCATGTTGTCACTCTGGCTTTTATCCCTATTAGTATGACTTATCCTTTATCAGCTCTCTTGCCCACAAACATTAATCTATAACTTCAAAAATCTATATATGGGGATTAATAAAGAGTCACATAATCAAGATGATTGTCAAAGAAAATTTTTACACTAATTTTTCAATGACTCTTTGTTGGAGTCAACATTACTATTTTTAGACAAAGGCCTTTCATATTCCTTATTACTTTTTTTTCCAATTTATAATTGTTCTTTTTTTATTTTTTTTATTTTTTATATTTTTATTTACATTCCAAATCATTTCCCCTTTCCCGTTTCCTCCCTCCCCAAAAGTCCCATAAGCCCCTTTCCCTCTCTCTTTTCCCCATTCAACCCCCTCTCGTTACTCTGTCCTGGCATTCCCCTACATCCAGTCTTTCCAGGACCAGGGATCTCTCCTTCCATCTTCTTGGAAATCTATTGATATACAGATTGTGTCTAGGGTATTCTGAGATTCTGGGTTAATATCCCCTTATCAGTGACTGCATACTATGTGTGTTCTTTTGTGATTGGGTTACCTCACTAAGGATGATACTTTCAAGTTCTGACCATTTGCCTAGGAATTTCATGAAATCATTGTTTTTAATTGAAGAGTAGTATTCCACTGTGTAAATATACCACATCTTCTGAATCCATTCCTCCCAGATGTTGAGGGACATCTGGGTTCTTTCCAGTTTCTGGCTATTATAAATAAGGCTGCTATGAAGATAGTGGAGCATGTGTCCTTATTGCATGCAGGTAAAGCCTCTGGGTATATGCCCAGGAGTGGTATAGCAGGATCCTCCGGGAGTGTCATGCCCAGTTTTCTGAGGGACTGCCAGACTGCTTTCCAGAGTGGTTGTACCAGCTTGCAATCCCACCAGCAGTGGAGGAGTGTTCCTCTTTCTCCACATCCTCACCAACAACTGCTGTCTCCTGTGTTTTTGATTTTAGCCATTCTGACTGGTGTGAAATGGAATCTCAGGGATGTTCTGATTTGCATTTCCCTAATGACTAAGGATGATTAACATCTCTTTAGGTGCTTCTCAGCCATTAGATATTCTTCAGGTGAGAACTCTTTGTTTAGCTCTGTATCCATTTTTTAATAGGGTTACTTGGTTCTCTGGAGTTTAACTTCTTGAGTTCTTTGTATATGTTGGATATTAGCTCTCTGTCGGATGTAAGGTTGGTAAAGATCATTTCCCAGTTAGTTGGTTGCTGCTTTGTCTTTTTGACAGTGTCTTTTGCCTTGCAAAAACTTTGTAATTTAATGAGGTCCCATTTGTCAATTCTTGATCTTAGAGCATAAGCTATTGGAGTTCTATTCAGGAAATTCTCCCCTGTGCCCATATGTTCAAGGTTCTTCCCTAGTTTCCTTTCTATTAGTTTCAGTGTGTCTGGTTTTATGTGGAGGTCCTTGATCCACTTGGAATTGAGCTTAGTGCAAGGAGATAAGAATGGGTCAATTTGCATTCTTCTGCATGTTGACCTCCAGTTGAGCCAGCACCATTTGTTGAAAAGGTTATCTTTTTTCCACTGGATGGTTTTAGCTCCTTTGTCAAAGATCAAGTGACCATAGGAGTGTGGATTCATTTCTGGGTCTTCAATTCTGTTCCATTGATCTACATGCCTGTCACTGTACCAATACCATGAGGTTTTTAACACTATTGCTCTGTAGTACAGCTTGAGGTCTGGGATACTGATTCCCCCAGAGGTTCTTTTACTCTTGAGAATAGTTTCAGCTATCCTGGGTTTTCTGTTATTCCAGATGAATTTTTGAAATGCTCTTTCTAACTCTATGAAGAATTGAGTTGGGATTTTGATGGGGATTGCATTCAATCTGTAAATTGCTTTTGGCAAGATGGTCGTTTTTACTATATTAATCCTGCCAATCCATGAGCATGGCAGATTTTTCCATCTTCTGAGGTCTTCTTCAATTTCTTTCTTACTTTTTTATTAATCATTTTATTCATTTACATTTCAAATGATATCCCTCTTCCTGGTTACTCCTCCACAAATCCCCTCTCCCCACTCCCCTTTGTCTCTATGAGGATGCTCCTCCACCCACTCATCCACTCCCACCTCACTGATCTAGCATCCACCTATACTTGGATATCAAGCAACCACAGAACCAAGGGCCTCCCCTCCCATTGCTATCAGATAAGACCATCCTCTGCTACACATGTGTCTAGATCCCTGGATCCTTCCATGTATACTTTTTGGTTGGTTGTTAAGTCTTTGGGAGCTCTAGGTGGTCCATTTAGTTAATATTGTTCTTCCTATGGGGTTGCAATTCATATTTCTTTATGTGTGTGTATATGCTTTTGTGTTGAGAAGTGGATTTGCTCTCATCTTTTATAGTCTGTCTCCATTCTCATGGAGAAAAAGTAAACAAGGAAACAAAATCTATTGCCTCTTTTAATGTAATCATAATGTATAGATCATGTCAGCAGATTAATTACCATGATCTGCATGTACCTTGATTTATTTTTCTCTGTTACATATTTCTTTTGAATCTTTACTAAGTTCATATTATATTATATAGAGTTGAATTTTTGACCTTAAGTGTGTCTTTAATGCATCCTTCTCTCAAATCTGTAAGTCACATGTAAAATACACAAATGTATCCATGTGTGCGTATATATCCTAGAAACCTGATACTTAACAACTTAGAAATTTTAATAATTGTTTACTACTAAAATCAATTTGTCTTCTAGCTTCTCTTCTGCAAATAAATATATTAGCCCTCAAATCAACTACCAATATATTCTCTTAGAATTTCCAAGCTTCTTTCTTTACTTCTTGCCCAATTAATTTTACATCCTCATTGAATCCACCTTTAATTTATTTATCAAATATACGATGCTTTTCCATTTCTGATACCAATATTCTCCTATAATCCATTGTTCCTATACATGTCAGTAAAATCTTCACAAACTGAATCTTGACTTAGCTGCCCTTTGGTTTGTTTTCTTTCATTTATTTTAAATTTCATCTTCAAGATTAAAACCTTTAAATGATCTTTTTAAATTACCACGGGAAATAGTAGGCCCATAATCTTGGACATCAATCTTCCATTTTCCCTATAATTGAATTTGGACTGTTCATTAAACACCAACAATTGAAGAAAGAGAACAATTTTTTAAAGAAACTAGTCATTTTTATAATATATAGAAAGGAAATACCCGCTTTCATCTCTGGAAAAGCTTTAAAAATAAATATCATTGGGATATAGTACCATCCAAGAGGCAGAATTATAGTAAAAATGGTGCTGGGTGAATGTTCTCTGTACTGTGAGTGGGAGGAGCAACCAGACCCCACCATCTTGGAAAAATCATCTCATATATTAGGGAGGCAATTGTACATGCTGGCACAGGTGACAGAATTTATAAATATCAATGGAATTTCTAAGAATTCCAAATTTAGTAAGGGCAAGAAAGACTTTCTGAAGTGTCTGTTTTCCAATTTGTCTGCGGTGACTACCACAGTTACTTAAACTAAATGGAGAAAGATGTTAGAAAAATTCTACATGAAAACAGCCAGATATCAAGCAAGAGACCCTTTGAATTTCACTCATGATATTAAACAATAACTTTATTGTTCAAGGAACTCAGTTTTGCTCTTTAGCATTACAGACTGGCATTCTTGAAGTACTGTTTATTTTTGCCTTTGTCATGCTGCAACACCCTCGAAGTTGAAGAGGAAGCTTATGACACTCAGGCAATAAACAAAACTGGCGGAGTCCAGAATAAAACAAGGCTCTATCCCCAAGTTATGTAAAGAGGCTCTCTGACTTGAATTGCCTGCCACTACCACAGTTAGCTCTGGGCATGCAGATTTTGTATTCCACCCTCCTAGCCCCCTGTTTCTGGGGTTAGCTTTTCAGTGATGCAGCTGCCTTTGAATCTTGCGGAATCCCACTCTACTTCCTAATTCACCAAAAGCAGCTTTGGTATAGCTGTCTCCTTGATCTGTATTGGTTTCCTATCTGGTTTGATTAGAGATTTGTTCACCACTTTCCAGCATTAGTCACAGGACACACTAATCACTGCTCAGAGGTCATTGATCTCACTTTATTGTTTCTTGATCTTTCTTGAGTAGACACATTCATCATATGAAGAATATGACATGTTAATCATGCTTGTGTCTCTATACTTTTAGCACAGAAATTGACAAACATTGCCAGTAAACACAATTATAGTGTGAAAATATGCATATATGCTAAAGAGTTTTCTTGGGTTATTATTGACTATTTAATTTTTCAGTATTGAGACTTCACAGTGTTTACCAAATTCCTTGAGTTTGTGAATTTTTTCTGGAGTTAAGGGCAATGAATATTAATAATTTATTAAAAACTCAATGTGACTTATAAATGACCTCCCCTGTATCAGGTGATAGTCTAAGCCCCAGGGATGAAGCCCTGCTTTGATGTAAGTTGCCTTCTAGTAGTGAACAAACCATGAAGAGAATATTGCAAATGTACAGCATAAGAGGAAGGGAATTTTAGCTCACATGTAGCAGAGTGTAAGTAAGGTCTTAGTTTTTTAGTGCAAGCAGCACAAGAACGTTCGACGATATAATGTGGGTTTAAGAACTTCATGAGAGAGAAACAATACAGGACAATGAGACAGAGAAAGGCTGCTGGTTAATTTTAGGAAGGGCAGGATCACTGCCCATTGACAGGGTACAGAGATTAGGAACCAGTTGCTTGGGAACAATTAATTAAATGTAGAAGACAGAAATGGAAGCAAATGTTTAAGCAGAGCAGAATTCATTAGACGCAACCTTCAATGTTTGAAGATGTTTAGACCAGTACTAAACACACATACAAAGTAACCTCTCTTTCTCTCCCAAACCAGACACTCAGGAGAGATTTTATCTCGTTTGCATGACAAGTCAGAATTATATAGGAATCACTATGAGTAATATTTAAAGACCATTTGTATCCCACTGTGTGCCATGCTATACCTTTAGAAATACAATATCTGAAAAGAGGCATTTCACTTTTCTCCACCAGGAACAACTTGACTGTGGCTTTTCTATGATCAATCATACCTTCTGTTAAAAAACACAATTCGCCATTCTAAAATAAGTAGATAGTATATGCTTGAATTTTTGATTTACCAAAAAAAGGTAACTTAATTATTATTCTACAAGTCCCTATTTAGGCAGGATTTTAGGTACTGTCTTTGAACAGCTTGGGTGTGATTGAGTAAAGGAGCAGAGAAAGTGGCAATTGAAGGTGGGTCAAACAAAACATCTCTTATGGAAAGAAAAAAAAATACTAGGACCCATTTGATTAGTTTCTTAATATAGATTGTAGTTTAGCAATGAGAAGACCTATTAATGAAATATTTTTATATATTAAATTATAAAGGTGATTCTGTAAATTGTTGGAAATACAAAAATGAATGCTACCAGTAGATCTATGATCCATAGCTTAGTCATCCATATGCCCAGGGAAAGCAAGAATTGATTTGTGCTCCTTTGTGTATGAGTTGAGCAGAAGTGACCAGGAAAGCCATTTACTATTTATCGTGGTAGAAAATTTTCTTGATGCATACTAAAGCTTCAGGAACAAAAAGTAGCAATTTTGACTTTCATATTATAGAAAAGGATAGGGGGAGACAAGGTTGCAAGATCTGCTGTTTTTAAAGTTTTTTTAAGCCCACTGTTATTCAGAAGTCTTTACTATAATTATTAAGTAGACAGAGAAATCCATTAGGTCTAACAAAAAGTCAGGCTAAATCCAACCGGATTACTTGATAAACACAATCTACATTAAATTTCAAAAGAACCAAATTTTGACAGAAGAACTATTCTTTCATTTAGGGTTTTTCTTTAATAGGTTTAACAGATAAATATGATGAAATAGAAAATCCCAGCAGCTGTTTATGAGAACTTCTCATAACTGCATAACAATTTGCTTTTGAAAATTTTATGTTGAAACACTTTCAGAAAAGTGCTTGTCAATTCAGTTCAAGCCAGAGCAGTAGTCTGTATTAAGGACTTTATACAAAACTCAGTACTAAATAAATGTTGGCAAAAATGACACTTCTCATGGCTCACCATCTTCTGTGAGAGAAATAAGTTAATAAAGTAGGACACACTGGTAAGTTCTGCGCTATGGATATGTTACTGGAATAAAGAAAGGAATTTATTCTAAAGAAGAAAAGAAAATTCAATTTACCAAGAGCAAGCAGTTTCCTTTTTTCTTTCTTTTTTATTTTTCTTTCTCTTATATCTTGAAAACTCATTTTTAAAAGTCATACTCTATTAGGTATTGGAATGGAGAAATCAAGGAAATAGTGGAGAAGTTTCAGAGTTTATGTGCCTGATAAGGCCTGCTTAGCACATGCTCCAGAGCATGGTGGAGGTAGGGTGAGACTGGATGGTGACGCTGATGTTAGCTCATGAACCTTGGATATGACTATGAGACATTTCTCTCTATCCCATATGCAGTGGGCATGAGCAAAAGATTCCAAACGTGGAAAAGCACACAGGCCTGGGCATGGGAAAGAAGTTTACAGAGAAATAGAAGGTTTTAGAGGACAAGACTTCAAGCTAAAAAATAGAATAAAATAAAATCAACTAACTAAAATTACTCTAGAGTCAATGAGTATGTAGTGTTGAACCACTTGCCTTGTGGCAAAGAAGTAAAAGAGAACAAATTTGAGAAATCAACAAGTATCACTGACTGGTAGAGGTGGGCTAGAATCAAGGGAGAACAGAAGTAGATACTAATGGGGAAGGGGAGAAGGTCCACTGAGAAGAGTTAGGAAATTCAATGTAATCCACACATACTCATCTATAGTACCTGCCTGAAATGCTATGCAGGAGAATGGCCATGGATCAAAGCCATCATGAAGTCCATCAGTCATTCTTGAGTGATGGATCATTAGAAGCAGCATGCGAGCAATGAATAAAACTACAAATGGCTGTAATTTATAACAAAAGATTTAGACATAAGTGGTTAGGTTATAACATCGATCTGTCAATCTCTTGTCTGTCTGTCCTCCTACCTACCTATCTAGCTGCTCAAGTGATCAGAATAATAAGCCAGATTTTAAAATCCCTAAGAAAAGTTCTACTCTTTAGAGATTACTCAAATACTCAATGAGACGAGACTGTGTTCCTTTCTTTTTAAATATTTATTTATTTACATCCCAAGCTCTGCCCCACTCCCAGTCCCCCCTCACTGAAACACTCCCCCATCCACCTACCCTTCACCCAGGGGGAAAATCAAGTTTCTGCTAGATCCTCTCCCACTGAGATAGGACAAGGCAGCCCTGTTGGGGAATGGATAGGACACTCAGACTTCATTCCAGTTGTTCTAAAGCCCATATGGAGACTGAATTTCTGAGAACTCTCAGAGGTCCAGCTTAGTTGACTTCTGTTGTTCAGCCTGTGGGGTTCCCTTCCCCTTTAGGGCCTTCAATACTTCTACTAACTCTTCCATAACAGTCTCTGACCTCCACCAAATGTTTAGCTGTGGGTATCTGCATCTGTTTCAGCTGTTGGATAGAACCTCTCAGAGAACAGTTATGCTAGGTTACTGTTTGCAAGCATAACGTGGTATCATTAATAATGTCAGGGACTGGTCCTTGCCCATGGGATGGGTTCCAAGTTGGGTCAGCTATTGGTCAGCCATTCCTTCAGTCTCTGCTTCATCTTTGTCCTTGCATTTTTTTTAAGACAGGACAAATTTTGGATCAAAAGTTTTGTGGGTGGGTTGGTGATCCTGCCTGTCTACATGAGGTGACTTCTTCAAGTTCCATGTCCTCACTGTTAGGCATCTTGGCTAAGATTACCTGCATTGAAAATATCATCCTGAGTGAGATAACGCAGACCCAAAAGGACATGCATGGTATGTACTCACTGATAAGTGGCTATTAGCCATAAAGCACAAAATACCAAAGATATATCCCACAGAACAAATAATTTAAACAAAAAAGAAGGCCTAAGCAAGGATGTTGCATTATACTTAGAAAGGGTACTGAAATAGTCATAGGAGGTAGAGGGAGGGAATAAAGTAGGTGAGACAGGGGAGGGGAATGGGAGGAACAGGTATGGGGAAAGACAGGAGGGAGACCCAGAAAGCCAGGAGAATGAAGTGAAATCTGCAGCTTACAGGGGTGGAGTAGGGGAGGAATCTAGGAAGTTCCAGAGACCTGAGATGAGAGAGGCTCCCAGAAGACTGTGCTTCTTTTAAAGTTTCTCTATCTGAGCCGATCATGCTGCAGTCTGCTCTGACTGTGTTTCTGACTCCTATCTCGCTTTTAAACATTCTTCTCATACATTTGCCCAGTGAGTTCTGTCTGTGAGGTGGCAGATAGTGGTCATCGATTTGTAAACATAAACAGGATTGGAGAATCCCTGCCATTTACAGCAAATGTATCTGTTTTCATTATACTCCTTGGTTTTTACCATCACTTTGTTTCTATGTGGCTTAAAATAAGGTCTTTAGTTCAGCTATTTCTCCCAATTTGCAGTGTTCTTTTTCTATTTGCTTATCCTGATCTGTCACAAGATCAATATTCCTAAATTAACTTAATTTACCTCCAATTGTCACTGTTACTGAGGTAATAACAAGCATCCTACACATGCAAGAGTGTCCTTGTCTTACTTTAAATTTAGGTGAATTTGAGTAACAGTCTATTGACAACTTTGATGTGGGGATATTTTCTTTTTTTTTATTATTTTCTATATTTTTTATTTACATTCCAAATGATTTCCCCTTTCCCGTTTCCTCCCTCCCAGAAAGTCCCATAAGCCCCCTTCCCTACCTCTGTTCCCCATTCAACCCCCTCTTGCTTCTCTGTCCTGGTATTCCTGTACATCCAGTCTTTCCAAGACCAGGGGTCTCTCCTTCCATCTTCTTGGAAATCTATTGATATGTGAATTGTGTCTTTGGTATTCCGAGATTCTGGGTTAATATCCCCTTATCAGTGACTGCATACCATGTGTGTTCTTTTGTGATTGGGTTACCTCACTAAGGATGATATTTTCAAGTTCTGACCATTTGCCTAAGAGTTTCGTGACTTCATTGTTTTTAATTGAAGAGTAGTATTCCATTGTGTAAATATACCCCATCTTCTGAATCCATTCCTCCGTTGAGGGACATCTGGGTTGTTTCCAGCTTCTGGCTATTATAAATAAGGCTGCTATGAACATAGTGGAGCATGTGTCCTTATTGCACGCAGGGGAAGCCTCTGGGTATATGCCCAGGAGTGGTATAGCAGGATCCTCTGGGAGTGTCATGTCCAGTTTTCTGAGGAACCGCCAGACTGCTTTCCAGAGTGGTTGTACCAGCTTGCAATCCCACCAGCAGTGAAGGAATGTTCCTCTTTCTCCACATCCTTGCCAACACTTGCTGTCTCCTGTATTTTTGATCTTAGCCAATCTGACTGGTGTGAGATGGAATCTCAGGGTTGTTTTGATTTGCATTTCCCTAATGACTAAGGATGTTGAACACTTCTTTAGGTGCTTCTTAGCCATTAGATATTCTTCAGGTGAGAATTATATTGTTTTAGCCAAATAACAGTAGTTGGTTTTCCTCTAGGCTCCATAACCTCTCCAGTCCTGCAAATTTGGCCAGGTTACCAAACCAGGCATAAATTCCATCTTTAATGGTAGTTTTGATTTACAGTTAGAAAGCTGTTGGTATTCCTAAGACAAGTGCCACCGTTTCATCCCCAGATATTTTACTGTGGTTATCAGGCTTTACAGCTATGCAAGACTATTGGTTGATTTTCTCCCTTGACAGTTGCATGGTGTCTCGAAATGCTATGAGAGCTAGTCTCTAGGGAGGAGTTTCTAGTTCTCTTTGAGCTTGAGTTCTCTGAAGTTCTGTGACTAAAGTGTATAGTGTCTTCAGCAATAAGCTCTTCCCTTCAAGTTCAGGGAGGCAACTGAGGGCAATGACAATAACCAGCATTGTTTTAGGGGGTCATTTGGATACCCCTAACAACTTGAAAGGAGGTGTCCCATGCCTGTCCTTGGGAGTTTTGTTCTATAATCTATGACCAATGACCTTGGATACTTGGTGCTAGAGGAATATTCTTAACATGACAGGGATGTTATCCCAGTGAAATACTGTGGTTTCCTAAATAAGACCTGCACAATAACACCAGTTGACATGCAAATGTGAGAGGAAATTTCACAAGGCCCAACCCCTAGATGAAGAGCTAGAGCTAATAATCACTGACTACTTAGAAAGAATCAGCTTTCTCCCAAAATGAACCTCTGATAGGTATCCAATTCCAAGTGGTAAGACCTTACACATGCAAATAAAAGCAAGACTAAATGATCTCTCTCTTTCTCTCTATCTCTCTCATATATATATGAGATATAGATATATATATGAGATATATAGATATATATATGAGAGATATTAAATGAAATTAAATGAAATTAAAACAAATGAAGATAATGGGAAAGGTAATTCTGCTAGTAACACTGCGCTCTTGGTAGCTACGTTCTATTTTTTTATATTTCACTTCCTCTATAAGATGTAGTTGTAATTAGCCTCTATGTTGAAGTAAGATTAAATGGGAAGGGCTGTAAAATAGCATGTTTAACTATTGTCACTACTGTTTTCTCTGATGGATATCTAGCAAGCAGATATCTGAAAAGATTCAAACTTGGAATACAAATGTTTAGTAAGGCAATTGCCAGCTCTGAGTAGGGCTATCAAAGCATTTTATCAAAATACATCTGCAATTTTAATGCATTATAGCTTTCTTAGGGAAGTGTAAGGGAAGGCAAGCGCACATTCTAAGGCAATCCTGAAGGCCTTGTAAGAGGTTGTAATTAAATGCTATTTTTGAAGCAGAGGTAAGCATCACAAAACCATGAGCAAATACACCAGGCACCCAAATAGTCTTCCATCCTGCCCTGCTCCACACCAGCCAACTTACTCAACTGAAAACAGGAGGCATTTGCTTACTGTCTAAACTCATCAAAAAGCTTAGTGGACCAGCAAATGACAACAATAAACATCTAACCATCCATGAAACAAGAAGTCAGAGCTTTCAACTTGTATGCATGCTTAAGCTAGGAAAGATGCCAGTCAATGAGTTTAAAAGAAAGAAAAAATAAATATATAAGGAAATAGCAAGATAACTATTGGGAATCTTCCTAGAGGCCTAAAGAAATGAGCCCAGTGTCTTACATAGCTAAGGAAGTTGTAGCTTCTAAAGGCCCCTGAAGTGAGTATCTGGCCTCTTGCAGGACATGTAGCCTAAAGTGGCATTTTGGCCACTTGTTGGAGAAGTTGCTTGTTTCTTAGCAGATCTACATGGTGAGCTCATCTTGAGAGTACTGTCCGGCTATGGGTCATCTGGATTCTACTTCTCTCCTTTAAAAAGAATTCCACCTGAAGTCAGTCAGAGCTAGGCTATCAGAACTCAGAGGATCTGAGAATCAGTGAAACTGGAGAGATGCCACATTCTTTGTGGACAGAAGAGCTGGCTATCCTCCTCCACAATGTTTGTTCTGCTCACAGTTCAATTATTTACTGAAGGAAGAAACAAAACCATGTGTTTAAGCCCTTGATTAAAGAGAGTATAGTGTTTTGTTAGAAAAGTCAGGTGTAGAGAGTCTGTGTGAATGTGGTGGGGCCCCTGTGCTGAAAGGTTTTGATTTGGCTAATCACTGAGGTCTTGCTTGAATGCTAACTAAGGAGCCCAGGCAGAACAAATTCATTCCTGATGAAGTCTTGCAGCCGACAACGTGGAATAATTTGAATCACAGACCTGTGAAATTTGATCAGGATGGAATTAAATGACTCCCGAAGTGATTTGGCAAGTCAGTTTTAACCAAGGAGTGACAGCCTAGCAAGTGAGAGTCCATTTTCTTCTGCATTCTCAAGTCTCAGCTATCTGGAGCAATTCTGAGACCCACTCCATGAACTCAAGGTTACCTGAAGTTAGACTAAAAGACATATCTTAAAGCTCTCTGTAACTTTCTAGGATTCTCCTATGTTAGATATGCTTTAGGTTATTGATTATGTCTAGGTGTGTTCTAATTTGTGTGAAATAAAATTTCTTCTCAATTCTCCTTACATGTTTCACCCTTTACATATTAAAGAGTACAAAGCACGCCCAGGTGAAAAATTGGAAAGTTGTACAAAACCGTCATCAACTTGAACTTCATCTACACTAACCTGGACAGAGTTCTATGTGCTGTCCTGATGAGCTACACTGAGTTATTCACTTCTGTTCTTGTAGCGCATGGATGTGACATCATCAGCTTGTCATTCTGAGGAAAGGGGATAGTTGAATAAACAAGCCCAACACAAAGTGGAGACTTCCAAAGCGTTGTCACTAGTTGTGGATTCTGCTGTCGAAAAGCAGCTTGGATCACGATCATGAAATGCTTTTATTCATGCAAGAACATGCTAGAAATTGATATTTAAATTGACATCTGTAAAGAGATGCTAATGTCACATTCTACTACATTGCTTCTTAGAAATTGGTCATGTACAGGAGAAGTTTGGGGAGTATAGAGATCAAATAGATAAAATTTAGGTCTATGGCCATACCACCCTGAACATGACCAATCTTGTCTGATCTCAGAAGCTAAGCAGTGTCGGGCCTGGTTATCACTTGGATGGGAGACCACCTAGGAATACAGGGTGCTATAGGCGAAGAAGAAGAAGAAGAAGAAGAAGAAGAAGAAGAAGAAGAAGAAGAAGAAGAAGAAGAAGAAGAAGAAGAAGAAATTTAGAAGAGATATATGGTAGTACAAAAGAGGTGATTATAGAAGATGTTTCTAAAGAGAAGATGTAGCTAAAGGAACATTAAGATGGAAACTAAAGCATATTACTGAGTTCTAGAGTAATGAAGTGAATAGGAGCTGGGCATGGTGTTCCAGGACTAAATCCCAAACTCAAGAGGCAAAGGCAGATCTCTGTGGATTCCAAGTCAGTATGGACTACACAGAGAGTTCCAGGCCAGCCAAGGTTACCAAATGGCCCCTTCTCAAAAAACAAGACAAAAATACAAAAAAAACAATAACATAACATAACATAAAATAAAATAAAATAAGCACTTTTTCTTAAAATAAATAAGAAAAACCTAAGATGTATATATGGGAAAGATTATCTAAAAACTGCAGTATTTAAGTGCTTAGTTTTTAAACAACCATAATACATTTTATTGAATGATCTCAATGCTATCAATGCTAGGGAACAAAGAAAGTGCATTCATTGAACTCAAGACTCAAGCAATAAATGTATTCTTTTTGTCTGAATTTGCTTTCACATCTAGTCATTTATGCAATAAAAGTGAAATCATTCATGTGTGCCTGTGACATGCAGAGGGACATTGGGAGGAGAGGCAGAAGAGTGACAAACCGTGACATGTATGAATTTGGCTAGAAACACACAGGGAGGAGTAATCTCGGCACAGTAAAACATTCCTCAAATTCAAATAAATGTCCTTTTATACTGAGCTTATTTTAAACTATCTCGAAATCTTCCAGACTAGAATGATTTCTACAAGTTTCAATATGGAATAACATAGTACAATAATTTGGTCAAAATGAGAAAATTTTGCCAATTAACATGAAACACTTTTGTACCATGTTTATATATGTACACACACACACACACACACACACACACACACACACACACACACACACACATATATATATGCATATATATATGCTAAAAGGAATTAGTTCATTCCATGGCTTGGTTTAATTCACAGTTTATTTTTTGTAACTTTGTTTTCCTTGAACAAGAATTGGTGAGGATGAAGAAAGGCAAACTTTTTTATCTCGTCTGTGCTATGACCTCTACACTATATATTTAACATTTTCAATATTCTTTATTATACACACTATGTATATATATATATATGCATTATATACACATATTTGCACATGTGTGTGTATTGATTTAAGTTAATAGTCAAGGCGATCTCTATGCAATTTTGGTCCTATTTACCAACATGCAACATTTCCCTACAAGGGCAAAGCTTATAAATCATATAACAAGCTTTATGATACACACTACACAGCTTACAGAAGTACTCACTATGGTAAGTCATTGGACATTTTATTGGCTTTATAACATATGTCTGTTTGTGCATGTGTATTTTTGTGTGTGTCTGTGTGTGTGTGTGTGTGTGTGTATGTATGGAGGTGAAGATCCTTATATAATTCAGAAAAGAGTATTTACAACTAATATTAAGCATTGGCATCACGTAGCTTTCATATATCATAATGGTCATCATCAAAAGAGAACCTTTTCAGTTTTAGATATTGTCTGAGTAAGAAATATCATTAGAAGAAATATCGATTCTCATGATAACCAACAAGATATATTAAATTAATATATAGGCACTTTCCAAATCCTGGACAAACTGATGCAAAACACCATTGTTTCTAGGCTTGAAACTGATTTCAATTCTTCTAATTTAGTTACACTCTCCTGTTTCTCCCAAAGTCCTTCTCACCATCCAACACTGTGCCATTAGTATCCCTGGAATTGCATTTCCATAGTTTCCTACTGGCGTCCTAGTTCTCCTCTGTCCCATTGTAGGCTCCTGTTGCATCCACATAGGCATGTAGACACATGGGCACAATGGCATCTTCCAGGTCCTATCCTGATGTTTTCATCTTCACACTGTTCACACATGTGTGCAGCTTGAAGTCCTGCTGTTAATTAAAGACACTGCTCACCCATCCAGCCTTTCTTTGTAAGCAGTGGGAAATGGTAGTCTACCAATGGTTACTCCAGTCCACAAGGAAATCTGTCTTCCCTTTCATTTCCTTAACATCAAATGACCTTGTAACCTCACATAAAAATACTAATTCATTACCATGTATTTATATGATGTACTATTTTTGCCTCTAACTTCTTCATACCATTTAATAATATTTTCTTACAGGAATTTGCTGTAAATTTTTCCACCCTCGAATGTCCTAAGACACTTGACTGGAGATGAATAAATATATGGATATATTACACTGGCTTGTATAGTGCTACATTGATGTCACATAGTTGCCTCAATTCAAGATATCATACCACAAAGATATTGAATTTTTGGACTCATATGGAGTCATTTAAACCACTCTGCATGCAGTTTCCAAAAACAAAAACAAAAATAAAAGCAAAACAAAAAACACTAAACAAACAAACAAAACAAACATAGAATGTTTTTTTCACCCACAGTCTTTGCAACCCACTCATTGGTGGTGACTTAACCTTTCTTCCTCTAGTTTTTTCTACTAAACTGTCATGATTACAGTTATATTCCTCATTTTTTATCCCCTTTATTTATGTAAATGTCTATTCATTTCTAAGTTCAAAGATATGATTGAAATTGTCTTTACATTTTTCTGTGATCATCACTTGCCCTCAGCCTTTAGTTTCTAAAGTAGCAGCATAATGGCAAGCTTATATGCTTGGTTGTACCCATTTTACAAGTGATTAACTCAAAACTAAAGAGAGGAAAAGAGGGAGAGAGGATAGAAGGTAGGGGAATTAGGAGAGGGAAGGGAAGGGACAGATAAGAGTGGACATAGCTCTTTTCTTTCCTACTTTCTTTCTTTCTTTCTTTCTTTCTTTCTTTCTTTCTTTCTTTCTTTCTTTCTTCTTTTTTCTTTCTTTCTCTTTATTATTTTATATATTTACATTCCAAATGTTGCCCTCTTTCCCAGTTTCCCCTCCCCCTCCCTCCTTCTCTTTGCTCTTGGCTGGTAAAATCTCAGGATGTAACATAAAACTGAACTTTATCTATATTACCATCTCCTTCAATATTCAATCTTGCCACTTAACACACTGTTACTTTCCTGGCAGTGATCCTATGCTTCATTCTTTCCCGTTGGAACTGCAAGTTCCTATAAACAGAAACCATTGATTCATTCACTCAACTCTGTGTTGTTATCTAGGATCCAGCAATATGGTGCTGATATGTCAGGCTTAACATGAATTGCTTCCAGCATAAAACACACGAAAATACTGGATGTTGCTGCATATTAATAATCTAAGGGTATGTTCTAGTTTTAGTTTTAGCACTATTAATAAAGTTTTACAGCCTTATTTATAATAGCCAGAAGCTGGAAAGAACCCAGATGTCCCTCAACAGAGGAATGGATTCAGAAGATGTGGTATATCTACACAATGGAATACTACTCTGCAATTAAAAACAATGAATTCACGAAATTCCTAGGCAAATGGTCAGAACTTGAAAATATCATCCTTAGTGAGGTAACCCAATCACAAAAGAACACACATGGTATGCAGTCACTGATAAGGGGATATTAACCCAGAATCTCGGAATACCCTACACACAATCCGCATATCAATAGATTTCTAAGAAGATGGAAGGAGAGACTCCTGGTCCTGGAAAGACTGGATGGATGTAGGGGAATGCCAGGACAGAGAAACGAGAGGGGGTTGAATGGAGAAAAGAGGGAGGGAAGGGGGCTTATGGGACTTTTGGGGAGGGAGGAAACGGGAAAGGGGAAATGATTTGGAATGTAAATAAAAAAAACTTAGAAAATAAAAAAAAGTTTTACACATACAGAAATTCTTAAATTCAATTATTGGAATCTTATAGAAGTAAACTTTTAGTTGTTCATAATATAATGCAGGTTAAGATAAACGAACCCTTCCAAAAGAAAAAAAAATATTCAGAGGTGCAGTCAGTTTTAGTTCTCCTTAATTGATCGTATAAAGCTTAAAATGGATGACATGTTTAACAGTACACTTCGTACCAATTTCCACACGAGATTCAGAAACAAATGGATACATGCCAGTAATTGTGTGAATAAAAGAGGGTGACTCGAATGTTTTCCAATAGTTACTTCTCTAAAGTTTGAAAAGGAATCGGAAAATGTAAGGTTGCCTACCAGGTATTCTGAAAGCCTTTCCCTATCACCTTGCCCATGCAGAGTTTGGAACGAACAGACAATAGAACAGAGTAGGAGATCAGTAAGTCTGGCTAAAGTGCTTGGCATATCTCAGATTGTGGGACTGCAAACCTTCCCAGGAAGTCCGGCATCTCTAATGACTGAATCTGCCATGTTTCACAGGTTTTCCATGCGTAAGCTAGCAGACAGACAAAGCTGTCAAAGCAGGCAGGGTAGGCAGTGTTTGTAGAGGATTCAGAACCTCTGTGCTCATCAGTCTGCCGTTCCCAGGCTGCTGTTTCGTGATCTGCCTGTTGGGGCCATGACTTTGTTGATTATGTCATTTACGCATGTAGTGGCTATTCCTGGTTGTCAACTTAACTATATCTGGAATGAACTACAACCAAGAATTGGAAGGCTCACCTATGATCCTAATCTGAAGACTGAGAGATACAAGTTTCTGACCTGGATCTTGGCATGGAGATCTTAAAGCATAGTGGCTATGAATTCCAGAAGATTAAGACAAGGAGATCCCTGAGTTCAAGGTCATCTGGGATTAATGGCGTGGTGGCACACGCCTTTAATCTGGGCCACACCTTCTGCTGGAGACCTACATAAGGACATTGGAAGAAGGAAGACTCACTCACTCTTTGTCGGCTTGCCTCGTGGGACTGAGCAACTGCTAGATCCTTGGATTGCCATGCACAGCTGCTGCTGACCATTGTTGGGGAGTTGGACTATGGACTGTAAGTCATCAACAAATTCCCTAACTATATAGAGACTACCTATATATTCTGTGACTCTAAAGAACCCTGACTAATACAATACATAACTTTAATTTATCTAATTTCTTCTTTTGCTTTATTTTTTTGTTGTTCTTGAATGTGAAGAGGCTTGGAAGATGATGCTGCTGCTTGGAGGTGAGTGTCAGGATAGAGCAGATAATGACTGGATTTTGCTGTCCATCCCATCAGCGATTTCCCTCCTGTGTCATCATGACAGCCATGTAGAAAAAAACCTCAATTATCAGGTTACAAAAAAACCAGTTTAATACTGAAGTTCCTATATCCTATCCCCTTTCTTCGAGATTGTGGATTAAGGCCATGCCCACTACTGTCAATATCATAGTCATTGGAATATCTTGTAGTGAGGATCAGTGTGAGCAGTTACCTCACCCAGCTTCACCGTGACAGTTAAATGTCCTTTACTGAGTCCCCAATTTACTTCTCTTTAAAGTACTGCAGACGACTCAGCAGTGCATGTTTGTGTTCCTGGAACATGCCGTATACACCCAGAAAACCACATGCAGGCCGAGCTACAATGGGCCCGATTAGCCTTGCAGCTGTCGAAAGTTCTCTTATCCTATTAAAAATTAGGAACAGTTTAGAGAATGATCTGCCTATAATTTTTACACAAAAATAAATGTTTTGTGTTCATCAACTGTATATCATCTGGCTCAAAAAAAAACATTTGTAGAATAGTCTAGGAAGGAATGAAAAATATTACAAGGACAGGGTTGATTTTAGTGAATTTTGAATCATGAGTAAGAGCATGCCAACAGGGGCATTTCAGTAGGGGCATAGTTAGAGAACGCATGCAGGGATGAGGGATTTGTCTGTACCTAATTCCTAATCATTAATTTCTAAATTATTGATTCCTAAATATTAGGAATTTAGGTGAAAATTTGCAAGCAGGATAAAAAAATGTAATGAGTCTGCTACTCTAGGTCACAAAAAAAAAAGAAAGATTATCAGAATGTTGACGGTATTAAAAATAGGGTTAAATATAATCAGTGTGTCTTTGAATCTGCCTCTGTTATCATGGAAAAGCAGGTTTAAGAAAGATGTACACAGATGTTTTCCATGTATATGAGGTGAAAAATTAGATCTTCTTGGATATTATGCTAAAATGATTGAAAAATTCATATCCAAAAGGTATTTAAAGTTATAGTGATTGATATTCAATAGTTTACAAAGGACTGAAAGAAACTACTCAAAATCTTGGTGTGAGTAACTAACTACATGACGATATTTTTTTTAAAGAGAGAAAATGTTAAATGAGGGACAAGAGAAGAAACAGGAAGAGTTCGGCATTAAATGTGCTACATTTGCCATGTTCAAAACTGTCCATATGAGTTTTGAAGTGAAGGGGCATTTTGGTTAAAATATCATCCTTGTGTATAAGAAGGATGAAGACTTAACTGTAGCAATGGGAGAGATTGGCCACAGAGGATGTGTAGTGTGTGGGGATGAGAGAGATTGCACTTACCTAGGTTGAATGCCTTGCCCAGTGAGCTCTGAAGGTTCATGTTGCCCACCAGGTTCAAAAATAAAATTCAATAAAAGCTGAATAAGTGTCTCTAACTTAAATGGTCCTCTGATCCCAAAGATAGACTTCAGCATATTAAAAAGGAAATGTTAAGTTTGATTTTATGTTCTAATTCCATGTAGTCTGTTCCAGCCAGGCACGTGTTATCTGGCAGTTGTCTGCTGTGGCGAAGGGAGAACATTTTCACTTTTCAATTTGAATTGTCCAACATGTATATTTCTGGCAGTAGGTTTCTCAAGGAATGTCCAATCTGTGATAATGCACAGGATTAAAGCTAATAACCTTATGATTAACTTTATTTGACACTTAATAAGAAATGACTGAATAAATAGGTGCCTTAAAAAATCTTTTGTAGTTCAATATAGTGAGGGCAGAATAAGAAATATAAAGAAAAAATATTCAAAACCATGATAGCTGGAAGAAAATTAGGTTATGTGAGTTAGAAATATCAAAGTAGGTAAGTCCACCTCATTTGAAAAAATATTCATTCCTCTCTTTGAAGTTACTAATACTTCATTGTTTTGATGTCATTAATACAACAAATATTTCTCATGAGGGAGGAATTCAGTGTCTCATCATGCATAATTACAATTTACATCACCTATATGTTAAATAATTTTAAGTGTCAGTAGCAAATGTTAGCTTCTGGCATCTCAGGAACCACATTAACTACTGGTTAGCTCTTCTGGGATAATCACTCCCTTCTCATGGGATTGAACCTTTCATACCTAATTACTTGACCTGAGTTTTCCCCAGAGAATCATTCCATCCCTAAGGCATGAATCAGCGATGTGCTTTCAGATGCATCACCTGCTGAAGCTACATTTTCCTCAATGAAGTCCTCCATTGAAGAAGATACATGTCTCGGACACTCTGAGCTATATGGTTAAAATGGATGATGACATTCTGAGCTCATACATCCTAACCTTTCATAATGCCGTGGCTTCACATGAAGGAATAGATAGACAGAATTCTGACCTTTGCCGTGTTCTTGGAAATGATCAAACGAGCTCTCTCTAATAGAATCAGATCCTCGAATTCTCTAAGCTGATTGAACAGCATTTCAGCTAGCTGCAAGCTACCACATGCGGCATACTTCCCAACTACCTTTGGACTTGCTAAACGCATCTACAGTCGGGAACTAGCTGTAAGAAAAAGACAGTGTATGAAAAGAAGTCTTTTATATACTGTCCCTTATTATGTTATAAAAATCCAGGCTTAAAATAGATTGAAGTACATTTATCTTTTAATGAAAATCACTAGGAGTTTGAAGTCAAATGTTCTCATCTTTTCCTCATGTCTCCGGTGCAGAGTTGACCCTGCAACACCATCCTAGAGAGAACTACCATGGTTTTGTGAACTGACTTGGTTCACAAGCTACACTTGAAAGAGACACTGAAGCCAGCATGCCTCCTTTAAGGCTGCATTATCTGGAGGTGTGTATGTCGGCTTTTCCAGAATACAGAGGACAAAAAAGTTCAGAGGTGTTATTTAGGGACCAGAGGAATGAGTTTTCATGACACTGTGAGGTGAGAGGCCTGACCTGCTCACAGGTCCATCGGAGGCACTAATGCAGGGTCTGTGGCAGTCATACTCTTTTTCGAGTACTTGTTGAGCCGGGCAGTGGTGGCGCATGCCTTTAATCCCAGCACTTGGGAGGCAGAGGCAGGCGGATTTCTGAGTTCGAGGCCAGCCTGGTCTACAGAGTGAGTTCCAGGACAGCCAGGGCTACATAGAGAAACCCTGTCTCGAAAAACGGAAAAAAAAAAAAAAGCTAGAAAATCGAGTACTTGTTGAAAGCTGCAGTTGCATGCATGTGTATGCAACTGATCTCAACATTCTCATGGCCGGAACACAGCCAGTAGGATAGCAGAACCAAGAGAAACCTGAATCCTCAGCACACACACCTTCTAGAGACTTTCCTTTGTTGTCCTAGCAGGATTGAGACACCTGAGAGGATCTGTCAAAACCTGAAAATGATGTATGTGATTTCAAACTAGTTCTCAGTTTATTATTTATTTATTTATTCTTACAGAAACCAGTGGGAAAATGATAATTGCTTGTTTCTTTTCCTTTGCTTCTTCCCATATGTGTCTCAGACTCCGTAACAGAGACAAGAGTTGATTCTGGAGTGGAGAAATGGGGTAGCAAGAAGTAAAAGCAGACAAAAGGGAAAATATAAGGGAAGACTATATTCAGCTAGCATTTTATAAAGATATGTAAAAAATACACAGGGAAAATACAATAATGAGAATTTAATGTCAAAATGATTATAATTTTATGCCTAGATAGACTCTACATGATGAAAAAAAAGTTCATCTTAATTAAAAACAAAGCCACTTTAGTAGCTTTCTCTAAAACTGCATAGATTCTGAAACTAATCCTTAAGAGCAGTATTTAATGAAGAAGCATGATCACCAACTGATATGCTTTAAAGCAGGTGTCTAAAGTCCCCTTGGATTCTTCTCTACCCACATTGTAGTAAATAATGAAATTCTGTAATAATTTTATATCACAAGTCTATTATACGATTTTTGATATAACTGAGGCAAGGCACATGGAGGACACGTTCTGTTTAGAGGGTATAAATAGGACTCGATGGAGATATGGAGAAGGGGCTTGGCTTGCTGCTACAGCTAGCTGTGCAACACTTGTGGGTCTTGGGTCTTCCCTGATCTTCCCTTCTCTGAGAGAGGCACTCTTCTTGGTGTTCCTGCTGGTCCCTCCTGCTGACTCAAGCCAAGGCTGAGGCCTGGCTGTCTCTGCTAGGTCATGTTACCACTGTTGCTAACCTGACCCTACCGAACTTGACTGCCGGTGTATTCATGAGGTGTTTGCCAGTAGGTCAAGCTGCCACTGCCTGCTGACCTGTGGACTGAACTGCCAATTTCCAGACAACACAGACAGGAGTTGCTCCAAAGAACATTTCTAAACAGGTCCATTTCTTCAGTATCCTTTCTTTCCCACTCCCTCTGGTTAAAGCATTTAAGAACCTTCATTACAAATAGGATTTGAAGAAAAACATTAAAGTTACAACTTTTCCCTGCCAACTTCATATGCTGTCTTTTTAAAAATAGTCATATCAAAAATTACTTTTCAACATATTTTTTTTTTCAAATTGGAATACAATCCCATTCCATCCTACCCTCTGTCCCTCCCCTTCACATCTTTGCAGCACTTATGTCTCAGGGAACAGGGCACAATTCAGGCAGGAAAAAGTCTAAGAACTAGCCGATCTGAAAGTTTTCTGTTACATAGTCTCTGCTAGGACTGTCTGCACAGACGAGGACAAACGATGGCTGTATGAGTGGATGTGCTAGCCAGCGGAAGGTGGATGATTTCACAAGTTTGTACATGTAGATGAGGAACGACAGGCACCCAGTGTCTGCTGTGAGATTCTGGTTGGTGTGGGGAGGTGGTGGTTGATGGTGGTGTCCATAGTAAAGGTGTAGTTCTCCCCAAACTAAGCAAATCAGAGCAAGTAGATTTTCCTGAGGCGGAGCTAGAATGAGGCATTAATTGAGCAGCTGGAGGCATTTCTTCTGCCTTGTGGCTCTGTACCCACTTTTGAAGGTCTTTACTGACCTCATGCAACATATCCGGTCTCAATGACTCTTCTTCAGAGAATCATGGACTTATTTTTTTGTATAAACTCAAAGAAATCTTGCAAAAGATTGCGCATCTTGACAGCTTTCTTAATTACTTGTTTCAAGACCTTAATATAAATTTCTCTGCCTTTCTAATTTGCTTGACCCATTTTTACTTACCAAATCTTCACGCCTTTATCCAGTTTTATCTCACACAGGGCAGGGAGGCAGGATTGAGACACCCTAAGTGAAATCCATCCCAGGTCAGAAAACCTGCTAGACAAAATTCTTAGGTTTTCTGATCAAAGTCAGAAATCCTGCTAGAAAAACTCTAAAAGAGCCGTGGACACTCTCCAAGCAGTTCTCTCTGGGTAACTCTGTTGCAGACCAAAGACCCATTGTTTATTTACAAATCAATTCAGTCATATACCCCAGTTTGCCTTTTGATTATTCCAGGAATCAGCATTTTATGACCTTAACCCCTTGATTATTAGAGACAGCATGTACATTTTCTTAAACATAGCAAATGAATTCAGAGATCTGTCTGCCTACATAAACATGAACAATAAACTTAATGGCGGTGTGGGGGCAATCTTGATCTGCTATCACACAACTCCCCAAATCCCTTTATTTCCTTACTTTCTGACAAGCTGGCTCATAATGCAGCTGCCTCTGTTCTTTTAGATCCATGGAGCCCCTCATATAACTGATATTGCATCCTTATATTTTGCATAGCAGAGAAATTATACATTCTGCAACTCATTTTTTTCAGAGTTCTTTCTCACAGCCTTAAGGACTATACCAAAGGTCCCAGGATTTACCATTTTTGCTGAGGACATGAGACACACCCTTGCCTCTGGACTTGTGCTGTTTCTAATTATTACAGAGTCATTAACCTTGGCAAGGAGAGTATCTACAAAGGAGGAATATAAAGCAAAATATGTGCATTATTATACAAACAAGCCTTACGTCTAGAAACTGTCAGCGTTCCTGGAGGATCAGGTCCTGCTAGCTCTGCTCCAAGGGCATTGAGCAGCTGTCAATGACTTGCCTTGTGTTCTACCAGGGGCACAATTTTGCCATGAGCAGATAATTTCGTACATTGTGTGATGTTTTCAGAGGGTATATAAATGCTAGGGCCCTGAGAGGCATGGTGGGTTGTTGGTTGTCAGTTGGTTGCTCTATGTTAAGTAGTTGTGTGCAAAAACATGAAAATAAATTTGATATCCTGATGATGAAGATCAATCTTGTCCCAGGGAACTCAACACCCCCAATCCTATAATGCCGCCTTCTTTCCCCTCTGTCCTTTTTCTCTCCTGTCTCAAAAATATGTTCAACAGTATCTGTACATCTGCAGAATCATATTATCCTGATCCAATTGAATTTGCCTCTGTTCTTCCCCCCAGGAGAAGACCTAAAATTGGGTCACTTATATGCCTTATATGTGTAGAATTAGGGAAAAAGAGAAAATAGATGAATACATGTTATTTTGACTTATTTGCATAATGATAATCTAAAACTTTGCAAAAACCAGAAAGCTTGTGGCAGATTGCTGTTTCTTTAATGAGCTTTTTATGATAAGCCAAACCAACTTTTTGGCACCATAAGAGTGTTGAGGATATTGGTAACAGAGAAAACATTTCACAATCCTGCATAAAAGCATTAATATGTGGATGAATAATTCAATTATACATGAAAATTTGCTGATGGATTTGATCATGTTAGAAATTTATGAAATAAGAAGCTTGAGTTTTAACTGAAAATTTTGCAAACTTCTTAAGTGAACAATGTTGCAGTAAATTCCAATGAATAAAATTAACAAACCCTAGCCATAAATAGAGGGTTTTCTGAGTTAGATGCATGATATCTAATTACCATTTCAATGAATTTGTCCATAACCAAAATTAAGGGCTTGAATATTATGGTAATCATGAATTTTATTTATTTATTTTTCTCTCAGAAACTTTATAATTTGGTGCTTATGATGTGTGACAGATAACTCAAATTCAGTGGGTAGTTTAATGAAGAAACCAGAGCTCTTCCTCCTCTAGTGGAACTAGACATGAACGACCTATTATTGATGCAGCTGTTACAGTAGTGGGTATTAAAGGGAGAGTGAGAACAAATGAGAGAGTGGTGATTTAACTTCAGTATAGTACAGATGGTAAGGCTTACTGATACAGATGAAACAGATATGAGCCATGGAGACCTTCATGAGTGGTGGAAAAGAAGGGAGTAGAAGCCAAAGGCCCTGTGTCAGAACCCTGACTGATGAGTCAGGACTATTTAGAAGCCATGGTGTTTCAGCATAATGAAAGACAGCAAGCATATGAGTGGCTCAGAGTGCTACAGAGCTTGCCTGACTTTGGTTAGGACAGATGCTGTATTTAAGTGACTTGAGAAATAGCCCAATCCAAGAATCTACAGATTTCACAAAATATCAGTGTAACTCATTGGAGAGATTTACCTTTCAGCATGAACTCAAAGCCATGGCAGGTCCTGGAACTTAACCTTCTTCTGGAGCAGTGAAGAAGAATCTAGCTGGATTTTTTGTCACCAAACTATTTTGCCAATATACATGCAGCAGATAACAACACAATGGAGTAGAAGCTCTGTTGTTGAGGTGTGAATTATTCTAAAATGCCTAGATGTGTTTTTCATTCTGAAAAATGTCTCAATAGGCTGATGTGTGCAGAAGGCTGATAAGAAACACAGTTGTAATCAGAGTATGAAGCCCTGTGCCATGTCAGCAGGCCTTTATCTCAGAGTCATGTCTGTAGTTGATCACCTGGCATATTTATTACTTTTCAGGAAAATTTGCAGACCAAGGGATAAAATAGACCCTTGCGAGTAAGATTTCAGAACAAGTAGCTAAGTCCTCTCTGCTCACTAAGTTCCAGGAATGTGGATTTTAGGACCATCCCACATGTCCCATTGCTGCCAAAAGCAAAATTTTGCTTCAAACAAAATCCACAATAGTGATTTCAAATGCACTGATATGTTCCGATTCTTTTGCAGGCTGTTATGGCTCCACATGCATACAAAGACAAGCACAAATGCACAGTAAAAATTAAAGTAGTTTAATGTAAACTGCACTGTGAAATATTGTATTCCTTTCAACATTACCTGACTATCATTCATCCCATTATTCAGAGCAATTATTAGTGGAATTTGATAATTGAAACTTTAAATGAGTAAACATATTACAAAGACTATTTCAATTATTTTACTACAGAGTAGTATTTCCAGCTGTCAAAGAAATGTGAGAGAAAATAATACTTACTGATAACTGTTCTAGAAATTTCACAATAGGTCTTGTTAGAGTTGACTTGATTTCCTGTCTCAAGATGCAAGATTTTCTGGTTATATTTGCAGATAATCAAGCTATTTGTATAACATTGATTAAATGTTGGTTGTGAAAGTTGATACTATTGAGAGATACACTGAATGAAACAGTCAACTCATCTGGCTTGGAAATATAGAAGGGATAGATACAGTTTGACCAATACTACTTCATGACTAATAATTACACATTTTCACATTGTTATGAATTATTAAATAGGCAATATATAATTCAAATTTCAAATATTCACTGTCATTTAAGAACTATCATTTTTTGATAAAAATAAGAGAAATAAAAACTTCCAATTACTGTGTCATTACCAGTGTTAAGTAAGTAGTGCTCTCATTTCAGAGATATATAATTATTAAAATATGTGTGTTTTAGAGATGATGAGTAAAATAGTTAATAATTCACTCACCTAAAAGTATCAAGCATTCACTTTATTGTACATGGTTTTGCAGCTGCCAGTTTACACACAAATATTTGAACTTATAAAATACAGTTTCTGTCTCTAAACTATCCACAGAGTTATAAAACCAACAGACAAATCACTGATAAAAATTGAATTTGGACAACATGCTGGGAAAGGAAAAATGCTGGTACTGGAATTAAGGCACAATTGACATTATTTGTTGTCCAGATAATGTGCTGTAAGTGGATATCTGGAAGTGTGTTTTAACTTTGGTTAAAGAAATTAACCAAAGGCAATAGAAAAACTGTGCCATACTCAAGATCTTAAAATAGTGAACCAGGACCAGATGTGATAAAGTTTGGGGCACGTTATCATGGAGCATCGGGAAAATATCAGAAGCAAGAAGCCTCCCCCCCATTTCCTCCTGAAGCAGAACATAAAAGTATAAGGCTATGTGTTCTATTCTCTCAAGGAGCAGGCCATGAGATCCTCATTCAGAAGGTACCTTTTCTATTCCCAGAAGAAGAAATATCTTACTTTTAAAATTTTATGACAAATAAAATAAACTGAAAGAAACTGCTCTAGATTAAGTTTCTCCTGGGCTCTTCAAACTTACTTGTCAAGGCTTTCCCATGATTGAACACTGGTTATCAAACCTAAATATGAAATTAGCTTTTCTCTATTTCTCTGAGTCATCATTTCTATGGGCTATGTTGTATGTCACATATATTAAACTTACTTGTGCATTTTCCCTTGTTAGTCAGTATTTTGGTGCAAGATTCTCAGTTACATATGCATGGGCAACAAGAAGTAGTTATTACCTTATAACCCATAAAGTTTAAGCTCCAAGAAACACAAAGAGGCGAAGTTTCTGAAAAGTGATTGGCATAGAGTATCATAAAACTACATTTAGATCTACAATAGCTATCATTTAATACAGTCAGGGTTCTTGTCACCTGAATGTATTTTCTCCATAAAATTTTCTCCATTTTCTCCTGTTTCCTTTGGAGCAAATAGATTTAAATGCTTGCAGTGAAGAAAAATGCTTACCTAGAGAACCAACCTATAATTAACAGAACTTTTTTACTTGAGATACGCAGGTGTGCATGGGAGCACATTTTGACCCATGCAGAGAGACTGGTGTTGCATCTGGAAAACCGTTAAGAGGATGTCACCAGAGAAGATTTTTTTTTAATCTGAGCATTTCAACAGAAACGAACTTTGAAAATGGCTGTTCATGGACTAGAATATCAAATAAAAAATTTAAAATGTAAGTATTTGTAAGACTAGAACCCACAAGCAAAATAAGAGAAATATCCAACAGTATATGATGAGTCATGATTTAGCTTTTATTCTTGCTAAAAATCATTCAGCATAAGCCACATATAATTGAAAAATATAAACATGCTTTAAATTATCAAGGAAAATAAAGGGCTCTAAATTCTAGAGTGTTTTAATTACATGGCAATATTGCTACATTCTGTGGGACTTGGGCAGCTAGCTTTTAATATTTTCATGTCTAGTCCTATTGGTGCATCATAAAACTTTTCTCAACATTAAAATTCTATTCTAGTGATTACTGAATCTTAACTATGTCAAATATTAGAGTCTCTGACAGTATTATTATTTTCCACAGTTAACAGTTTAGGCAGTTTGAGTAAGGAATTCCCACATAAATTCAGGCATTTAAACACTTGGGCCCCAGTTGCTGCTCTGTGGAGGATATAGAACCTTTAGGAAGTAGCCTTGCTGGAGTAAGTACTCATTGGAGAGGTTTGGGGAGTTTATAGCTTTGATGTACTTCTGGTTTCCTCTCTCAACTTCTAGTCTGTCAATGAGCTTTCTTCTCTGCCTGCCTGATGAAATCTCATCTTTGTCATTATGAACTGTTTGATAGAACTACAATCCCAAATCAATCCTTATTTCTATAGGTAGCCTTTGTCAGGCTGTCTTTACCATAAGCAGATAGACAATTAACACAACAGGAAAGAAATTTTAAAAAATAGATTTTGTAGCAAATGAGTGAGAAAGACAAATTCACATCAGACCTGTGGCTTTCCCTCTATCCCTTGCTTATACATGTTCTGATTATGTATTATGAAAATCCCCACAAATAAACAAAGAGGGCATGTGCAGTTCTTAAAATGTGCTGCAATCAACTAACATGAATGTACTCCAGAAAAATTCAGAAATATTTGGGAAGATATTTCTTTATGTATCATTATTGATTTTTTTTCCCTTCAGGGATTTGATGAAGCCATCTCCTTGTTAGAAAGTTTTGTCTTTTTAAAGGATTGTTCTATCCCACTCTCTGGGCTAGTAACTGATTAGCTTAATCCAGGCATTTCCTTGCCTTCTCAGTACAGAAGTAGAAGAGTGTGAACTGTATGGATGTACTAATATCTCCCTCCCTACTTTTTGTCATGTGTTAGCAATATGTTTTAATTAATTTTCTAAATCCAACACCTATTTTACTTAACAGTGACCTTTGAGATTATTATAACTAGTTCCTCTGTACTTGTCATCCTGTACCATCTAAATCCAGCCAGCTTTCCACGGGAGATGATGGTATCACATTCTTCCTTTTGAAATTATAAGGTAATCACAGAATTTCTACTTCCATTTTCTATTGACAAACCCTATCATATACGTCCCCTATTCTTTCTCAAATCCATGGTGTTGAGAGTACAGCTGAGTGATTGAGCATTTGATTGCATATTGGTGACCTTTCTTTTTTTCATTGATTCTTGTTCATATACACACGTGCACACACACAGAGACACACACACAGAACTTGTTCTGTTTATTATTACTTGTATGTATATTTTCAGAGCTGTCTATTTGCCACAGATAACAAATTGGTGTGCTCTTCCCTGACGATGACTATTTCTCCCACTCTTGGATTTCCTTAGTTGTCCACAGTTGTGGAGAGTTGAGGCTTTGGGTGTTTTCCCCAATCCACTTTCGTATGTTTCATATTGTTATCTTTGTTCAATTCAGATTAGGCAGTCATATTGGTGAGACTTTATGCGATGTACCTTCTGATAGTAACAGGAGATTCTATCTCATGGCAAATACCCCAGTTCTCTGCTTCTTCCAATACTTCTACCTCCTCTTGAAGAATTATCCTCAAGACTTATGTGCAAGATGTGCTTTGTAGATCTATCCAGTGAGACTGGGCATCACAGTCCTGCATTTTGATTGGTTGTGATTTTTGTAATGGTTTCCATCTGCTGCAATAAGAAGTTTCCCTGGTGAGGGACAAGGACTATGCTTATCTCTGGCCATAGGTAGAAATATTTAGACTGTAATGAGAGATTGTACTGATTTATAAAGTGATGGTCATAGGTTTCTCTACATGATCTATGACTTCACTATTCCTGATTAGTTGGCTAGGGCTACGGTACCAGGAATAGTTACCCTCTTTTTGTGTAGGTTTTATATTCACTTAGAGTGCCATTGGTTACCACTAAGGAATGCTTGCAGAACTATACACTTAGGGCTAATGTGCTATGCTTGCCATGCTGTTTGTAGTGATGATTCACAGGCTTCATACCTCTGTAGGTCTCTTGGTTGTTTCCCCTTTTTGGAACCTTGTATGGTATCTTCTGGTAGCAAGAAAGGTAGTCTTCAGGGAGGAAGAATTAATGTTTGGTCTACATCAGTGACCTCTTGTTCCTGTGCCTGAAGTCCATGGTGCCCTTTAGCAATAGAATCTTACCTTCCACAAAATATGGATGAAAACTGAGGGCAACAACAATAGTTGTATATCTCAGTAGTTTTTCGGACAGGTTTTGACAAAATAACTCTAAAGATGGCTTCCTGTGTTTTTTGGATCTTAGTACATGGTTTGTCTCCTGGAGAGGGTACTGTTAGCCTGGATGAGAAAAAAATATATATATATAATAAAATTATGTATATAATAAAATTTTATATATATATATAATAAAAATATGATATATATATATATATATATATATATATATATATATATATATATATATATATGGTCTTGTGTATTTCAGGATCATTTTTTTATTAGATTATTTTTTATTTACATTTCAAGTGATTTCCCCTTTCCTGGTTGCCCCCTCCCCGAAAGTCCCATATGCCCTCTTCCCTTCCCCTGTTCCCCAATCAACACCCACTTCCCTGTCCTAGTATTCCCCTATACTGCTTCATCGAACAGGATCATTTTTAAGGTAGATCGCTAATAGTGAGATTGATTTGAGATGTTTTTCAAAATCTTTCCTGGTATTTCAGCTCCTTTCCTTCTGAATTGATCTTCCTCCTTCTCCCTAATTAAAGGCTCAGGCTTTCCTCATTGTTCAATCAGATCACTTATTCCCCACCTTCCCCACTGTGTCTCTTTCCCCACAAACTGTATCCATGCAAGGGCCTTTTTCCTGCTTTCCGTTTTTACACAAGAATTTGTACTCACATCTAAAGATTGAGAGCTAGGAGCCTCCAGTGAGAAAGACCATGGTGCACTGGAGTTTCTGGGTCTGGGTTACCTCAATCAATATGATCTTTCCTAGTTCTGTCCATTCACCTGAAAAGTTCATGATTTCATTTTCTTTATTGCTAAATAGTTCTCTTAGTTATAAGTGTACATTATATATTCATTGGTGGTCGAACATTTAGGTTACATAATCTCCTAACTATTGTGAATATAACAGCCTTGAACACAGCTGAGCAAGTTTCATTGGAGTAGGATTTCTAGCCCTTTGAGTCTCTCTCTCTCTCTCTCTCTCTCTCTCTCTCTCTCTCTATATATATATATATATATATATATATATATATATATGTATATATACATGTATATATGTATATGTGTATATATTATGCATATATAGTTTGATACGGATTGAGCAGATTGGAGCAGAAGATAGGAAATTTAGAGAAGTTGAGACTAGAGGTTGTGAATAAATAGACGGAGTCAATTGGATAGGAGAGACTGGGTTACTATTCAGGATGTGTGTTCTTGTCCAAACCTGGAGAGTGGGAGTAGATCTGGCTTTGTGGAGAATTTGGATGTTTCAGGAGGCTGTCTTCTGGGTACAGGCAGTATTCATCCTGGTGGAAGACTAGAGGTTGGTTGCTATGCAGACAAGGGTGGCCATACTTGGTCTAGGCACTGGATATGAGACTGAGGTTAGATCTGGCTTACTGAGGAGGTGGTTGAAAGGGGTCTTAGGCAGACTTACCTGGCTTGACCTAGAATGTTAAATAGGATTTGGGTGGATTGAGAGGTTGAATGTAGGGTGGTAGGGGTTTACTGATCTGGTCAGGTAGGATGAATTCTAGGGGAAGTCTAGAAGTTCCTTGCAGGACAGGAAAGGGTGACCAAACTAGACAAAGGGACCCATGCTAGATCTGGTGGATTGAGGAGGGTGCATGGACAAAAGGGTTAGGCAGACTCATCAGACTTAGACCCTGGAGAATGAGTACAGAACTTGACCTCGTGGCGAGGTTGGATAGGCCATCAGAGGGGCCCATGGATGAGATCTTTTAGCAACTCAATTCCAGTTTATATCTAGAGATATTTGAGCTCTGCTTACGAAGAGCAAAGAAATAGATCATCTTTCCTGCTAAAAAACATTTTTAAAATTTTATTTCTCATCTATCTTCATTAGCAACCATAATCTAGATTCTCTTGAAGCAGGTGCTCTAATAGAAGTGTTAGTTTTATTAGACAATGATGCCAGTGAACTACAAAAGGAATTAGAATGAATAAAGGGAAAGAAATACCACACACTAATGGAGCTCTCAGTAATCGCACAAATATATATATAGGAGTTCAAAGCATATGGAGTGTATCTTAATTATCTTATATTGATAATTGTACATATTCATATCTCAAACTATCACTAAGTATAGAAGGCCCTGATATTTAGTAAGACCTCTTTTCCAGGTGAGGCAAATCATACATTGCTGACAACAGTCCAGTCCTCTACCATGACAATTAAGTGATCCTAACTCTCTCCTAAGTTTCACATTCATATCTCTACTTGCAATCTTAATTTCATTCTTCCAAGTGCTCAGTACAAAGCTGAAACATCATTCTTGATTTCTATGCCTCTCTAAAATTACATCAAAATATCTATCAAAAACAATTGACTCTGAAGTTCTACAAATATGCCTCTATTATCCAACCACATCTCTCCTCAAATGGTAACAGTACTAACTTCTATGCCAACACTACCACTTGCCTAAGTGAGTTCAATGGTTTTCAAGAGGTCTTGCTGATTTCAAATTTCCTCAATAGTGTCTGGTGTTAACATTTGTATCTTGGTTGTCAACTTGACTCATGTGGAAAAAAGAGCTTTGGTTGAAGAATTGCCTTCATCATATTGGCCTATAGGCATGTGTACATTATGTGTATTTGATATAGGAGACCCCAGTCTACTCTGGGCAGTACCATCCATAGATAAGTGAACCTGAGCTGTATGAGAAAGGCAGATGAATATAACTCAAGGAGTAAGCCAGTAATCCATGTATCGCTATTTTTTCTGCTTTCATATAATGCCTGAGTTCCTGCCTTGGTTTTCCTTGGTTATGAGTTGTTACTTGAGAGTATACGATGGCATAAGCATTTTAATTTCTAGCTTTCTTAGATTATAGTGTTTTATCACTGCAACTGAGCACAATCTATAACAATATTGAGGCCAATCTCATTAATATGCATATATTATTATTTTATACTAATTAATGCATTTTTGCTTCGGAAGGAAAGAAGGAAGGAAGGAAGGAAGGAAGGAAGGAAGGAAGGAAGGAAGGAAGGGAGGGAGGAAGGAAGGAAGGAAGGAAAGGAGTAAGTAAGTAGGTTTCCTGTAGCATGAACTGGCAGGGTTGCCTCTATGTAAATGCTGGGGACTGTGCAGCTGCAGAAGCATCTCCTGCAGGAAGACTTATTTGGTGACTGCCTATGATACCAGCATTCCTGCAGGAGGACCTAATTGAGGACAGTCTGAAAGACCAAGGATTGCTGGTGCAAATAATGTGAGCCAATCAGGAACTGCTGTTTAGAATACTTTCTTGGGACCAATGGGGGCGTGGGGTATTAAAGGAGCTTGCAGCAGTGCTCAGATGAGCTTGCTGTAGCCTTCTCTCCTGCTCCAGGAGTCTATGTCACTGACTCTGAGCCAACTCACCCCCAATCCCCAAGGGCAGGTAGGGTCAGGTCGAAAACTGTCCAGGGCACAGGCAACAGGTTTCCACTGTAACCTAATTATTTTCGTGACTGATGGGTAATCCCAGCTTTCTCCCGATCTTCCCATCCAATTGCCACTTCCTTACTTTATCTCTCATTATTCTTGATATTTTTCATTCTACTCTTACTGCTCCACCCTGTTGGCCTCCTACTGACTCGTCCTTTTCCCAGTATTCTATCATTCACTGTCCTTTCTCTTTCTCTCTGCAGTTATCCAACTGTCAGCTGACATTATAGTTGAGTCTGCTGAGGACAGGTAGAAACTTTTTCACTGATAGTTTTATTTTCCTAGTTAATAGCATTCTTCTTTTAATAAGATAAAAATTTCTTTGATCTTATTAAAGTTACTTTGATCTTAATAATAAAGACACTTATTTCATTCATGGACTCTTCAATGGGACCATGAACAAGGTTTCTAGGCTGACAAGGATGGAACTATTGATAGATCTAACACTGTAGGTTCCGTCTTTGCTTCAGTTGTTGGTTGGGCCAACTGCCAATGGCTCTACTCTATGCCAGGCTCCCCAGGATGACAGGAAGATAAGTTGGACAACTTTAGAGACATGGAAATGAGAGGAATGGTATTATATTAGATCAATTCATGTTGAAGGAGACAATAATATAACCTTATCAGAATTCATAATTCTGAATGTAAACTTTATATTCGGATAAATGCAAATCACTAGGCTTGCCATGTGGTTTGAAGGTACTTACAATGGACAGTTTCTTAAAAGCTGAGAAGAGGCAAGGGGTACATTAGTGCTGCTGTGGGATACATTTCTTTCACTATGTACTTCCTCAGCAAAAAGTGTGATAGCCTAATTAATATAATAGCATGAAATCTTAACTACTCAGCAGAATGATAGGTCATGGTCAAATCATACATGTTTACAAGGATGTGCTTTTCAGATTAAATAAGCATTAAATGAACAGCCTCCATATCTAGATTCAACCCTTACAAACATGGCATAAAAGCACTATTAACTTTCTTCTCATTACTTTAAATAATGCATTTTTTTTGAAATTTATTTCTATTCTTCACAATTCAAACTCCATTAAATTAGATGCCCTGATTTCTTCCAGGGTACACAATAAATATCTCTCTTAAGTGAGAGCTAACACTGCAGCTTCATTAAACTGGGATTTCTCTCAACACTGTGTCAATAGGCAAGGAAGAAGAGTTCTCATTCTGGCAGCAGTAACTGACACTGATGTTAACAAGAAGGTGGCAAGGTGGTTTATATGTACAATGCATAGAAGGGAAAGTAAGTCTGAAGCTCAGAGGATTCATTTAATATCTCTTGGTAATTAATTTCTGGAATAAATATTAATCCACAATTGTGCCTGTCAATGTCTAGCAAATAAAATCCTGGTAAATGCTCAGACTCTTGAAGAACTGTGAGATCTAAAATAAGAATACAAATAGCAACAGACTAGGTAATCTATAGGTGATGGGATTCTGATTTTCAACCGACCTTCTTTAGCCTTCTGTAATTTGGAAGTCTAGTACCAAATCATAAAACTGATCATTGGATTAGATTTGGTAGAAAGAACAATCCTAATTCAAACAATACCTTGGATTTATCATCCAGGCTCCCAAATACTGTTTCCTTTCCCCTGAAACATCTGGGATTCAGAAACTGTGGTAAGAAACATAAGGAAATAAATGGTGTATCTTAAAATCTATATTTGTAGATGAACAAGCAAGATATTTAGGGATTTTTTTTCAAAAGAATATGCAGGATGGGTGGGGTCTGATGAACAATTTGTTTATTGTTTTATTCCTTGAATCAAGACCTTATCAGAAAGCCTTTCAATTCTTAAAGTATGATTGAATACCATCATATAGAATCAGTCAATTTACAACATGTCTTTATGTATATTTTATCTCACATACTGTCATAGTTTGTCTGGTTCCTCGCTTCATATTCCAAGGAATATTTGTCAACTGAACTATCTCTTATAAAAACCCTTCCTGCTACATATTAAGTGAAACCTAAAAATTATGATGTTTATTTTTTGACATTCCTTACTATAGATTTATCTGGATAGATAATTTGATTTTACTCTGGGTGCTCTTTAATATCTTGAGCTTTACAAACATTCAGAACTGATAAGAACATTAAATGCATACATATAGAGAACAGGAAAAAAGATTCAAGTAATCTTCTAGAAACACATCTCAGAAAGCATGTTTCTCCACATAGGAGGAAGTAGATATGTTTGCCAAGACCACATCAATATTAGCCTGCTCTTATTCTGCAGTCTGTGAGTTGGGAATGGTGAATTTTGAGGTTATGGGTCTTAACTAATTAATACTTTAAGAATCACATTAAAGTGACTAGAAAATTAGTTAAAATTTTGTTCCCTAGAACCCAGACATTTTCTTTTAGGGTGCATTGCTTCAATTTACTAACATAAAATATAGACTAAAATGGTCAAATTGAAACTTTTATAATGGAAAATTTCATAAATATTAATTAATTTATTTGAAGGTAACGCCTTGTTTTAGGTTGGACTTGATGTTTTCATTATTTTTAACTGTTCTTATTATTTATTTTATTTATTTACTGTCTACATATTGCTCCTGGTTCCCCCTCTCAGAGTTCTTAACCCCACTCCCCCTCCCCTTTGCCACTGAGAGGGTGCTTCCCCCACCCCACTCCTGGCGTCCCCCTTCCTTAGGGCATCAAGTCTCTACAGGATTAGACTGCATCCTCTCCCACTGAGGCCAGACAAGACAGTCATCTACTACATATATGCTAGGGGCCTTAGACCAGCCTGTGTATGCTCTTTATTCTCTTTGTTATGTGGCTATGTATCTAGGAGATCCCAGGGGTCCTGGTTAGTTTGCATTGTTGGGCATTCTTTGGGGTTGGCATTCCCTTCAGCTCCTTTAGTCCTTCCCCTAACTCTTCCAAAAGGGTCCCTGACTTCAGTCCAATAGTTAGCTTTAAGTATCTGTATCTGTCTCTGTCAGCTACTGGTCGGAGGATAACTAAGTTAGGCTCCTGTCTGCAAGCACAACATACAGTAACAGTGCGAGGGTTTGGTGTCCTCCCATTGGGCCGGTCTCTAGATGGCCTTTCCTTCAGTCTCTGCTTCATTTTTGTCCCTGAATTATTTTTAGACAAAAACAATCATGGGCCAAAAAATTAGAAGGTGGTGAGCCCATCCCCCCACTGGGGTCCTGCTTTATATATTAGAGGTGGTTCTCTTCAGGTTCGTCCTCCCCACTCTTGGGTATTTCAGCTAAGGTCACCTCCATTGAGTCCTGAGAGCCTCTCACATCTCAGGTCTCTGAGACTTTCTAGAGGTTCCCCTCATCCCCAGCCCCAGAAACTGCATATTTCTATTCATTCTCCTGGCCTCTGGGTTTCTCTCCTCTCTCCCCCCATACTGGAACCTGCCTCCCTTTTCCTTCCCCTTCCCCTCTCCCACCCAGGTTCCTTCTTCCCTCTGACTTTTATTTTATTTAACGGTATTTTGTTTTTATTTTATTTATTTAAATTCAAAAATGAATCCAAGAAAGTAATGTGAGGATGGAATCTATAATTTTTATAAAGAAGGATTTGACAGTATTCGAATTCTCTAGGCTAATAGCTCTTTCTTTTTATAACTCTACCACTTATAGTAACGGAAGAACAATAAAGGGAGAAACTGCTTCTTATAGTCTGTGTTTTCACAACATTTTTTGATTTTGTTCTGTCTTTAGGATATTGCCTTCTGCCCTGGGTATCTCAAACTTCAGAGGACAGGTCCTGGCCTATTAATCTTAGATCACTTCTGAAGGTTCTTTGTTTCATGCCCTGCCAAATCAACTATAGATGATCAGCACTCTATGTTCCTTGTTATTACATCAACTAAAATGCAGCTACACATATAAAACTATTACGACATCTTTATTGATATAATCAACAATTAATGAAAGCTTGTCAAATTGACTTAACAGGGAATCAGTCACTGGTCAGAAGATAAAACTAATGCTTACTAGACTATCCCGTGGATTTATTATCATATATATGCTGAATAAATATAATCATTTAATAGATAAAGTGTTTTTTTAAATTTTTATAGGGAATCAAGATTTGCATACATATACATTAAAAATAAGTTGATAACCTGTGAAGAAATATATAAACATAATCTATAGAATAAATTTATGCCAAGAAAAATACCTAGCTTTTTTATATTCTAGGAGAAACAAAAATTAGATTTATGTATACAAACAATTGTTAAGACTATCATTGAAAAACACCAACTTAAATTTTACTGCTAGCATAGATATTTATCTTTCTTCTTTCCAGGATTTATATTTTTGAAAATATATCTCAGTAAGTTCTTAAAGTTAACATAAAGGTTTATTAATACGACACAGCAACAGAAGATGTCAACTTACAAGGGTACTCTTTATTCATATTTCTACATACCTGTGCCTGACAAAATCCAATGAATGAACCTACATTAATTCTGTTACTGTTCCAGATGTGAGAGTCAAGTGATTCATTTGGACAGAAAGGCCTGTGGCCAAGCATGAAGCATTAACTAACATAGAAGCCAGAGCTGAGCAGCTCTGATGGTAGTGACCTTTCCTGGAAAACATCTGCTCCCAGCTGAGTGTGTTTACATCTTGGCAACAGTGGCAGATGTGCTTAAATCCAACCCATCTGTGTGGTGTTGGGAGCCTGGGGCTGAGAAAACAGTGCTGGGCAGAAGGTGGAGAGCGAAAATACTACAAGATCCTAAGTTGCAGAAAATGCAAATTAGCAGCCAATCTTTCCTGTGACACTACGATTTGTGTATATAAGGGAGTATGAGAGGTAGTTGAGCAATATTGCTTAATGGTGGGATTCTTCATAAATGGTCTTAAGTCAGAATCAACTTTTTTCTTTTATTAAAAGTAGTTTTTTTTCCTCATACAATATATCCTGGTTGTAGTTTCCTCCTCTACTCTCCCCAGATCTTCTCCCACACAGTTCTCCAGATACACTCCCTTTCTCTTTCTCATTAGATAAGAACAGGCTTCTAAGAGATAACAACTAAATATGACAATATAAAATATAGTAAGATGAAGAAAAAAAAGCTGTCATGTTAATAGTTGGACATTGCAACCAAAAAGGAGAAGAATTCAAAGAGCAGATGTGAGAGTCAGAGACCAACTCCTTCTCACAGCTAGAAGTCCCATAAAAATACTAAGCAAGTAGCTATAATACATATGCAAAAGACTTGGTGCAGACTCATTTAGGCTTAGTGTTTGCTGTTTCAGTCTTGGTGAGCTATATGCACCATGCTTAGTTGATTCAGAGAGCTGTGTCCTCCATCATCTCTGGCTCTTAGTTTCTTTCTTCCTTCTCTTCTATGGGATTCCCTGAGTTCTGAGTGGAGGGATTTGATGGAGACCTCCTACGCAGTCTGTCTCTCAGAAAATGTCTCATTGTTGGTCTCTACCTTTGTTCTTATCTGCTGCTGGAGGAAACCTCCCTGATGATGACTGGATAAGATATTGATACAGAAGAACATCACTAAGAGTCATTTTATTGTTATACTTTATTTTTTTGTTTTTGTTTGGTTTTTTGTCATTTTTTCTTTCTTTCTTTCTTTCTTTCTCTCTTTGTTTCATTTTTAATCTGTAACATTTACTTTCACCGTAGCTCTCTGGGCTATTTAGTCTCTGGATCTTGGTTATACAAGCAGTGTCAGGCTGGGGTTCCTTCTCATGGAGTGTGCCTTAAGTCAAATTAGGCATTGATTGGATACTCCCACAAGTTCTGTGTCATTGTTGAACCAATATATTTTGCAGGCAAGACAGATTGTTGGCCAAAGATTTTGTAGCTGGGTTGGTGCTCATATTTCAGTAACGAGGGAGAATGTAAGATTGGGATTTTTTTTTGGAGGGGGGGATTGTTTGTTTGTTTCCAGCTTTCGGGTCTAGCCTATGGATAGTTAGAGCAGAGAAGGAAACTCTCTAAGCTTATCCAAAGTCACATATTCCCACAGCTTGGATCTGGCTCTTATCACATCAACTGAGGAAACAAAAGTGACATGTACAAGAGACTATCTCAAAGGACATCGTACATGAGAAACCACACCAGGAGTTCCCCACATATATGTACACACACAAGTGTATTTATACTCTGTTAAGGCCTGGGAAACTGGCACCTGTCTAGCCAGGCATTTTAAGCTGTTTCTAATACTACAAGGAAAATTTCTTATATACTGTTACTAGGAAATTTTCTCATGCCCTAGTTGATTGCATATCTGTTATGTTCTATGCTTTGGTGTTCTCAGAAACCAATTACGATAAAGTCAGTTAGAACTGCTTTGTGTAATTAGCCACAATAAGCTTGGACTCCAACCACCAAGCAGCATTTCCCACATCTATGTATAAGTTTTTATGATCTCCTGCCTTTATAAACTGCTCCTGAGGTGGGCCCCAACATAGGAAAAACACCTGTGCCAATAGAAAAAGCCATTAGGAGTAAAACTTCCATTTTGAGAAGGGGTGGAATAAAGTTTAAATTTCCAAGCCCTCCCTGGGAATTGACATCCTACTCAACAAAAAGGACCATATGCATCTTGGTTGGTAAGGCAAGTCCCTAGCCACTCTTCAATACCTCAACCAATGAGAACAGGATAAACGTTCAATAACAAGTTCCTAAGGAAATCCTTTATTCCCAAATTCTGATTGGTGGAATAGCTTGTCACAGATGTTTGTGGGTTTCAGGCTTAAAAACGCTCTATAGGATTCTAGCTGGGTGTCACAGTTCAGCTCCTGAGTCTGCACTGCATCCTAGATCAATCAGTCATGACGTGCTCATTGAATAAACCAAACCTGTTTGACTAAGACCGGTGTCTGAGTGGTTTATGCAGCAATTACTAGGCCAATACACACACCTGTAATTGTACACAAAGTAAAACAGGTACACACATATTTTATTTGTCTATTAATCTATTATTCAAAGTATAAAAGTGGTATTTATTTACTTTCTTCTTGTATTTTTCTTCTTATGTTAAAATTACTTTGAGAGATCTCAGGCGTCCAGATTAATTGAGACTGCTGATACTCCTATGGGTTGCCCTTCTCCTCAGCTTCTTTTAGCTTTCCCTAGTTCAACAACAGGAATCAGCTGCTTCTGTCCATTGGTTGGGTGCAAATATCTGCATCTGACTCTTTCAACCGCTTGTTGGGTTTTCCAGAGTGCGGTCATGCTAGGTCCATAATTGTGAGTGCTCCATAGCCTCAGTAATAGTGTCAGATCTTGGAACCTCCCCTTGAGCTGGATCCCACTTTGGGCCTGTTGCTGGCCCTTCTTTTCCTCAGGTTTCTCTCCATTTCAATACCTGTAATTCTTTCAGACAGGAACACTTATGGCTCAGAGTTGTGGACTGTGGGATGGCCCCCTTCTCCCTCATTTGATGCCCTGTCTTCCTGCTGAAGGTGTACTCTATAAGTTCCCTCTCCCTACTGTTGGGCATTACATCTAAGTTACCCCCTTTGAGTCCTGAGAGTCTCTCATCTCCCAGGTTTCTGGTGCACTATGGAGGGTCCCTCCAACCTCCTATCTCCTGATATT
Source organism: Tokudaia tokunoshimensis (assembly GCA_036184795.1). Taxonomy (NCBI): domain Eukaryota; kingdom Metazoa; phylum Chordata; class Mammalia; order Rodentia; family Muridae; genus Tokudaia; species Tokudaia tokunoshimensis. The sequence continues at coordinate 96,973,114 of BTHU01000016.1, forward strand.
GCTCATTTCTGTTCTTTCTGCTGGACCTTAGGGCTTCAGTCCACCAAACAGGCAGCATAAACCAGCTGATATGAGGTCCCCAGCACACACACAGTAGAGTATTGCTGGGTCTGTGTTCATTCAAAGATGATGCATCTAACTCTCAAGAGACTGGAGGCCCCAGGGAGTTTAGAAGTTAGGTGGGGTGAAGGGTGGGGACATCCACTTGGAGACAGGGGGGTGAGGAGGAGGTATGGAATATGGAACAGTTGGAAGGTGGACAAGGGTGGGGGGAATAAAATATGGAGTATAAAAAATTAATTAATTAATTAATTAATTCATTAAAAATATCACCTAAAAATTACTTTTCAGAATGTGGTGCTACAAAAATAATATCATAGCTAATACAACTTATTTAAAATTATCTGACTTCTGGAATTAAAGAAACAACTTCTGGTATTGCCAATTATGAGCTCCTTTACTGTGTTAATAAATTTTCTGAATTTTCTTGGAGAATTATAATGCTGTCATTCATAGAATAGGATTTGGGAAAAAAAATCATTGATTATTATACTTCCAAATCTACTTTCGAAATTTGGCTTTGGCGATTTTATCAAAAGTCAGTGTACTGGCTAGTTCTGTGGATAACCTGACACAGCCTGGAGTTATCACAGAGAAAGGAGCTTCAGTTGGGGAAGTGTCTCCATGAGATTCAGCTGTGGGCATTTTTTTCAGATGGAAATCAAGGGGGTATGACCCATTGTGGGTGATAACATCTTTGGGCTTGTAGTCTTGGGTTGTATAAGAGAGCAATCTGAGTAAGCCAGGGGAAGTAAGCCATTAAGTAACATCTCTCTATGGCCTCTGCATCAACTCCTGCTTCCTGCCCTATGTGAGTTCTAGTCCTGCCTTCCTTTGGAGATGAACAGCAATGTGAATATGTAAGCTGAATAAAGCCTTTCCTCCCCAACTTGCTTCTTGGTCATGATGTTTTGCAGAAATAGAAACCTTGACTAAGATAGTCAGTAAGCAATAATAAATCTGTAATGTGGAAGTAAAATAAACAACTAACTGAATGCATACTGGTATTCAACACTTTAATTGAAGTTTGCTTTTGAAATTTCAGGTATTGAACATTTAATTGATTATTATTGGAAATATCTATAAAGTGAAAATAGCCTAGATATCCGTCAGCTGATGCATGCCAAATCAAACTCATATATTTGCATAATTCAATATTATTAAAATATTAATGAAAATAAAATTATGAAATGAAGAGTTAGAGGAATGGAGTGGAATGAATGATCCTGAGGGAGTTAGCCCAGAACCAAAAGGATGCATATTTATTTCTCATTTGTTTATGTCAGCCTTGAATATTCAGATATATTGTCTCATTTGGAATACTCACAGATGTCAGGAAAGTAGTAAGGAGTCATGGAAGCAAGAGGTTTATGAAGAATGGAAGATGGAATTCACTGGTATAAAGAAAACAAAGGAAAGGGTGGAAGGTGGAGGGTTGAACTGGATGAGGGAGACAAGGCAAGTTTACAAGAGGAATACAAAGAAAGACAGCACTAACGGCCTTTCAAAAAAAGTCATGGGTTAACCTACTACAGTATAGTCTCCAAAAATATTCATGTGGGGATGACGTTGGCTTAAATATTGCTTCCCTCTATTGGGGTGATATGCTCTCAGTAAGTATTGCAAGCCAGCAAATAAAAACCCCAGTACACATAAAAAGGTTCAGTACCATGTGTGTTTTACCTCTTCTGAGCTGTTGTCCAGTGATGTCCCACGGACTAAAAACATCACAGATTATAGACTTTTGGTCAAATTGTCAGAACTTGACAGTAAGACTGTAATGGTGAAAATTTCTAAATATTTGAGTCATGGAACGTGGAGAACTGAAGCTTGTACTGATCTGAGAACTTCCTATTAACCCTCTACTTCCCTATCTATCAAGCATAATGTGCTTTTATTCACTTACCCCTCAGGTTTATTTTGTGCTGCTGAAGTATACTTAGAGGTGTGGCTTTAGCCCTGGAGCATACTGGGGACTAGTCTAGAGAAAACCAACGCCCCATCACCTAGGAGCTATCAGCTAATAGTTGCTCGCCTAGGAGTGAGACTCTGTGGCTACATCCACTCTGAATACTGAACATTGACCTTGCTGATCTTGCACAGGTCTTAGGTTTGTTGTAAAAACTACTGAGAGTTAATATGAGCAGCTACCATGTAGTATCCAAAAGAAGCTCTTTTCTTATAGTTATGCATTGCTTTTGAGAATCATTCTGCCTCCCTTCATGCAATGATCTCTGAGCCTTCTGATGAATAACTGTTTTACAGTTGTACCATTTAGGGTTGAACATTCCACAACATCTTTTTTCTGAGCATATTGACCAGCTGTGGGTTTCTGTGTTGATCACCATCTACTGCAGAAAGTCCTCCAACCACATTTCAAAAGGACATCGCTGCAAGCAAGGAACAAGCAGCCCTGAGAGAGGAAGGTACCAAGATTCATGAGACAGTTGATCTTAGAGTCAGTGAGTTCAAGTCCCCAGTCTCTTACTTCTGAGTCATGTTTCCTTAAAGACATCTCATAATCTTTTTAATAGTGTGTGTCAACTTTAAATGATGGCAGTACCTAGGTCTTATATTTTTATTCAAATTAAGTAAGTTAATATATATATATAATATGTATTATATATGTATGTATATATTATGGATTATATATTATATGCTATAATATATAATAAATTAATACTATTATAATGCAATGTTATATATATTCAAAATGTGTTTGATGTAAAGAGTAGACACTTTAAGCACTGTTAATACAAGATAGGTGAAACACAAATTATCTTAATGAATCTTGAGATACTGTAAGCATTCATTCAGTCAGGCTGTTTTTACTATAAATATTGTCCCTTGTATATTAGTTTATTTTCTGCTTAGTTTCACTGTTCCTCAGAGTCTATTACATATTATAATGTTTAATTTTTCCCGTGAGCACACTAGAACTGTGTGAGGATATGTCATTTAGTCCCTTGCAAAGCATACTTAACTGTATACTATAAAGAATGATGACAGGTTCCAGTCACAATTTAGACATTCAAATATATTTTAAATTAAAACCCACATGAAGGTGTGTGTTTTTAACAGCAAAAGTAGGGTTTTTTAAGCATGAAGTTTTAAAGAACCAATTCAAAGTCACCAATGCTTACACAAAGTTCTGTGAGCTGTTGCACACCATCAGGCCTTGGATTCAGCATGTGAACTGACTATTCCAACAGAAAGAGATAGAACGAATGTTATTTATGCATAATTCACTGAAAAGTGAATATAGGTACAAAAGCTTAAAGAGTAAATGAAAATGGCATATAGACTTATCAGTCATCCTTAGTAGTCCGGTGATAGTGTCTAGTAGGTATTTGATTCATGGTTGCACAATATTGAAAGGTACCTCATAAAATTACTTTTAAAGTATTTTCCTGAAAAGAGAAGTGTAAATTATTGAAAGGTCTTGATTTAATGATTTAAGTAAATAATCTTTCTAAATCGTCTTCTGGAAGGCAAAGAGCAAATGGCAGGAAATTGCAGATGAAGTCACATGATAATAGGCAGCCCTAGGAAATGCTGAGTGTAAAGAGTCAGCAATGCTCAGTCCATGGAGGGCGTATGACTCAGCTATAGTACTTAGAGGAAGTACGAATTAGAAACAAATTGCAGTAACCTATGTAGCGAATGTGCCAAGGTTCCAAAGCACACAGAGAATATTCCACCCCCAAACTCTTGAGTGCTTCCTGATATTCATGCTGGTATTGAAATTACTCATATACCCATGAATGCATTGAAAATAAATGTTTAAACCAATTGTCAATCAGTGAGGCTGAGAGTGGTAAAGACTCAGACAGTAATAAAACCTTATAAATGCAGTCACCCGATATTAACATATGCTGTGAAATCGAAGTCGTAGATATAGAAGATAAGAGAAAAATTGAAAAACAAGTAATCTAATTTATTTTACAATTGTACAAATGATAAAGCAGGAATAGCCCGTTGCTATGCACAAACAACAGAAGACATTATTGAACAGAATGAACCTACAGAGTAAGCTTCATCCTTCCTTTCCACAGATGGTATAAGAAAGACTCAGTAGCAATTATCCTATGCAACAAAGCTATCTGTAAACTTCTTTTTCTTCTTGCTATATACATTAAAAACAGTTGTGCTTTCACCTACACACACACACACACACACACACACACACACACACACACACAAACCAGTATTTCTTAAAAGGTGCTACATAAAGGAGAAACACACAGCCTAGACCAACAATCAGAAAACTGCAATTTAAATACAATGCCAGCTTGAAGATACTTTTTTCTTTACTTTTGTTTTGAAAGATTTGAACATACTAGTTGCTTACTATTACTCTAGGAAAGAACATATAATCCAGCTACAAAGTAGGTCTTTCTTAAAGCAGAGCAGTAAATGAAGTTTCAAAAGAACTTCTATTTTTGAAGTGGTCATGATCTCCAGGGCAGTTCACAGTGCAGACCCTGAAGATATCAATATAACACACATCTACTTGTGCACATATGACAGAATCAGTGTGTACACACAGATATACATATATAACATGGTATATATGCATCACACATGTCTATTTGTACTATATAGATATATTTATAGCACATATATAATAAAATATCTATTTCTAGATGGGTTGTATTTGGAGTTTGTTTATCAAATACAAATAATTACCCTTACTTGCTTTTATTAAAACCGTGGTATATTGATAACATTTAATGGGGAAACTCTCAAACTTGTAGAGATACCAGCTAACTATACACAACTTTTTCCATCCCCCTTCCACAACTATAGATAGGCCTTATAATAACCACATGAAAACATCTGTGAACCAAATATCACATAATATGTATTATGACTAATTGACACAACTATAAATAAATTACTTTGCTTACCCTTTCTTGAATAGTAACTGAGTAATTTACTTGTCTGTACACTACCCTTAGCATTTCTTAAATAAAGCATTTCTGTAAGGATATATGTGGAGATTTTCCTTAACAATCAATATACAGTTCATATGATATATAACACATGAAGACATTTGAATGTCCAGCATCTTCTCCCAGTGAGAAAGACTTCCACAGTACTTTCATTGTTCCTGTGGGCTAAATCACTAGATTTGCTCTGAAAAATCTATTATTGATTCATATTTTCTTTCAACAACTTATTATAGTTTATGCTGAGTAGCAATAATGAACATATTTCCATGGTCTGTTCATGTCAAAAACACAGTAGCAATCATGTTGGCTCAGTGACTGGGATATTTCACAGTCAGCTGCCTGGGCATTCCCAGGTGCATGATTAAATCATAAAAAAGGGGGCTAAAACAAGTAAAGCTGTTAGCATACCATATTAAGGAAAATACAGAGAGTTCAAGTATATGCTTATAATTCGATTTCGTTATGATCTCTTATGCCACCATGTGTGTTAAATCCTAACTCTTATCCCTACTGTTAGTCTTCAATTCTCTCCTTGCCTTCTTCCTGTAAGAAAGCCATGATAGGGATTGAGCTGTGATGGCAAATGAAAGGGTGTATGTTCGAGAATGAAATAATCTCACAATATTTCCTCTTTGAGTACTAAATGTCTTTAATTGAATTCATTCTTATGTACTGAAATTTCCCTGAGATGAACAAAAGTAGTTATCTCCCAAATCTGAAGCCCTTTTGATACTGAACATTTCCCTCACTGGGCAAGCATCTAGGAAACACAAAACGGAAGGTGAAGAATCAATGCAAAGACATTAAAAGGCACTACCCAATGCATGTAAGAGATAGACATCAATGCATGAACAGTGGATGACTGAGCTGTGCTTGCTGTGGCCAAAATGTTGTTTAAACACATTTTTTTCTTAAAATTTCAATCAAAATGGTATGCTGCTGCTTTCCAATACATATTTGGAATGAGTGCCAAGATAGTATTTACTTGTCAGAATTTACTTGTGACTTCTGGATTTCTAAGGAATTCATGTTAACTGTTGGTGGGAACACAGACCTGCATAGAGTTCAAAATAAGTTTTATACATTATCCAATGTTCACATATCCAGTATATAAGACTTCCAATTTAACATTTATATAACATGTATTTAACACTTTCAAATTTTCAAATAGAAAAGGAATTTGTTGATAAAGGTATTTTGAGATAATTTATGCTAGTTATGATACTCCCATACTCATTCTCTTTTCCTTTCTGATAGAGACATGGATTCTCAGAAAAAAAATGTTATTTTTATCCTGAGATTCTGTTGCTATTTTAAAAAATATTGCAACTATTATTAAAAATTTGGTAACTGTACTATGTGATTATTCTTGTCTACAACATGAATACATATATAATATATATGTATACCTTTACTGTGCTCTTCATTCATTTTAGACTGCCTGACTTAGAAAAACAAAACATACCCATTTTTCATGCCATTTCTGCTTTCTTCTGATGGCCTTCCCCTAGAAACAGGAAGCCATGTTAAGTTGCTGCAGGCAAAAGCAGAAGTGAGAATATAGTTCTGCTTTCAAAAGAAACAGAAAGCCTGGCCACCAGCCAGTTCAGTCACATATATAAGTCAGTAAGTCACTCTATGAGTAAGTTCATGTTCCTTTTAAAAATGCAGTCATAGTGGAACTGTACTTAACTACAGAAAAATCGTTGTCAACTGAATTCATTTTAAATGTACAATGTTGGTGTATTATTGTTAAACTGCTTTGAATTAATCATCTGTTATGAAAATAATGCTCAGCTAATCATCTTATTTTGTAGGGAGAAATTTTAAAATAATAAGAAGTGGTTCATATTGATCTCTGCACCTGAAGAGCCAAGATGATTTTACTGAATGAGAAGTCCCACTTCAGCTACATCGATCCAACATTTACTCTACATGCCATGTCTTTTCACAAAATTATCATGAAATACCAAAGAAACAAATTAAAAATAATATTTGATTTTTGAAAAACTTTAACTGTGTAGAGCCAAGTTTCATATTAACAGCATCTAGATGTGTTCATGTTAATAATATATTCTTTTTATGACAGGAGAGTGGCTTACTGTGTAGGAACATGATATAATCTTTGGTACCAAGAGTGAGACTTTTCTGCTATTTTTACCATTTTTCAAATATCACTCCTTTATAATAGTTTACTACTACCAAGTGGTATAGTTTGGCTGGTACCTGCTACACCACTGATCTATAATTCAGAGATTTAGAGTTGTACAAAGTAAAACAAACGAACAAACAAACAAACAAGCAAAAATTTGGTATGATGGCTTTTTAAATATATAAGAACTTTAGAAAGGACTAATTGATGTTTATTTTTCTCATTCATATGTGTTTCCCATTTCTGGATCTCAAATAAACTTCTGAGAACCTCAAACCCAAAATAAATGTCAGAAGACAAGAATATAAACAAAACGTAAACATGACCATCCTCAGTGTCCTGACTGAAAGCATTCCCTCAAGTTGCTTCATGTCATAGGTCTCACGGCTTGAACTCTTCTTCTTCATTTCTACCATTAAGGATGCTTTAACTTCCCAAGGGCTGAGTTGTGCTCCTGGGTTCCTCTTCCAGTGTGCTTGGCATTACAGTGGCTGCCCCACAGTGATGAACACATTTGTTTGTTAACTGATGATGAGTGCACGGTTGGATCTTGTAAACACTACTGATAATACATTCAAACTGTATTCTTCATGGAAGTGGCACTTACTAGGACCCTTGAAGTCAGAATATTTTGTAGTTAGAGCACTTTGCAGATTTTGCATCAGCTGGTGGTGGATTCACATAGACTTCCATTTCAGCTACTCAGTTAAGTGGTGGATACTGAAACCCAGCCTTGTTTTGGATCCTGTTTCTAAATCTCCAGAAGCATCTTTAGAAAATGTTTGTGTTCAGTTTTTAATCCTTCAAAATGAGCCTTATTGCTTCATGCACTTTCCTGTGGTCAGTTTTAAAGCTCCTCTGTTGTGTAGCACATTCAGTGTTTTAAATTCTAATGGCATCCTGTGAGGACTTGCATTGGAAAAGTATCTGTATTTTAAATCATCATAGTAATGATATTTGACAGCTTTTCCATTCAGATCCTTAGGAAATGGCCAGAATCCATAAAGATGTATTTCATCACAAAATCTGGTAGCAAGTGTATACATGAGGAGACCTGTGCTGGGTCTTTTGATAGGAACTTTGTTGGTCAGCCAGTAACTAGAAGAAACAAAAACAAAAGTAAAACAGAGAAAATTCATAGTAATATACAACAATACATTCTATAGAAATCGTATCATGTAACGAACACAATGCATAAATATGAATAAACTTTTCAGTGGTTACTGAAAAATAGCATTTATGTAGATAGAAAATTTTATACTTCCACATTTTCTTTTATGTTTATTTCCTAACATATTCATTACCCCATAAGAAACAGCCAGAGGACATGAAAGCACAGGTTAATTCTATTCTAGAATATGCAATTCCAAATTAATTAGGAATAAACATGTATCTAATATTCAGAGGTGTAAATGTCATTGAGATTTCACATCAATGACCCAGATTTAATTGTCAGAAGTCACATGACAGTCTTGGTGTGGTACGCAGAGGGAGAGGGATTCTTAAGTCTCATTGGTTACCTTGCTTATAGTAACAGCACCCAACATTGACCTCCAGCCTCAAGCCAACACAAAAACACACTCAAACACACAAAAAGAGCCAAATGAATGCTTAACTCGAATTATGTCGCTGACATTTCAACTCCAATCATAAAACCATATTTTAATGGAGAACATTTAAAGCCATAGCTCAACATAACAAAAGCAATAACAAAACAAAATCTATTTTTATAATAAATTAATAAAGTTTACTCTTCTTATAATTTTATATTTTAAAATTCTTTATTGGTAAAATGTTCCCTGGCAATTTCATAGATATATACTGCTTTCTATTTTTCTCTTACCCCACCTTCTTTTCTTCGTCCCTCCTATGTCCCCTATTAATCCTCCATTCAGGTCTTTTCCCCACATTCCTGTTTCTCCTCTCTCTCTCTCTCTCTCTCTCTCTCTCTCTCTCTCTCTCTCTCTCATGACCCATTGTTTTTTAACCAGGACCTTCTGTGAGACCATGGATTTCTACTTAAGTATGTAAGATGTATTCCCATGGTGAAATATATTTCATAATATTAACTTGTAACAACAATAAATACTTCAAAATGCTCAGATCCATCTTACTTGCCAAATTTTGCTGCCCTGAATAGTATGCTAATCCACAGATAATAATCACCTTTAGGGAAAAGGGAGTTTCCAATACTTTTGGACACATCATTTCCTTAAGGAAAATGATGTCATGTGAAAACAAGTAAAAGAGGAAGAGTGTGAATTTCCTGTGACTACATGTGTCTTGATCAAATACAGTACACTTAATATATGAAATTTTTAAAATTATTATTATTGCTTTTACTATCATTTCAAAAGTTTAGAAATATTTTCTGCCTTCCATATATGAAGAGGTAGTTCCCATTGTTTCTTTACTATGTTACTTTGTATTTTATGTATGATTTTCTATTTCTATTTTTTAAAGTTTCTATTTAATTTAAAATATGTGCTTTTTTTGCTTGTATGTATTTCAAGATACTAAGTCTCTGTCAGATATATAAGTGGTAATGGCTTTTTCCAGTCACTCAATTGATGGTGTCCAGAATGAAATAATTTAACAGAAAAGGCTAAAGTGTATATGGAATGGGAGTTCAAGCCAGTGGAAGAAAGATGGGATGGATAAACTAACACTAAAGGCTTATTTAAGTGATATGAAAATCTAATATTATATAAGACTGCTAGACTACATGCATGAAACACGTAAAAAGAGATAACATAAATCATTTTATAGTGTGGTGACATCAACCCCAACTAGACAGAACAGTCTAAAAACTAAAATGTCCAAGTACAAGCAATGGGTTATGTTTTAGAGTTGCTGGGCTACTGTGGTCTCTTCAACCCCTACACACTACAGGCTGTTGCTATTCTTGATTATCTGCCATAAGTTTACAATAAAACATTCTTTCTGAAGCAGAGTTATAGAGGATGGAATTATCAAGCTGGCACTATCTTGAAGCTTAGCACTGCAGGCTAGCATTCACAGTGCTGAACTGAACAGTAATCTGCATACTAGCAGAAGATAATACTAAGTACCTTCTTACTTAGCTGTGAGCCTTGTGAATTACAATAATGACTACCCTTGGAAGACATGACCAACAAGACAATTGTCATGGAATAAAAATCCACACATGGGGTCCAGAACACAAGACTAGACAAAGGGTAGTCCCTATGAAGGAAATTATACTATTATTCTTCTTCAATATAGATATAGCACTATGAGGTGATAAAATGAGTCATGATTGGCAGCTGATAGCACAAATTGGACTCACCTGTTTTGCTTGTTTGTTTGTTTGTTTGTTTGATTGATTTTTATGAGGGCCAAGGTTGGGTGGGTATGAAATGCAGAGATAGACACAGACGAATAGAGGAGAATGGTTGAGTAGGCTCGAAATAAAATGTATGGCATTCTCAAAGAATCAGAATATCTTTCATCCTTAAATCAGGACAAACATTTGTATGTTCCTGCATATATACTTGTTAAGAGTATAAAATTAGTCAGAAGTTTCCAACCAACCAGTTATCAAAATGACATCAGGCATCTTTCAAAACCAATTCTTCCATCACAAATGTTAGTATGGTACCTGCCCCTTTAAGACAGAAGTCACTATAGCTGTACCAGTCCAGAAACCCAAAGAAATCAGTCCATTCCCTCTGGCAGCTCTCACTTTGGGACAGAGAATGGTCGTCCATGTTTTTGCTTTATATCCCAATAATTGATAGTCCTACTTAGTACTTAGCTCCTCCATGCTTTCTGCCATACTGGTGATCCTTTAGACGAAATCACATTGTGTGGAACTTCCCACTACTTCATGAATTTAAAGGCTATATTGTATTTTAGCGAATTTCTTAAGATTCACCTCTGGACCACTGTAGTCTTCCAGTCCACGATGGCTAGCTCTCTTACATTTGCTATTTGCTCTCTCTCCCAACAAAGCTCTTCTTCAGGACTTAACTGATGCCTCTCCAATACTTTAAGGCATTATTCATGTCTCCAAGGTAAAATACTGTAACTGTCAAATGATCTCCTACTTCAGAGGCATTTATAGATAAAGCTCATCTCCAGGGGAATTATATAGTGACAGCATCTTTCTAGAAACAACCAATACATTACTCTGCTTTGTCTCTATATGTTAAACAGACTTACAAACGAAATTGCAAAATTCTTTCAATTTATTGGAAAAAAAAAGAAGGAAACTCAGTTTCTCATCTAAACATCCCAGAAAACAAAAACAAATGACAAACACAAAAAAACTAATCTGATCATTTACCCTTGCATATGTATTTGTTGTTACTGTAAAATAGTGAACAATGAGGTACTTCCTTTGTGGAATATTTGTTTCTGTCCTGATCATAAAATCTTATTTGTTTTAGCTAAAGTATTGTGGCTAAAAAGACATATATTCTAAATTAATCATTTGTTTAATTTTATTATTGTGCTTTTCTATATAAATACCAAGCTTATCAAGCCTCTCAAACCCCTTACAAAACTTCTAGCAATCCTGGTAATGAAACTATCTAAATAAATAGAAATAAAAGTTTGTTATTAAAAACATCAGAATCTTAGATAAATACATTTAGGAAGTACAGTAGAAATCTGATGGCATACTTGAAACTATATCTGCAACAATCAAAATGACTGATTTGTTACTTCACCTGAAACAAATTGTGATCTAAAAGAACCAGGAGGGATATTCTTCAATTCTGTTTGCATAAGCAGCTAGAAAATATTAGTCAACATTGTAAGCCACACCCAAAGTATAGTTTTTTTTTTAAAAAAATCACTGCAGAGAGGAAGTAGCACACATCTTTGATCCCAGCACTTAGAAGGCAGAGGCAGGCAGATCTACAGGGCAAATTCCAAGCCAGCCAAGGTTACACAGAGAAACCCTGTCTCAAAAACAAAGGAACAAAAGAAATTTATGAAGGAAAGCCCATCCAGAGACTGCCCCACTTAGTGATTAATCCCATCTGCAGATACCAAAGCCCCACACTATTGCTAACACCAAAAAGTGCTTGCTGACAGGAGTCTGGTATGACTGTTCCCCTGAGAGGTTCTACCAGCACCTGACCAATACAGATGGAGATACTCATAGCCAACCGTCAGATTGAGCCCGGGGACCCCAATGGAAGAGCTAGAGGAAGGACTGAAGATGGTGAAGGGGATTGTAACCCCATAGGAAGAACAATATCAACTAACTGGACCCCCAGAGCTCCCAGGGTCTAAACCACCAACCAAAGAGTACAAATGGAGGGATCTTTGGCTCCAGATACATATGTAGCAGAGGATGGCCTTATCTGACTTTGCTGGGAGGAGAGGCCCTTGGTCCTGTGGAGGCTTGATGCCCCATTCTAGGAGAATGCTAGAGCAGTGAAGCGGGAGTGGTTGAATGAGTGGAGGAACACCCTCATAGAGGCAAAGGAGAGAGGGAGGGGATATGAAGTTTGTGGAGGGTTAACAAGGAAGGGGGATATCATTTAAAATGTAAATGAATAAAATGATTAATAAAAAATTTAAATGAAATCACTCCTCAACCTATCCGCAAACATACATCGTGACATCTATAAACAACTTCCTTCCTCCCTCCTTTATTCCTTCCACCTTTTTCTTCCCTTTTGTTTTAATATTACAATGTGAGGAAACTGTCTTTTAATATTGCTATGCCAAAAATTTAATTAGAAAATTATGTATAACTTATAAAGTATTTATCAATGGAAAAACTGTTGTAGGTCCCATAGATCTCATTGGTTCAAGTAGGAAATATCAGTTCTTAATATTCAGAAGATCTTATTACTCTTCCTCCAATAAAATTTCCATGTTCTTTTAGTAAATTTAATCTGGAATTCTACAAAAGGGTCGATTTATGACCAAATTCTGCCAATCCTGGAAGAAGCTGCTTCACTTGTTTGAAACTCAATTAATAATATTTAGTGTAGCTTATGCTACAATGATGTGAAAGAGATGGTAAATATGAACTTGCCACCTAGGGAACAATATTTGTTTTCTCTCAACAAGTCACAGAGGAAGCTATACTTCAATCTTATGTATAAATCCAGCTTTGTGCTTAGAAGTTATCTCTTAAAATTACATATTGACCTGTTAAGGCCTAGAGATAATGTTAAGGACTAGATGACATATTAAGGCCTACATAAAATGTTAAGGCCAAGATGGAATGATAAGGCCTACGTAACTATTATCTGTCTAGCCTGACATTTTGTGATATTAATAATATTATAAGGAAACTTTATTCATATGTTGTTTCTGCTGATAGTGGAAATTTTCTTTTTTTTTTTTAAAGATTTATTTATTTATTTTATGCGTATGAGTACACTGCCATTTCTCTCTTCAGACATACCAGAAGAGGGCACCAGACCCCATTACAGATGTTTGTAAGTCACTATGTGGTTGCTGGGATTTGAACTCAGGACCTCTGGAAGAGCAGTCAGTGCTCTTAACTGCTGAGCCATCTCTACAACCCCCAGTGGAAATTTTCTAATGCCCAAGTTGATTATATATTCTGTTATATTCTGTGCCTTTGGAAACCAATCACAATAGAAGTCAGTAGAACTTCTTTGTGTAGTTACACTAAGTGTTGCTTTTTATCAAGTGCCTCATATTTTATTAGAGAAATACTATAACTACTGGAATTTAATTCATAAACCCAGATTCAGGCTACTACATGATGTTCATAATATCTCATGGTAAATTCTATTGTATGAAAGATTCATGGTTCTAGAACAAAAATATTCTTCCTGATTTGCTCAGTCAATAAGCTGTCTATTGGTATTCTGTTGAAGATTTAAGAATATCTCTTTAATATGGGAGAGGAAGCTACTACTCTCTAACATGTGGTCAGGGTCTGTGGTAGAAATGTTCTTCAGATTATTGATGTCAAGATAATACTCTGATATCTATCTATTACATATCTATATCTATATCATCTATATATATCATCTATACCTATACCCATACCCATACCCATACCCATACCCATACCCATATCCATATCCATATCCATATCTATATCTATATCTATATCTATATCTATATCTATATCATCTATATCTCTATATCTAATCTATCTGTACCTGTATATATACCTGTACCTGTATCTATCTCTATCTCTATCTCTATCTCTATCTCTATCTCTATCTCTATCTCTATCTCTATCTCTATCTATAATTTGGAAGACATCGTACAATCAGCTCTGAAAAGAAATCCAATCCAGTTTCAGTACATGTTTGCAATATAAGAGAGATACAAAATACTTCTCCATATGCACAGTACTATTAAGATAGAAAAATTTTTCAATACTAAATAAACATTGCATAAAACCTTCTAAAAATGAACTGTTTCTTACTTCTTAAGAAGAAAATGGATGGAGCGTGGAGGTTCTACATTTGTAAAGGAGAACTAACTGCTGCCACTTTCTTCAACAAGTATAAACCCTAACTGCATTCAAAATACTTATCCTTACATCCACAGTTAGTGTAGCTTCCAACTCTCATATAAGAAACTACTTTTATAGCACATAGACTGCGATAAAAGTCCACAACTGGAAAATGCAGAGAACAAGTGAACAAGGGTACCCAGCCACAATTGTTATATTAACAACATAACACCTATATATAAGGCACAGTTAAAAATCACAGATAGAGGATGGAAAGATAAAAAGAGCCAGAGGAACAAGTGTTCTCTAAATGTTTGTCTTCTAAAAATGATAGGGGAGTTAAAATCATGAAATCCCAGTAATATGGTTATCTAAACAAGACCTAATGTTGATACCAGTTTATATGCCATCATGGACGGGAAGAATTTCACAGGGCTCTGTCCATTGATGAAGACTAATACACAGCAACTGCTTTGATGGGGGAATTAGTCTTCACAGGGATGAAACTTCTTGGTTATCTAATGACAAGTGCTCAGCACTGAAAACATATATATATAATATATATATATATTATATATATATAATATATATATTATATATATATTATATATATTATATATATAATATATATATTATATATAATATATATCCATATATAAAACATATCCATATTATATATGCATATATATACACATATTCATATGTATATATATATATATATATAAAAAATAGCATCTATGAACTTGATAAAGTGTGGTTAGAGGAAAGTGAGTAGCAGTTTATAGTATAAGGTACATATGTATGAAACTTTAATTATTAAGCTGATACAGTAAAATCTTGCTGAAACATGAGAGAAATTTAAACAACAATATCCAGAAGGACTCTCTGCAGATATACATATATATATATATATCGCAGATATAGCTGTATTCCAGATATCTCCATCTCTATCTCTATCTCTATCTCTATCTCTATCTCTACTATACCTACGCCTATACCTAATCTATATCTATCTATATATAGCATCTATATCTATCTATAGATATAGATATAGATTCTGAGAAGGATTAAATTGAATTTATACAAGCAATATGGATGGCTTAGATCATCACTATTATAGAAAGCTATTGATGAGTGGGGTACTTTTAAAGCCATCATCTATAGACAGTTTCTAATTGTACTTAACACATGTTTTGGGTATTTAGAAAATAATACTTGAAATTTGAAACTAGCAAATGGAATCAATAGTGATATTTAGAAAAATGTCATATCATACCACAAGTTCTGTAAGCCCTTTAACTCAATTTACATCGGGGAGAAAACTGAGTACATAACTGAAACTGTGAAAGAGGAAGGACTAACATAAAAAAAACAATCTACAGATTCAATGCAATCCCCATCAAAATTATAAAACAATTTCTCAAAGACTTGGAAAAAGCAATTCTCAATTTCATATTGAAAAAGAAAAAACCCAGGACAGAGAAAACATTCTTAACAATAAAAGAACTTCTCAGGAAATCACCATCCCTGAACTCAAGCTGTACTACAGAGCAATTGTGATAAAAAAAAAAGTGCATGATTTTGGTACAGAGATAGAAAGGTTGATCAATGGAATAGAATTGAAGATCCAGAAATAAAACCACACACTTATGTACACTTGATCTTTGACAAAGAGGTTAAAAATGTACAATGGATAAATGAAAGCAGCTTCAATAAATGGTGCTGATCTAACTGGCAGTCAGTATACAGAAAAAGGAAAATATTTGTTACCTGACACAAAGCTCAAGTCTAAGTGGATCAAAGACCTCAACATAAAACTAGATACACTGAATCTAATAGAAGAGAAAGTGGGAAAGAGACTTGAACTCATTGACACAGAGGGAAATTTCCTAAACAGAACTCCAGTGTCTCATGCTCTAAGATCAAGAACTGATAAATGGGACCTCACGAAACTGGAAAGCTTCTGTAAGGCTAAGGACATAGTCTATCAGACAAATCAGCAACCTACAGATTGGGGAAAATTCTTCAATAACCCCACATCCAATAGAGGGCTAATATCCAAAATATATCAGATTATATTAATTATAATCTAATTATATTATTTATATTATTAATTATATTAGTCCTTAAATAAAGGACTTAAGAAGCTAACCACCAAAAACCCAAACAACCCAATCAAAAATGGAGTATAGAGCTAAATAGAGACTTCACAACAGAAGAATCTCGAATGGCCAAGATGCACTTAAAGAAATGTTCAAAGTCCTTAGTCATCAGGGAAACGCAAGTCAAAACAACCCTGAGATTCCTCCTTACACCAATCAGAATGGCTAAGATCAAAAATTCAGGTGAAAGCACATGCTGGCAAGGATGTGGAAAAAAGAGGAACACTCCTCCATTGCTGGTGGGACTGCAAACTGGTACAACCACTCTGGAAATCAATCTGGAGGTTTCTCAGAAAATTAAAAATATATCTACCTGAAGATACAGCTATTCAACTCTTGGGTATATACCCAAAAGATGCCCCACCATACCACAGGATCACATGCTCCACTATGTTCATAGTGGCCTTATCTGTGATAGCCAGAAGCTGGAAACAACCCAGATGTCCCACATCAAAAGAGTGGATACAGAAAATGTGGTTCATTTACACAATGGAATATTATTCAACTATTAAGAACAAGGACATCCTGAGTTTGCAGGTAAATGAATGGAACTAGAAAATATTATCCTGAGTGAGGTAACTCATACCCAAAAGGACATGCATGCTGTGTACTCACTAATAAGTGGATATTAGCAAAAAAACACATAATACCCAGAATATATTCAACAGAACTCAAGATGGCTACCAAGCCCAAGGGCCCAAGTGAGGATGTTTCAATCCCACTTGTTAGGGAGAAGAAAGCAATCATGGGAGACTGAGGGAGGGAGGGACCTAGATGGGTGAGGGAGTGGTAGAGGAAAAGGGGAATATCATCAGGTGTTGGGGGGCAGAGAGAAGCCCTGAGGGCCAGCCTAATAAATGGAAATATGTAACCTTGGGGGTGGTGGGGGAACCCTCTAGAATGTACTGGAGACCTGGTAAGTGAGAGACTCTAAGAACTCAAAGGGAGAGATCTTAGATGAAATGCCCAACAGAGGGGAGAGGGAACTTATAGAGTCCATCTCTAGTAGAAAGGCTAGGCATCAAGTGGAGGGATGGGGTTGACATCCCACAGTCAAAACTCTGACACTTCGAAGAGAACTGCAGGGATAAAAATGGAGAAGAGCTTGAGAAAAAGGAGGTCCAGTGACTGGCCCAACTTGAAATCCATCTCAAGGGGAGGCTCCAAGGCCTGACACTATTACTGATGCTATGGTGTGTTTACAGACAGGAGCCTAGCATGGCTGCCCTCTGTGAGGCCCAACAAGCAGCTGAATGAGGCAGAAGCAGATACTTACACCTAACCAATGGACTGAAGTCGGGACCTCTGTGGTCGAATTAAGGAAAGACTGGAAGAAACTGAGGATGAGGGCTACCCCCTAGGAAGACCAGCAGTCTCAACTAACCTGGAACCCCTAGATCTCCCAGACACTGAGCCACCAACCAGGCAGCATGCAAGAGCTTGTCTGAGGCCCCCAAAACATTTACAGCAGATTCCTGCCTGGTCTGACCTCAGTGAGAGAAGAGGTACCTAATCCTTGAGAGACTTGAGGTCCCTAGGGTAGAGAGGAGTTGGCAAGGTGAGGGGAGGGATGGGGACATCCTCTTGGAGAAAGGGGGAGAAGGGATGGGATGAGGAACTGTGGGAAGGAGAACCAGTAGGGGGTTTATTGATTAGACTGAAAAAGAATAAAAGTTAAGAAAGAAAGAAGGAAAGAAAGAAAGAAAGAAAGAAAGAAAGAAAGAAAGAAAGAAAGGAAGGAAGGAAGGAAGGAAGGAAGGAAGGAAGGAAGGAAGGAAGGAAGGAAGGAGAAAGAAAGTGAAATACTGGACCCATCATTTGAGATAAATGGGGTTAAGTCTAAAGTATCTCCTCAGTGACATTTATGGAATGTCCTTTTGATACACACACACAAAAAATCATGAAATGCGTGATAAACCATGCATTTTCCTCCCAAGACTAAAAGGAAGTAAAAAACCAACCACGTTTATTGAGACATGGAATCCTATATAGAAAAAGAAAAGGAGTTGTGGAGGTTAAACCACCCAAAGATTTCATAACAGAAGGTTAGTTTGGGGTGGGGGGAATGGACAAAGTGCTTATCCATGTAAATGTTTCTTTCTCATAAACATTTGGTCTAAGAAGCCACCTTGAGGTCATGCTTGCAGCCATCAGAAGGAGGCTTTCCCCACAAGAGTCAGCCTTACTCTGGAAACAGGATGTAAATGACTTTTAAAGACTGATGGTTGCAATTTGATGTAAAAATACTGTTAACAAATGACAGACCACAGTTCAGTTCAGTAGGTCAGGTTACCTTAAGCTCAAAGACCAGATCTGGGCTGAAATCTATTTAAAGAGGTACAGAAACCAACAAAAGTGATCCTTATACCTTTCAAATTTGCAAAGTTCTGACCAGCAAACTCCACAAGTTCTACAAACTTTTCCCAACTTTAGTTTCCTGTCTGAGGGGGCTCACTTTAGGCATAATGCTCTTTTTATATTTTCTATAAAGGATTAGAAGACGACAGAAATGCTAACTTAGACTACTCTGCTATCCTCTGAATTAATTTATTTCTCAATAAAGGACAACTTATGAGGATGTAAATGGAGACGAGCATTTTGGTTGAGTGAAAGTCCAATGTATTTTGCAAAGATATGTAGGTCTCTAGGCACGCTGTTGCTGCATATTCTACTCCACAAGGTGACTGGAGGGATTCATCGAATTGTGTTGGAGCACTGAAATTTGCCAGGTTACAAGACAGAATGTAAGAGTTTGCAATACTGTATATGAATTAAATACTTTTTTATGTCACTTCCCGTTCTTTATTGTCCTGATGCTAGTCTCATGGGTTCAATCTTAGTTTCCCTCTCTTTTCACCTTTTCAGACAGAGTCACATAATATACAAACCGCATCTATAAAATAGCTTGAGAATAGTCAAACTTTGTCATACATTTAAAAATACAATGTTCCCATAAAGAAAGGAAACAATAAGTATTGTGACTGAAAAGATAACTGCATCATAGCATATGCTGCTTTTGGTTACGGAAACCTACAAAGTGAAAATAGTGTTGTGTGACCAACTGTTCACTTGATATACTCTCATTATGCGGTTTGTCATCACGGTTGACTGAAGTAGATTGTTGAATCCAAGTTAGGCTCTCTCTTGTGAGTCCCATTCTTAGGTAACCCCTAATTTCAGAGTCCCTGTCCATCCTTGCACAGTCCAGTTTCAGCATGTATCGCAACAAACCAACATAAGTTTCCCTTAGTAATTTCCATTGTTCAATCTGCTCCTTTGATATGAATCCTCACTTGTCCCTTGCTGTTTTTCAGAAGTCAGTTTGACTAGATTCAGATTTACTTTTCATCTATGTAAAAACATGCTGAATGAAGTCCTATTTACTGTTATTTTGAATCTTCTCTTACAAGACTCCAAGAATTTAAAAGCTGTGTATCCAGGATACAAATCTTATTTAATGGTCCAAAAAATGGAAGCAATTTACATTTTTTATGAATAGATGTAGTATATGCCACAAGAAAATGTTATCTGCCATTTAAAATAAAACAAGCTCATCTGTGCCATGACACATTCTAATTCTTACAAAGTATGGTAAGTAAAAGACGGAAGTTACACCAAAGTTACGCAACATGTGATTCCATTTATATGAAATGTGCAGGGGGCTCTAGTTTCTTTAAACAAAAAGTTAATTACACATGGCCAGGAACTAGAGTGAAAGGCACAGAGTATTTTGGGGAATGGCTGATGACACACAAAGACTTCCTTTAGAATAATAAAATCACCCTAAATTGATTGTGATGATGGTTAAGTGATCTTACCAATAAATGAAAATCATCTGACTTTTACCTTAAATGTGTGAGTAAAATAAATCCAGAAAAAAAAACTGTTATAATAAAAAGGTAGCCTTGAGTGCTCATGCCTAAAGTTTCTGTATCAGACACAGTACTTTCTCAAAATGTCACAAAACAGCCTGCAGCACTCAAGAACTACCTGGGAGGGAAATATAAATATAATTATAGTATAAATATAATATAATACTAAACTTACAGAACAGTAATATTTATATAATTGCTATCAATCAGCCATCAATATATCTGTCTATAAATTGTATTCATAGTTCTATGAGTCCTATTTTTCAGAGTGAGAGTTAAAAAACAAATACTTCGAAGAGCACATAGCTAGCTAGCATCTTAGCACTGGGGAGGTGAAATCAAGAGGATCTTAAGTTCGTGGACTGCCTGCACTACAAAGAAATACTTAATAACAAAAGAGAGGGGATGCAGGAGAGGGAGATTTTAAGGAGGTGAGGGGTGAAAGAAAATTTGTCTATTTTCTTAAATAAGTGGGAAGCTTTGTTTTGGTTTGCTTTTTTAATGGTATCTCACCACACATCCCTGACTAGCCTTGGACTTGTGATCTTCCTGTCTACTCATTCCTGATATGATAGGTCTGCTTCACATTCAAATTTGGCAACTCTATTGCAATGAAAATCAACTTATGTGAACCCTTCAAAGGAGGGCCTTATTACTGTGCTCCAGATTCCTGACTGTATTGAGTTAAATATCTTACTTCGGGAATGTAGAAGGAACTGAATCATACAATAGACGTTATAGTTCACTGAATTATAAACTCACAGACATGTGAATTTTAATATACCACATTGTGTTGTAGCAATTGCATTATGAAGATTTAACCACAGTATTACGCACATACATACATAAAACATAACTGTGAGTCTAAGTTGAGTTTAGCTTCTGCTTTTTTTTTTTTTAGAATATTTGACAGATTCTTGCCTATAATATCCAACAAGAGCTTGAAAATTATTTGGCAAAATAAAACAAAACTAATGAGCAAATAAAAAAAAATCCAACACTTGCTTCTTTGGGATTTGGGAAATTTCAACAAGCCAGAAAAACAATCCTGAGATATCCATCCATCTTCTCTATGAACTATGTAGCTCAACTTAATATACCAATCATGAAATTCATGGGAATTTAAAGTACACACTCTTCATACAATTTGATTTCTTTTAGCTATGCACATAGAGTAAAAACTCAGCAATGAGAGTCACAAACATCTATTCAATAGACACTTTGGAAAAGAATATAAGCTGATGGAGAAAATTAGCTCAGATTTCACAACAATAAAACTTGAAAAGAGTGAAACAAAACTCTATTCACAAAGACAATGTGATCAAAATGGCTTTTTGTTGTGATTACTCAAGAGGAATATTTCCATGATAAAGAATCTCTACTCCTTTGTTTGGTGATTGGTTTATATGGGAAAATTTCTGAAGACAGGCGATGTCGGGGTTCTTTACAAAGAACGTGTACAATATTTGTGACCATCTTTCTGTTGGTAGATTCATGGACTATTATTTTATATTTTGTGACAAGTTCCTTGCTTAAAATCCCATAATCACAGAATATATTACATATAAAATATAATAGATGAATCTGCATTGCAGAAGGGCTCAAAAAGTCATATTGGTTGCCCATTAATATTGAGACAAAAAAATTTAAAATATTGTTAAACCACACATTGACACTTTAACAGTTACCTAACAAATATATCTGAAATGTCTTAGTGGTTATTGCAATATTTGTTCTCTGAAAGAAATTATAAATTAAATTTAACATTAAAGAAAAACTCTAAAATGTGTGGGAACATCAAGAATTGTCCAGAGTCTTTGAGTTATGAGTGGATAACACGGGTATGGCTCTGGTAAAACTCAGTGGATCATAGTACACATAAAATGATATGATAATAAAAACAGAAAGGATTCTGGCAGAAAAGATAAGGAGGGCATAGGGAAGAGTAACGGAGAAGATAGGATAAAGAGTAACCAAATGCATGTGTGAAATCCTGAAGGAATAATATAATCATTTTAAAGGTGTTTGCCATATCTAATATAACACTTGTGGATTAGATCAAATGCAACACCTCAGTTCAAAAAATGAGAAAATTCTATATAGAAATGCAGAATTTAAGAGAGAAAAGGCCACAAGATAAACAATTTCTTTGTCTAAAGTTAATGTGAAAAAACACACAAAAATACATTTATTAAAGTGGCTATATTCACAAATGAACCAGGGCCTAGCAGATATAGTGTTGAAGTAGAGACATGTCTAACAGATTCAAGATCCCGAGATCAACCCTTAGTTAGCCCTACAGACAAAAAGATACTAGGAGATTCCCTATCATACTGCTATTTCTCTTATACTATGTCATTAAAACTGCCTGCGCTTTCAGAGTTGCAGTACATCTGAAGGACACTCTGCCTACAGAAAATAAATTTGGAGTTTTGATGGGTCTAGAAAAATCTATTATTTGTATGTATACTTATATAAGGTAAAGAGTAGGGAACCACAGTGCAACACTATGTGACACTCTGTCATCTTTGGTCATGGTAGTCAACTCTAGCCAATCTTCCTGGCTTTTGACTCTGGTATACATTTAAGAATTGACTATGGATCCCAGTTTTGGAAGCAGCGCTGGACCACAAATAAGATCTCTATATCCATTTCAATTTCTAGTTAATTCATCAACACAAAACTAGTGTATAAAGAGGAAAAATTACAAATTGTTTAAATATGTTTCACATAAAATATGATTCATGATCTGCCAGGGTTGATGACTAAGTTTTCTGGGGGATATGTGCATGCCCAAGCAAAGTCAGTCATTTTGCAATAAGGAAAATTTCAAGGCTATTTCATAACTGAATGGCAGTTTTCACCTATTCTGAGATACACAATTTCTACATTTGTATACATGAAAAATATAAGGACTTATCTCTGAACATAGTTGATGGCAAAGTTGAATAGTCTGTTAAGTCAATAAATCTATGGTTGACTTCAATAGTTTCCAGGATAGATAATAAAATAAACCTTTATAGGTTAACGTGTAATAAGACACGCCATTCCAATTAATAAAATTATTGAAAACAAAATATGCATTTTAATTAGTGTCTTCTTGATGCAACAAGAATGATGTGCATGTGAACTCACTGAGACTGACAACATGAACAGGACTGTACAGGTCTAAGAAAATAGGATCCAAGCTCAGAGAAGTGAAATGGACATAAGTCCCATCCCTAATGAAGAAGGTATCTCAAATTTTAAACTGTTCTCAAAGGAAGGGCAAAACTTCTCCAATGGAGTATCACTGGGTAGAAGAATTTTAATCTAGCGACATGGCTACTTTGTTCATATCCAAAGTCCTTCTGGGTCTTTTTGATCTGCCTGTAAAACAGACATGCCATTAATACAGTCCTTTAAGACCTCTGGGAAGAATCCTTTAGTATACACCCTTAATCTGAAACAACAATATCGAATTGAGGCTCAAACAAAAGGATGAATTAGAGAAAGATCTGACAGAATGAGTTAGAGATAGAATACACCCAACTCTCATGAGGACATCACAGGCAAGAGAAGCTATGTAAGAGCAGCACGAGGAGAGAGACACAGTCAGTTGTGAGTCAGTGCAGTGAGTGTAGTGCAGTAGAGTTGGGTTCCTTCCTGAGTTTATGCACTTCAGTGCAGGTCAGCAGGGGAGTTGAAACCAGAGATTAAGAAAGAGCCAGAAGATTAGAAAAATTGCCAGAGTTAGTTTGAGGCCAAGCAGAGCAATTTGGTGAAAAACTGAGAGCAGCCAGATTGAGATTTATTTTGGAATGTAAATAAAGAATATAGAAAATAATAATAATAATAATAATAATAGCAAAGAATTGTTATATGTATAAAAAAAACAAAGAGGAATATATTGACTTTAATAAAATGTGTGAAGTAATAGTATTTTTAGCATTAAAAAGTTTGATATCAATAAAAATAAAATAAAATATTAAATCCGAAGAGTAAAAACGTCTCCTTTTAAAATGTTCCACCAAAATGCATCACACATCCTATATCTATTTTGCCTACATTGATGAAAAACACTATAACTTCAGAGCTTAAATATGAACAACACCCAAAAGTTCCCTCTTTCTCTCAAATGAGGACTAAGAAAAATGTGCTTCCATAAAGTACATGGCAGTCAATAAGCTTAAAACATCCTAGGGTCAGTTCTCCGCTATTCTGCATGTCTAATAAACACCATGCCATGGGAGAAAATGTCCCAGTCAAAGTGTCTTGTTCTATGCAGTTGTGTTCATCTCATGATGGAGACAGTTTGAGTGTTTTCCTCAGGAGACGCATGTGTCTCTGTGACAGCTGCGTTGCCACAATATGCCGAAGTGGCTGGAACTAACAGGTCACATTCTGGATCTCACATTCTAAATGACAGCTGGGAGATGCCAGAAGTACTTTCTCACAGTGCATCAGTTCAGCATCAAGTATCCTTCTATTATAGCTCTCTTGGCCTCAGAAACAAAATGTGCTTGTACACATGACTGTAAGGTCATATCCTTATTACTCTAGCTCTGCTCTAAGTAGCAGTGACATTTCAGGCCCAGATATCTATGACTACAAGAATAGCCCCGTGCCTTTCAGGATCACCATGTCCTGTACTTTGTTGACTTTTTATGTGACTACCTTTGACCGAGGCCAGATACAGTGTTAGCACTGTGAACATAGCAGATACTGAGAATAAATGCTGCTTAGTAGCACGAGCTTCAGACTGAAATCTCTGAATGCAGTAATGAATGTGTGTGTGTGTGTGTGTGTGAGAGAGAGAGAGAGAGAGAGAGAGAGAGAGAGAGAGAGAGAGAGAAAGAAGGAGGGAGAGGGAGGAGAGGGAGAGGGAGAGGGAGAGCGCAAACCTAGGACATAGTTCTAGACTATTACTGTGGCTACAACTGAAAAACATGAACCCACTCTCACCAGTAGGAAATAATTCCCTATCTTAGTCTTGTGTCTCTTGTATAATACCAACTGAGACCACATAAGCTAACCACCTTACTAACTATAATTGTTCAATGGGTCGTAAGTTGCTATGTGTTAACACAAGGGTCATTTCAGCTCTTCAGAGTTTGTGCCAGGCATGTAGCGTTTTAGTCCACTCACTTATAGTACCTGCAAAAAAGGTCTCTGCTATTCCTCACAGGCAGTGTGACTTTTGCAGGATCCAAGGCCCTACTTTTCTTTAATAAGACCTTAAGTGACAGTATTTCTTTGAGGATTTTTCTAAAAGTTGTTCTTAAGAGAATCACATATTTTAGCGTTAGCCATAAAAATATGTTGAGTTTAGAATTTCCAAGCAAAAGTTTGCAAAAATATTCTCTCAGGCCAAAGTCCTAGATTAAGTCCTAAATTCCATCCCTTGCAGGAATCTAGAGGTCTTGAGCCATTTCACTTGGATAAATATGAATTCGACTTCTTGAGATTTTAGGTACATGGGTTATTGAATTAGTCAGATAGACCAACAGATTGCAAAAGTGCATGACAGATTCATTGCCTAAAACTGTAGTTTCAGATCTAGAGAAGTCTGACTTCACTATCGGCAAAAGTTTCAGAGCAGAGGTAGAGTTCTTAGTGAGAATTCCTCATCAGGAATTGTGGAGACTTTCAATTAGCTTAATTGTAATAGTACAGGAATAAAGCCCTGCCAAAGATTCCTAAACAGCTGTGGATATGAATGCAGGTAGAATTTAGACACAAAACAGAAAAAAGACTTTGAAAACTGGAGAGTTGTTTGTAGGTACAGGATACTTCCACACTGTGTCTTTGTCTATGACATCTGACTAACACCCTCCACACAAGAATCTCCATGTTCTGCACACTTAGCCTCCCTCCAATGCCATGCTCTGACATCTGGCCAATCTCTCAGAAGTCTCAAGACCCTGCAGAGCCCAGGAAGATCTTTGTGAATGGGAAACTGTTCTTCAGTCTTCTTCCTCTTCATTTAAAACAATTTTCTTTAAGCTTGATATTCTAGATTTTTCGTTGCTCCTCCCATATAGATTATAAACATAAACTCAATCGTTTCCCTAATATAAACACATGCATTGTCTTATCAATTCTTTCCTTGGCTCTGCCCAACTAAATATGTTAAAATTATTCTTCATCAGACATTCCTTTGTTGAATTCTATTTTAGCATAATAATGAAAAGGCAGAAAAGCAAAGGTGGATTAATAGTGAAATATCTATAGTGGAAGAATAAAAATTCATGCGTGAATAAGAAAGTAGACAGTGATTTCTTAATCTTTAAAGTCCTTTACATTCTAGTATATCCTATAGATTGGCCACATTTCTACCTAAGTATCCTTTTGTTCTTTAAGGGGACCTGGCATTTCTAAAGCACAGTTTGATAAGCTGAAGCTACAGACACTATTTATTATTGGTTTCATATTACTGAGAGCATAGTCATGATATTTTTCTAGGTGTCAGCCACAGATATACAATACTGAAGTTAATTATTTATATGGTCCAGCTTTGAAATGCAGTTTTCCCATTCCTAAAATTATTATAATAAAAGCATCCTCAGAGGACAATACATTAAAGGTGTTAGACCTTAGCCTGGCCCATTGTTTTGCAAGTGATGGGCACTATCAGGCTAATGGTGTTGAACACCCAGATACATTTGTTGTGCCAGTGTTTTCAAGATATCTGCATTGATTCTTCATTCCATTATCGCTATAATTAGAATGATATTCATTTTATAAAGTGTTATGATAATTAAATTTACCATCTGTATAGTGTTTTTAATACTACTTGGAACAGAGGTAGCATGAAGCTGGGTATGTTTGCCCACATCTGTAATCTCAGCAATTCAGAGCCTGAGGCAGGAAGAAAGAGAAATTGAAATCAACCTGTACTACAAAGAGAGACCCTGGATAAAAGAAACCAAAAATGTGATGCAACAGTTCAGTATAGCAACATTCATATAAATGTCCTTCGATATCTGTATTATAGGTGTCTCTGGGTGTACAAGGATGCGTAAGAACACAAATATGACAGACACATACAAGGGCAAGCATATAATAATTAAAATCCAAGAGAATCAATTTTACAAACAATTCAACACATTATTATACCTAAATTATCTGAACATTGCATGTTTTCTAAAGTAACTATTGTTGATTTTGTTTATTGAGTTGATCACTAGATGCAATGTTTTAATAACTGCTTATAAAAGTAAGGCCTGAGGACAGATTGCATCTTAACATTTAAATTTATAGTTTTCCAAAATAAATCTGTATAGATGTTTTTCTAGTGTTTAATATTCACTGACAATTTTCATTATAAGTCATCATTAAACCTTACTGCTGAATTAGCCTTGACAAGACACTCAGCAGATAGAGGCACTACCTCATAAGTCTGTCAACCTGAACTGAATGATCAAACACCAAACTGAAGTGGAAAAAGAGAATCAACTTTATGAAGTTCTCCTTTGATCTCTACATGTGTGCTAAGGACACATCCCCAACAATAATAAACATATTTAGTTTTAAAAAGATTACTGATTTGCTACAGAACTTTTAATAACAATATTCTATTTATCTACCTAAATTAGTTTTGCAATTATTTTTATTTTCACTTATCTCTATCAACAACTTCATTTTGAGGATATGTATTTGCCAAGCACTCTTCTGGCAAATAAACGAAGATCAAAGTTTGTATCCAGCACTCTCTGATTTCTATAAGCTGTCAGACATATACAGAGAAAGAATTTTACTGAGTGCTTATATGTGCCAATCACAACTTCTCCCAGAATGTAACATGAAAAACATTAGGATTACAGCTTAAGAAACAAAGCACTTTTTAATGCTACCCACTTTCTTGTCTTGAGCTTTCATTCTTGGTTCTGGCCCTGAGTTCTTCTCATATTAATGGGAGACTCGTAAAATCTATTAGTTATAAAATGTTAATGACAAATGACTGTTCCATGTTTGAGTCAGTCCTATTCATGCACACAGGCAGCTCTTCGCCATTTCTAATCATCCTGATCCAAAGCTATCATCCATCCTCAACCCATTCTCCTTTATTTTTTCTCCTCTGTTTCATTTCCCACTGCAGCTGCAGTCCAGTCTAGCTATTTGACCCTAGAAAGTCATGTTTGATCATGTCTGAGGAAGATCCAGATATTTAAAGAATTTGCCTCATGCAGCTCTTGGTTTAATTTGTCCACCTTATGTTTTTGAGCAGTTTGGAACAGATAAACTGAAGTGTGATTAAAATGTACTATAACCACGTATAAAATTGCCTATGTGGACATGTTATTACAACACTTGTAAAGAAGATAGGATATGTACATATACACATACATATATATATAATATATATACATATACATACATATACACACACCTATACATACATATACATATTTCTTAATTGATTACTGATGCTAGAAAAAAGTGTTTGAATAAAATTAATTATTCACAATAAAAATAACACTTGAAGAATCCATGTATTTATGTAAAAAATGCTTGACTGTATTTACTAGAACCCAGTATTAAAACTATAATTAAAACACTGACCCTGTAAGCTACTTTGATGAACTCCAGGATGTTTTTCTGTGAATTCTACAGAGGATCTTGCTTAGTTTAAATAATTAAATAATTAAAAATCATAGTACAGTTTAAATAGGTATGGAATGTAAACAAATAATTGAATGTTTTGTGCTTATTCACACGTAATGCAGGAGTTTTGACAAAGAAAATATTTTAAGGTTTAGGTTTTATCTATTTTCTTGCTAATTCTCTATGACCCAGTCTTTATTTGGAGGGACTGGTAATACATCAGAGTCTTTGCAATTATCACTAAAATATAAAGAGCATTATCTAGGGCATATGCCCAAGGGAAGTCTTCCCAAAACCTACAAAAAAAAAAAAAAAAAAGGATTGAGGATATTTCGGTATCACAGTTGCTTCCTTTTGAAGATATTTCTGTATCACAGATGTTTCATTTTCAAATATGCTTTAGACAACAGACACTGAAATAAAAATTATAAAGATTTCCTGTTTCCATCCATGACATGAAGGAAATAGTTATTTTCACAATTTTATAATTTTTTTCAGTTTTCTAAGTTTTGCACTAAAAATATAGACTGAAATTCTAATTACTCAATATACCATTAACTAACCCTGCCCTGGTCTTTTCCTCCTATTTATGTTTTTATTGTTCAGATCTAGATCATCAATGATTTCTAAAATGTTAAATATATCACCCAGTAAATACTTTTGTAGGATATACTTACCCGATGAAATCAGGTTTTTTCTTTAAAAAATAAAAGTACAGCTTTGATCATGTTATCTCTAGCTCAAAAATCTCTAAGAGTTAGTTATCCATTTTTACTAAGAGTGATTGGTAAATGGAAAATTTACAGCAGATGAACTTGTAGGATGTTGTCATTGTTCTTACTCAAATCTCTAAATGTTCCAATGCTTTTCTTCTTCCTCACCCACATACCAAGGCTCATTCACTCTATCATCTTGTATTAAGGAATTACAATCTGCTCTCCAGGGTCTTAAATGCCACCTTTTAAAGAAAAACTATTGATTTGCCCTGATGAAACTAATTCTTTCCTTTAGAACATTGTTGTCGTATTTAGTTACGCACCACATTTTTAAGCAGGTTTCAGATTTGTAATGTTAATTCAAGGTGACTAACAAAACCTTTGTACCCTTACCACATGCATGTACTAAATAGTCTCTGTTTTTGTTAATTTTTACATATTTTAGTTATTTTTAGTTATGTACATAGCACTGACCATAAAAATTATCAATAATTTGAAGACAGAGTTGAAAACAATGTTTCTTTATTTCCCTGGGCTCTAGCACAGATCCTTGCATATAGAAGACCAAGTTGCTAAAGTCAACTAAAATCCTAATTCTTTGTTGATTTCTGAGTTGTGACGAACAACACACAGGATTTTACTGATTCTCTTTTTGCTGATTTAATTATTTCAACTATTATAAGCTGGTGTCTATCATAATTTTAAATACCATATTGAAGTAGAAAAGAAAACCTAGTATAATGAATTAATTTTGTACTTGAGTGACTTTCTAGTACTTTCAAACTGGAAATTGTGACACCTAGCAATATCTGGTATATGCCACAAAATTATTACAGGTTTCATATACATCCGTTTCTCTGCTTAGACATACGAATTTTCATTTATTAATTATAACATGCCTACATAAGTTGATATGGATTAGTAAATACTCTATTATTAAGGATATAAAGATTATTTTCCTTGGGTATTAATGTGTTCATAGTCACTTGCTCACAGAACTATAAGAAAGATTATTAATATTTTTAAATTCAAATAAATGTGGTCACTTGAAAATTGAAAACATCCAAGTCTGTAAACTTAAATGTTGACCAATCAGCTTGTTGTAGTATAGCCCCTTTGCTGGTATTTGATACTAGTTTTTCACTAATGCACATTAAGTCATGGAAAATTTCACATAGAAAGTTGTGTCTACCATTAATTTTAAAGGTTAATGCTGAATTTCAAGGTGGGGTCAAGATGAGAGGAAGTGACTGACAATTAGAATTTCAAAGATAACCTGTGGAGGTACAGCCATGGCTTCCCAAAGAACACATAGTCATTATATCTACCAAGCTTGAGCAGGATCTACTCCTTTGGGAAGCATACTAGGACTATGTATCTGTTATTTGCACTCACCAGCATGGAAAGAGAAACATAAGCTATATTCATTCCTAATTAAGAGAGTTACAGAAGCAGAAAGTCAAACAAACACAGATATCCACACTTCTTTCTGAAATCAAGGAAGAACAACAGATCTCATTCCTAGGCCTTCCATCTGTTCTCCAATCAAACTCCCTTCTATTTATTTCAAGAGACTGCTAGAAATAAGCCATTGGACTTACTGAATGTATTTTAATGACATTTTAATTTGAGCTAGGCTTTTTTTAGCAGTCAAAAATTCTTCCAAGTAACTTAGCATCTAAGGCAAATGCTGATCTCAGCAAGCCCTTGTTGTAGGGACTCTTAATAACTAAGTACTAGAAGACTGAAGACTGGTGGAAAGAAGGAAGAGGGTTTAAGCCATAGAGCTTAAGTCTGGGTCCCAAACAGCTGTGGAGCTGAAGTGTTGCATTAATCTTAATGTAGCCACATTGTTTTAGGTGCATTATATTGTGTCCAAAATGAATATTTAATTCTTATAATGTAAGATGTGATATATGGGATTATTTATCAGATATATTGATATACTGATATACAAATATAATGATAAAATAAAAATAGCAATAGATATGCTTCCAAAACCCTAAAACAATGAAGTGTTTCCAAAATAAAATTGGAAAAAAGTTCACTTATTTTCAGTTAAGCAAACACTTTTCCTTAGTAAATGTAGTCTGGACTTTAGTAAATTTCACATTTCTATGATAAATGTTAAATCTGATATTTACATACAAAATTGCCCAATCAAATTTTTTTTTCCATTTTCAAGGGGAATAAATAATGATTATAAATAAAAGTAATTTAAGCTATTATTTTGACATATATATAGTTGAAACAACTTCTAAGGTGTCATTTCTAAATTATATTTTTTTTCTTTTTTTTTTTTTAATTTAATTTAATTTTATTTTTTTAATTTACATTCCAAATCACTTCCCCTTTCCCGTTTCCTCCCTCCCCGAAAGTCCCATAAGCCCCCTTCCCTCCCTCTTTTCTCCGTTCAACCCCCTCTCATTACTCTGTCCTGGCGTTCCCCTACATCCAGTCTTTCCAGGACCAGGGGTCTAAATTATATTTTTTACTTATATTTGACAGTGAACACTTCTATTCTGAAAAGAATTAAATCTGTCAGAGTAAACTGCTACTGTATTGCATGCAGTTATTAAAGGGAAAACTTTGGAGACTCCTCTCACAAATTACAGGTGAAAATACCCCCATTACTCTTAGTATCAACTGTTGACTTTGCTCATAGGAGCAAAGCCTTTGAATTTTCTCATTAGTTATCACACACACCACACACACACACACACACACACACACACACACACACACACTATGACCTGAGAGAAATTAAGATTCAGAGTATTAATTCCACTAGCCACTTAAATGATGAGAGGAATAGGTAAGGAACTACTTTGCAAAGAAGCGTGATACAGGGAAAGAGGAAGACACAGGAAGAAGGAAAACCAGTAATCGGCATTAATCTTGCGGCTTCATTTTATATATCATATTCTTTATAAATGTTTTTCTAGAAAATGCAACAAAATATTAGTCTAGTTTACACCTTATTTTTGCTCTCATAAATAAGTTTCAAATTCTGCTTCGTAGACAAATCTAGAACACCAGAATGTAGACTCCCATTCTTAAGTCAGAAATGCTTTAGATGTAAGGGCTGTGGTGGTCCAGTATTACACAAATGGAAGGATGAGTTTAGTTCATATTAGGTGAAACAGTCAACATTATTGTTTGCATACCCATGGAAAATCATAGTTTGGACAAAATCATTAAATCCGTCATATTTTTTTTTTACTTATGATTGCTAAGAACAAATTTAAAAGGGTGTGAAGGTCATTGTAGGAGCTAGAAAATTGAGAGGAGAAATTAAGCAATACAGTGTATTAATGGATAAAATTCTCTCAAATATTATATTAAATGGATGATAAAATAAGGATGAAGAATAAAGAAAATAGAGTAATGGTGAGCTGTGTTTTATTTTAAATATAAGAGGAATCAATATAATTCTAACTCATTGGCATTGTGAGTAATTTCATTGTAGAATGAGGAAAAATCTTATTTATAATATAACTCAAAGGATCTATAAGCAGATGAGAACCATAATTAAACACAACAGTAAAATTGTTTTCTCTTTAAACTGTTCAGCATCTGCACTGGGCACAAATATCACTACCTTCTGAAAATTAACCTTATAAACTTATTATTGAATTAAAATAATAGAATTAGATGTGTATTCACTAATATGTATAAAATTGTAATATCTGTATGCAAGCTAAAAATGTATGCACTAGTGAGGCTATTATATATTATGCAGTATATATCTGCCATATTTAAATGTATTATCATTAATTAAAACTTATAATTCTTTGTATAGAAATATATCACAGATTGTTTTCCTTCCAAAATTGTTTTACTTCCTTCTAAGCAAATAAAACAATAATTTATTTTCACAAGGAATCTTGAACCATATTTACTATATTTGATTTCAGGCTAAGTCCTTAAGAAATTAAAAGTTTTAAATTGTGCATGTAAATTTACATCTTATAAAGGCTGATGATGTTACAACAATCATGTTTCTAGAGCAAAATCAAAAAGCATATCAACAAATCATTTCAAGTACTTATAATATAATAATTACAATGTCTGATATCTGTGTTTAAGAGTGATTATGAGTCCTTGAGATTTTATAGCTTGTAAAATATAGATAATAGGATTAGATGAAATAACCCTTTCTCAGAAACACTATAAAATTTAAAAGCTATTCAAGACCATGTACCTAAGGCAAGTACACTAGCAGAGGGAACAATTTAAAAACTTCTTCTTTGGTCAATAACACTTAAAGATTCCCTTCTAAGGATCAGTATATACATTTTCCATTATGCATCTTATATTGATTAACATAATAAACCAAAGACAGGGATTAATTAAAAGTAAATGACTTTTCATTCCCAGACATCAGTTGGCCTGGGCTTTTCTGCTAGCCACTCTAAAGTATAATAACAGATGTAATAAAAAGTTCTACTAAGTGAAATAGATATTTCTGATAGAGTGTCAAGCACTAGGAATATGTTATTCAATAACAATACATTAGTGGCTTTATTTTGGCTTCACCAGCCCCATTGAAGACTCTCCTTAATATGGACATCTATTCTAGTCCTGGTACCTGCCCCCAGTCATTCACAAAGCAGCTGTCAAAGGTTTTGGAAGTTAGCAGACGATTTTGTGTTTTGTCTTTAATGTGAAGTCAGACAGGTTAGGTGCATTTGAAGTATGAATATGAGCTGATATTCTAAGTCCAGATTTTTCTTTTTCTCCAGAGAGCTCACTGGCAACAGTCACTGTCACATGTTGTCTTAAAGGGAGAGGGAACTAACAGAGCTCACCTCCAGCAGTAAGACAGGGCATCAAATCAGGGAGGGGGTTGCCACCTCACAGTCATAACTGTTCCTGTCTGAAAGAACTGCAGGGATGGAAATGGAGAGGAAAAGAAGGTCCAGCGACAGGCTCAAAGTGCGATCCCGCTCAAGGGGAGGTCCCAAGGCCTGACACTATTACTGAGGCTATGGAACACTCACAAAATGGACCTAGCATGACCACACTCCAGAAGATCCAACAAGCAACTGAGTCAGATGCAGATATTTGCACCCAACCAATGGACAGAAGTTGCTGACCTCTGTGGTTGAATTAGGGAAAAGCTGGAAGAAGTTGAGGAGGAGGGCGGCCCTGTAGGAGGACCAGCAGTCTCAATTAATCTAGACCCCTGCGATCTCTCAAACACTGGACCATGAACCAGGCGGCACACCCCAACACACATACAGCAAAGGATTTCTGGGTCTGTGTTCATTCAGAGATGATGTACCCAGGGAGTTTAAAGGTCAGGTGGGATGAGGGGTAGGGATATCCCCATGGAGACAGGGGGAGGGGAGGAGGTATGGGATATGGAACAGTCAGAGGGTTGACAGGGGAGTGGAATAAAATCTGGAGTGTAAAATAAATAAATAAATAAATAAATAAATAAATAAATAAATAAAAGAAAATTCCATTGATGATGTAGATGCTGCCTAACTTTCTGTAACCCATTAACATCATGTTTTCTACATGTGTGTCAAAATAGGTGTATAGCAGACAAAGATCCTTCATTTCTATACTTAATAATTAACTAATCATCCCCAGGACTATGTGATGCCACTAAATAAATTTTAAAAAGTACTCCCCAAAAAATGCAGAATAAATGAATGCATGTTTACAGAACTTGGAAATACAGAGACCTGGATAAGTGATGGGCTAGGGAGGTGTATAAACCAACATGTAAAGTTTTATATTTTGACTCTGCCTTGTTTCAGAATATCCCATGAAGATATTCTGATTTTATTAGAGTAATTAGAAACTGACATTTCTATTTAAAATCATGGGATTCTCTAATGTTGTCAATTACTTCGATTAAAAATATCTGTGTTGTCAAATATGTCAGCAGCTTGAAATTAAATTGTGAATAATTGATATGTTACTCTTGTTCTGTAAGTGGAAAAAGGAACACAAATGTGAGTAGAGGGTTTCTGGAGAAACAATCAGGGAGATTATTGACAATCAATATTATATGCCTTAAATTGCTACCAACTAAATATATATGTTGAATAGAATTTGGATGATAACATATTTTAAAGTCTTTCTTGGTCATGAATAATGACCTAGCTACTACATTGATCGTTCAAGTGCAAACAACATTTGATTATACTGACGAGAACAAGAGCATTGAAATTAAGCATTGAGCTAAAAGGCACATCACTGCAAGTATTTTCTTATAGACTTGCAACTGAACTTAGCGCAATACAAATTAAAAATAAAGATTACTTTGATATTGCAGAAACTCAGCTCAAAGTCACCAACTTAGAAACTCAGATTGAAGGTGTTTAGGATACATTCTCTAGAAATTTCCTCAACTATGTCATTATGAATATTTGTTAATTCTATATATTTATAAGAGAAAATAAATTTGCCACTATGCCATTTCAACAAATCAAAAAAAATCTGTGATTTTTTTCTTAACTATGTCATAATTATTAAACTTCCTAGGCTCAAAATCAATAAAATCATTTAAATCATGCTAAGGTATATTCCATATATGTAAAATTTTATTTATTCTGATAAATTATGACTGACCAGCAAAGTGTAAGAATGGCTATTTAGTTATTATATAAAATTTATTTCGCTCTAACCAAATACACCCAGTAAACTTCTTACTTTGTTTTTAATTTCATTTAGAGAAAATTATTTCAAATGTGGGTGGGTTGAGCTCTGTGAATAGCACAGTGCACTATCCATCAGTTCTCCAAAAGAGAGCTTGATTTTGCTCTGCAGACGTCAGCTGAATGTCTAAGCAGATAAATGAACTTGGATTTAATGAAATGCTTTGGAAAGCAGTGATCGAAATTGTGCTATTTATTTTTTTTAGTTGGAAAAAATAACCATTCAAATTCTATTTTTAAATTATTTGAAAACGTGGGCTTGTAATTTGGGTAATAAGTCCTTGGTGAGGAAGACAGCTCTTTTAGTTACTTCTACTTGTCTGTAAAAAAAAAAAAAAAACCAAAAAACAAAAAACAAACAAACAAAAAAAAGCTTCTTAGGCCAGGTGATGGTGACCTACACCTTTAATCCCAGCACTTGTGGAACAGAGCAAGCTGGAGGATAGCCAGGGTTACACAGAGAAACCCTCTCTCGAACCTCCCCCCATGCACCCCAAAAGTTCTCTTATCTTTTTCCAAGAAACAAACACAAGCCAGAACCTGATCAAGATATGGTAAAACTCCTAAAATAGAGATGGATTCACTTTTAAATATTATTTTGGCATGATAAAATGTATTTGATTCATTAGTATTATGTGGGAAAGTTAAAGAGGATCAATGGAATGGACAAAGACTAATACGAAGTTGTATTGTTCTGTAAAGGGATTGGTAGATATAGACCTAATCCTTAAATCAGTAACTCTGTGTTTCCCTCTAAATGAGGATATATTGCTGGTAAGTCAGACTTCAAAATACCTGGTATAAAATAAAAGATCTAATTAGATTGTCTCATAACTTATTAAAAAGTTTTCTATATATTCATCATAATACATAATATGCATACCTGTGCATAAGGTACTGATGTATTTGCGAATCTACGATATATTGGTATTTTCAACATATCTATATTTTAAAACTATCCATCCCTTATACTGAACTTTCCTATCATTAACATTTTAAATTATTCACTCTTAGCAATGCTAATGACAACTCTCGTAATGACTAAAATAAAATATTGTCTTTGAATGTTCTCAGATATTTCATTTGAAGACATTGTATACTTGTTTTGTGGGGAACAGTAGTTACTACATGGTCCTTATAATGTAAGTCTGAGGTACATTGTATGACTGCATGACCATATTCCCACCCACACTCACACACATGATCAATTCTCGAGTTTTCTTAAGGTAAATGATGGGGGAATTTGGAAGATTGCAGAACTAGTTCCCAGTGTCTGATTATAACAAATAACAAGCCATGCAAATGTTCCCTAACTTCATCAACAGCCAGGTTAGGAAGTCCCATCTCAAAAGGTTGAGATCATTCAAGTGGTAACAAAATTCCCCCAGCAATTTATGTGGCTTAGTCACGCCCATCATGCCTGGTGGAGGTAAAAGGCATCCTGAGCCAGACTGCTGGAGAGGATTCTGAGTGCCATCATCATACACTCCCAGCTCTGGGTGGCATCAACTTGTAACAAACGTTTGTCTAAATAAATGCTTTTTCTATTCAGCTCTATTAAAAACTCTCAGAACACTGTGATCCCTGTATTTTCTTCAGGATATAAAACCCCAATTTTCACCAATGATCTCATTGTTCAGCTCCCAGTGAATACAATAAGGGCAAATAGTTTGCCTAATTTTCCTCTTTACAGTGGCTTTTGCATGTTCTATTCTCTAAGCACCCCTCCCCTGGCAATGGCAGCACGCCTTCTCATTATCAGACTCTGTCATAGTGAGTACTCCAAGGACGCATTTCCTGTGTACACAAAGTTAAATGAGAAAACCAGAAAGGGGAAATGCCAAACCCACCATATGTCACAGTGGAGAGAGAAGAGGGATTCATAAATCTATCTTGGTCATACTTTTTCAGCTAGAAGTATTTCAAACGGTGTTCCTCATTTCAGAGTTGTTTTGTGGGGTTTTAGGGGTCTTATTACACTGTTTTTATTACTTTTGGAAGCATAAACTTTAGCATGTAGAATTATACCTTTGATCTTGGACATTTTAGTAGATGGAGAATTTTGGTACTTAGTGTACTTTATACGAAATTCAGAAGGGCTAATATTCAGTACACGGTTAAGGCAGAGGTCTATACTGCTATCTGACCTTTAATCCTGTTTGGAAACTCCTCTGTGACTCTCTGACCAGTGAGAGCTCACATATCCCAAAGGATGTAACTCAAGTCCTTGCCAAGTCCTTAAGTTAGCAGTCCCAAATTACCTTCCCCCCTCCTTTCTTGCATAAGCAGCTGCTCTGTCAATCTTAGAATTCTGTCACTCATGAAAGCACGTGAATTTGTTATCCTCCTTGAACCTTCAGTCCAGTCACAGCTCCAGGACAAAGAAGCCATCTACATCTTTCTAGTGAAGAAAAGGCCGTGCTATATAGCAGGGTTACACCCTTTTATAATATATGATTGTTTGGGAATCAAGTATTTTTTTTACCACTGCAGTAAATCTTCTTAAAGAAAAAGTATCATTTTTTAATCATTTTGTACATGATAAAAATAAATTCTAGAAACGTATTCTATGTCAAATATTTTTTGTAAAAAAATATCTTAGCAACATTTTTGATATAGGCATATTTTTTCCAGCAAAAAGAAAGAGAAACATTAGTTGTCTCAGCAATTAATTAAAAAATTTTTAATTGCTGAGACAATATGCTGATCTTAGCTAGTGGGAACTTTTCTTACATGATGGGCTAGGTGGCAATGGGATACACCAGTAAACTTCCTAAATTTATAAAAGAATGTTTACTCTTCACAGATACAATTTAATGATTAAGATATTTTCCTCAGACATTAATGAATTCTGTGTAATGGTTTCAAACTCAGTTAAGAAACATATTTCGGGTGCAAAAACAGTGTTTGATGTGCAAATATTTTACATGTGACAATGAGATTTCAGTGACCTTATGGATTCTATTGAGGGTAGTAAGATCTTCAATGCAATAAGGAGTTAAATCAGAAATTACATGCAATAAATCATCTCACTTTTAATAAAATAAATTTGAGAAAAGAAAAATACATTATTTTCTATTAAACTAAACTTTGAAAATATTAATAGTGAAGCATTGGTTCTCTGTTCCGCATGCTGAACTACAACTAGTAACAATTTAATAATTGTAGCTATTCACCCTTTGCAGTTTGTGCAAGTATATTTTGAATCTCTAAGAAGATAATTTGAGTCTAAACTCAATTCTTGATATTAATATTTAAATAGTTCTGTCAAGAATTATTGATATTTACTGCCTAAATGTGAACTAGACAAGAAGTTATCAATGAACATGGCAACTGAATGGGAAAAATCCCAGGAGGCCTGAACTCTACAAGAAGAACTATAGGCGGCTGAGTAAAGTTGGAAACAGAATAGGGGCCCTCATGGGTAGAGCACACTAATTATTTTCCATTGAAAATGATTGTCCCTGTAAACATACAGGTAACTTTATATGGATTCAATATGTTTTCTTATGAATATATGTATGTACAAATAAAATATTATGTTAATGAGAGAAAGAGGGAGTGAATTTTAGGCAGTGCAGGGAAGGGTACTTGGGAGGGTTCGAAGGAAGCAAAGGGAAGAGACAAACAGGATTAAAAGACAATCTCAAAAACAAACAAAAGGAAAAATGAAAGCAAAATGCACCAAGTGTTTGCTTATTTTCTTAGAGCAGCAGAATGATTTATCACCTGTGTGCTCCTGGAAACAGTTGAAACAGTTGCCTTTGAAACAGTTGTCTGAAGCTAGACATTGTCGGAATTATTACCAGGATTGGGAATCTGAAGAGTTGGGACCTCCATATACTTTCAACGTCTTACACCCAAACCACACAAATACATCCATAAGGCCTTTGCAATTATTTTTCTCTTACCCCAACAACTTAATTACCCTCTACTACTCATGTTTTATAAGTAGTATACATTTCACAGCTCATATATATGAAATTTAGGTAGTAATTCCGTAATCAAAACTAAAAGCCTTCCAAGTACTCTCTCACTGAACCACCTGCTAAACTGCTACTTTTAAAAGACTTGTTGGATGCTTGACTCATAATCCTTTTTAATATACTTGGGGAGTACATATACTCAGTGCATAAGATCATTAGATACATTTTTCTGCTTGCTTGAAGCCCATAACTGATAATTTAATGTGCATATGAATGATCCAAGGAAGCTAAACACCCACTTTCTTATATATAAATTAGACTAGCTGTGCAGATTAATGCAATGTTCCATCAACACATTATTGTTCCTCCTTCTTCCCGAGAGTTCAGAGAAACAAGGGGGTTTCTGGGGTTTGTTTGTAAACTTTATCATTATTAGAAGAGTGACTTTTACAAGTAAAAAGATAGCTTGGTTTTCTTTCTAAAGACTGAGAATGAAAGGGCTTGCTGTAAGATGAGTGGGGGAATGGGAAGGATCTTGAAGAAGTTATGGATGAGAAATCATGATTGCAATATATTTATGAAAAACAATTTTCTTTTCCATAAGAAAAGAAAAATCGAGCTAAAAACAGTAGAAAGATAGCATAAAATAAAATCATGTAATGAATATAATTTATGAACCAAATTCATCTGTTTCCTGTAGCTCTTTCAAAATATAGAGTATAACCTCTGCTCTGATTACTAAATTGCCGTCATGGAATTTGAGAAAATTTTAAATCAAGGCCTCCTTTTGATTTTTGGTGTGTGTGTGTGTCTCTCTCTCTCTCTGTATGTGTGTGTGTGTGTGTGTGTGTGTGTGTGTGTGTGTGTGTGTGTGTACACGTACATGCATGCCTATGGGTGTTCTTAAATATGTCAAGTACAAGCTATTTGGTGAAGCTTGATTTGTATTCTTGTATGCATGTTTTCAGAGATGACCTTTAGGTATTGGATAACCAATTGTGCTAGTTGTGGAGGAACACTATTTCTCCCTCTCTCGATCTTCCTGTATTTATTTGTCTGAGATTTAGGACTTACAACCTTTGCCTTTCCATGTTAGTGCTTAATGCTGTCATCATTACCTGGGTCATATTTAAGCATCATATTAGAGAGACTTCATGG
The DNA here is from genome assembly GCA_036184795.1 of Tokudaia tokunoshimensis. NCBI lineage: Eukaryota > Metazoa > Chordata > Mammalia > Rodentia > Muridae > Tokudaia > Tokudaia tokunoshimensis. Next base: position 97,014,801 of record BTHU01000016.1, read on the forward strand.
GAAAAGTTTCTGTTATTCCTAGGGGATATTTTGAAGCTCAATCCTCAATTCATCCACTAACTTTTAAATCGTAATTTGCTCTTAAATTTTATCACTATATTACCATAGGAAGGTAAAATTTTATAAACGTCAATTTTACACCTGAGTATATACTTAGAACAAACTGATCCATGCCAGATTTATTAATTAAATTGTTGACAGAAAATATGATATTTGGTTCTCATTATTTGGATCTAAGTCTTTGAGGGAAAGTTTTCCTCTTCTTCACTGTAATTCTCCAGGGACAAAATAATTGCTAATTCTATGCAGATTAAAAAGTAAATCATCCCCTCACTTTTATTAGTTTGTTATATCCTTAATTGCTCTATAGTCAACTCCCAGCCAAATTTCAAAGTTCTGGTTGTGTATATGTTTGGCGTTTTTCAAGAAAACATCCTCATCTCTACCTGGATGCCCCACATCCAACGAAACATATGTACAGATAACTTAAAGTTTCCCATTAGTGTTTAGAGATATGAGTAAACTGATCCTTGCTCTTATGAAAAGGATCCATTTTAATGACTTAAAATATAAAAATGACAAGTACGTCTTGTGAGAAAAACATAGAGAAACAGAACTCAAGCCAGTCTTGGGAAAGGAAACAAACAAACGGGTGTTCATCTGGAACTATTGAACTGAGCTTAACAAAGAAAACTCATACTTGGCATAGAGCAGAGGGACAATGGATATCCAGGAAGTAGCTCAGAATACGCTCAGGACAAAGATGTGCAGTAAAATTTTCTCTCTCTCTCTCCAAATAAATTTTATAAATAAAATATGAAGTCTTATAGTCCCAGTGGGAAATGAGTACAAGTTTTAAAAATATGTCATTCACATTTTGATCACATTAACTCCACCCACTATGAGTGTATTTTCAGATATAAGATATCTATATGGTCATATTACCTAGTATAGTGTAAATTATGGTAGCTGCAAAGAAATAATATTGTGCCTAAAGTGTAACTAGATTAATTCCTTATGAAAGGCTGTTACTCATATATGCATACTGAATATTCCCAGAGAAATGGAGATATTTATCCATTAAAAACTGTCTTTAATTTAAACCACTTACTATCACTGTCTTGCTAATCAAAAAAATATTAAGCTATGGCACATGTTTTATAAAGAATGTTATAGCTATGCTCCACATAGGTCAAAATGGAAGTCATATGGGAATGTTTTAGGACAAGCTAAAATTAAAACAAAGAAGCCATTTTTAGAAATTACTTGGAGTGAATATTTTGATTTTTCAAGTATTTTTCCTTTATGTGACTTTGAATTTATTCAATACTCCAAAACAATCTGTTTTGAATGACTACAATGAATTCCTCATGTGTACCCAGGAGATATTTCTGCCTATGCTTGATTGGACACTCTGCTGGGATCTGGCCTGATTCAAACTTCTGAAGTGATGCCACTTTTTCAAGAGAGAAGTGCTTTATATTCACACAGTATTTCATCTATCTTTGCACATGCTTATGTGGGCAGATTGCCACATCTGAAAGACAAACTCAATAACAGAAATGTGAAATAGGCATCATTAGTAAAACTGGAAAATAAGTTTGATTATGTAAGGCATGTGGAAGTGTTTTTGTTGTTATTGTTAAGACCTATAACTCTCATGGGTTCTAGGACAGTACGTACTGTATCATTTTTTTCTCCTTTCATAATCTACAGCACAAGGATAACTCCTGTAGAGATATGGGGCCAGAAATGGTCTATGTTTTCTTTCTTCTAACTTAATTTTTTTCTCCTACTTTAGCTAAGAACTATGGCTCCTGTGACATTTATAATGTAACAATGCAGATACTTTTAGGAGTAGATGACAAAGGAATACATCAATTGCCCAGTAAAATTCCCGAAAATGTTAAAATAAAACTGTCCTCTTCAACATAATTTTATATGAAGAAACATGTAAAACAAGAAATGCCAATGCTATTGACACAGCTGTAGATGAGTGAGAATATCATGTTCAGTGCTGCATAAGAAAAATGATAAAAAATTTAGTCAATTGAAGTAACTAATGTAAAAGAAGATGTAAACACAAAATGAAATTACCAGAAATAAGTTCAAGTAAACAAATACAATAAAGACAACATAATCATGAAGTGTGGGAGGGATTTTTGTTATATATCTGACATGAACAAAATGAATGTCTGAGAACTGGGAGAAATTCGAGTTTGCATTTGAGTTAGCAATGTATCATGACTAGGGGAATTGACTGAACATTGACACTATGTTTGATATGTGTGTTTGTTTAGGTAGAATCTCTTTTGCAGCCTTGTTGTATAGCACAATCTTTCTTCAAACTCAAAATTCTACCACTTCAGCGTTCTCAGTACTGCTATATTATGTAAAATAGAATTAATATATACAATATATTAGTGTATTAGGCACAGTATATTGTGTTATTAAAGCTATGTTCATATATAAGATCTATCTATATATATATATATACATATATAATTTATGGAAAGAATGTATATTTAATTTTAAAACCATGTTTACTGCTTTTCAATATTTATGTTAGAAATAAATAGATATGCTTCATGAATTGATTTTTCCACAGACTTATGTTTATACAGAGACATATGATCTCTTAAATCTTACTTTGACACATATCCACAGGAGAACTAAATTCAGGAACAACATATTTATCTGCCTAGCATCTCTATCTATCTGTCTGTCTGTATGTCTACCATATATATGTATGTATATGTGTGTAGATGTATATGATGTATATGTATATGCATATGTATATATTAACTTCTATGTGTGTACACATGCACAAGTTTGTATACATGGATGTGTGAATAAATGCATCTCATTAACCGTGGGAAAAATCATTTAGCTGAGAAGTTTAACTTGGTAATAATTTTGAAGTATATGAACCATCCTTGTGAGGTGGGAACTCTAAAAGACACCCAAAATAGACTTTAAATGAAAATATTTATGAAAGCTGCATATGGTTTCACAATTAAAAACAACGAAAAATTCAATCAGCCTTTTTAAGAGGCTAAGGACAAGGAATTCCTGATAATACTTAAAAAGATTTAGCACAAAAGTGAGCATAACATGACAATTTTACGTATCCTATGTACACATATTCAGAGTTTAAAATCAATAAAATTTAGAGATCAAAGGAATCTAATTATTGTTAATATGAATGTTCATAGTTTAATGGTTATAAATCTGAGACTTAAAGTTATAGACGGTAGTATCCCAAAACAGCAGGAAAATGAGTTACATATTCCTTAAAAATAAAATTCCTAAAAAATTCTAAAATATTCTCTCTCTAAAAAAACAACCTTATTGAAAAAAAAATGCACAATGACTCTAAGAGACATTAACTAAATTTTATCTTATTCTCCCCCAACATGTGTATATAAACTTCCATTTATAAAATGCCAATGTGACTTAACAAATGATGATTAAAACTTAAAAATTCTGCATTCAGTGAAACGTGAGAAATTATGTAGTTGATTTTCCTTATTCCTGCCCAGTAATCTGACAGCCATTAGATTTTAATTCAGATTTGTTCAGCTCTCAGATTATCCTTTCATTGTTTTTGCAAGAGTCTGCTACAATTTTCTCCGATTTCACTTCATATGACATTCAAAATCACCATACATTACAACAAATTCTAAGCCTATCCTTGTGTTTTCGAGGTTAATACTTTCTTTTTCTGTGCAAGAAACAAAGCAAGAATTCGGTCAGTGTGTAAAGTTAGCAACTTCACTATTTTCATAGGATAAAGATTAAATACTGATATCTGACAGTGTGGTGATTTCCAAGTCTCCCTTATCTTCAGGAATCCTGAGGTCTATCTATTATCATGTACACATTTTTAAGTTGAATGACAGCACTCAGAAAAACCTTGACACGTCAGAGTCATAGATACATTCTGAAAATGTGTGCTCTGGTCCCTTAACCTTTCAGCAATAGTTCAATTCCAGTAAGCAACAGAGGATCTGAAACTATTTTGTTAAAGCTTTTAACCATGGGGTTTTTAGATTACTAAGTCAGTAGGACTTACTGCTCAGAAAGACTTCACAGGTGTTTTGGAGTTTGATCTTGTTAATTTCAGGTGTGACATATTCTTTTATCAGTGATTTTCATTCTTGACTTGTCAGTGTTTATCATTTACTGTTCTTTTTCTAGGTTCTAGCTTCATAAAACTATGTTGAAATGATTCACTACCAATAATATTAGTTTTATAATTCCATAAATGAATTTGCTTTTGACATACCATGTGTATAAATTTTTGGGCCGTTTGAAAGGTGATTGGATACCCCAGAACTCGTTCATATGCATGCCACCTTTCAGGAGTCAATCTCTTTACCTTACATGAGGATATGCAATTATATGAATAAGAAAACGTGATCCAACTTCTAGCAAAGTCAAGAAGCAAACCAATCTACTGGATATTGCAATTGACTTGGCAATTGCAATTTAACATGTCACATTTTGTATTTACAAGTTTTATCTTAAAGCCCTTTGAATTATAGTACTTATTAATTATTAAGTTACTTTTCTAAGTCACTATGGGACTAAAGTAAATAAGATGAAACATAAAATACTTATAACTGAAGTAAAATAACTGCTATTTTTTACATTTGAACATTTGTACAAGGTTAAATAGATGTGCTGGTTTTCTTAGTTACTAGAAAGGTGAGGCAGGAGAATCACTTGGGTGACCCAAGAGTTGCAGGCCAGTGAGGGAGGTAGCAGATGGTTTCAAGCCCACAAAGAAAACAAAGTAACACATGAAAGAATCTGTAAATACTTTCATTAGTATTTTTAAGTACATGTGTTTCTAACTGTCTAGCAACTTCAACTGTAATTCCTCTTTCATAATCTGCTTTTGCTTTTGGGTTAAAAAATATTAGTCAGATTTTAGTGATTATATTTTAATTTAGTAGTTATATTAAATTTCCTCTATGCTTTCTCTGATCAGGGAGTTGAATACATGCTTTTTAGCACTAGTCATCTACCACTGGAGAATGTGTATCTAAGCTTAAAAGGAAATCTCTTTTTCAGAATAATATGATAATATGAGTTTATAACACAATATATTCTCTTCTTTGTTGACCATATGTCATTTTTTAGGGTCAATTTTTTAAATCAAAGAATATTTACACATTTAGAAATAAATCTTACCTTAGTTATAATCTAAGTGTGTGTGTGAGTGTGTGTGTGTGTGTGTGTGTGTGTGTGTGTGTTCACTTCTAGGTGAATACAGTGGTGACTGTTGAATAAATAGATCCAATCATGACAAACTTAGTTGTGAACAGAAGAGTATATTGTATGAAACTCTTGAGGCTTAAAAAGGAAATGGTGAACCTTTGTGGGGAAATATTAGAGTAAAGAAACAGAAATTAAAAGCAAAACAAAAGAAAACGAAAACTGTTTGAACATGATTTCTATTATACAAAGAAGGCTATTTTAACTCTGGACTTAGATATTTTTCTTCTTTTAGAAATTCTATCACTATATATATTTGTTATCCAAAATTTAGGGGGGGGGTTTGGTTGTTGTTGCTTTTCATATCCATCATGTCCACCCTATATCTTTGTTTTTCTATGAACAATTTAATTAACTTATTTGTTCATTGGATGATGTGTCATCTCAAATTCAGAAATGTCATCGTGCTTGATATGGAACAAAAGTTTCTCCCTCCCAGCCGAATCCCAACTTGCTTTAGTAGCCTGTTTTCCCATGCTCCCAATGGGCTCTGTGTATACTCATTTCATTTCCCCAGTACTCTCTCTCCCCCTTCCTCCTTCTCCCTCTCTTCTCTCTTATCCCTGTGTCTCTCAGCCTCCAGCCCCTTTCCTCCTCTGTTTTCCTTCCCCTTCCTCCAAATCCCAAATTATTTTGTTACTCCTGTCTGTCTTTTCTCCAGATTGTTCCCATCTCTCATTCTATAAATCATTACAATTGTTATTATGTTTTCAAATCTAGTCAAATAGCAAGCCTACCTTTGCAGCCTTGAGAACGTGAGGAGGAAATTACACATCCCTAACCAGTATGCTCTGTTACAAGGTCACTGGAATGTCATTCATATGCCTGTGCGTTCACTATCAAGCCCTGCATTGATTTTTGTGTTTACAGTATGTGGTGCTTACAGCACATTCCTAAGTCTACAGAAATATCTATCTTTAATCTACTTATTTAACACACTGTGTGCATAAGTACCCTTGGCCTTTTTGTCATTTCTCATACTTAAGCAATAGATTATTCCTTATATAGTTTTAATTACAATTTTTTTTAATTAACAGGGAAATGGTACCTTGAGTTTTACCTCTCCTACTTGTTGGACTCTTAGATACAGATGGACCTTAGCTGCTCTTCAAACATGGCTAGTTTTTGTGTGTTCATCACATTTCCTACCAGACACCTAGAATTTCTGTTGTAGCCTATCATCCTAAATCATCAATTTTTCTGCATTCTTATTACCTTTTGTTGCAGGAAAAACCCAAAATCTGTTTGTGAGCAGGCATAAATGTCAAATTTGCCAGTTTGCTTTTCCAACATGAGTAAGCAGAAAGACTAAGGACATAAAATGCATATATAAAAATATGAAAAGTGCTCAGTCCCATGGTTGACTATGAGTGCGGGATTCCCAATGGAGGAGTTAGAGAAAGGACTAAAGGAGTGGAAGGGGTCTGCAACCTCATAGGAAGAACAACAATATCAACCAACCAGACCCTCCAGAGCTCCCAGGGACTAAGACATTAACCAAGGGGTACACATGTCTCTAGCTGTATATGTAGCAGAGGATTGCCTTGTCAGGCATCAATGGGAGGAGAAGCCCTTGGTCCTATGAAGGCTCTATAGATGCCCCAGTGTAGGGGAATCCAGGGCAGGGAGGTGGGAGTGGGATGGTGGAGGAACATCCTCATAGAAGCAGGGGGAGGGAGGATGGGATAGGGGCTTTCCGGGAGGGGAGAAACTGGGAAAGGGGATAACATTTGAAATTTAAATAAAGAATATATTCAATAAAAATTTCATTAAAAAATCAATGAAGACAAAAAGAAAAAAAAAAGAAAATATGGAAGGCATTGCAATGAAAATGTGTTTATTTTGGAGGATTTATTGGTGTTCCTTCCCTTAGAGATACTCTTTAGTTACATGTTCTGTTGTGTCAAGGACAGACTGGTCCTTTCCAGCCACTTACCCTCTGACCGCATGAATAAGTCTAAGTGATGGATAGGCAGTTCGCACTTGCAGTTTGTTCTTAAGGATTAACGCATTCACCCATTCCACGTGTTTCTCTCCTCCTTTGACCATGAAGGCAGGAATCCAAAGGACACTGTCATTCAGCATGGAGAGTCTATGCACAAATTTTTCTCTGTCACTCTCATTCCGAAAGCCTCCAAATGCTCTTTGCACAACTGATGGATTCATGGTAATAAAATCTGATTTAGTCCCCACATCCGCAGCGAACTCCACCACAGGAGCTAGATTGCACCTGAGGAAAAATTAATGGAAAAATGGAAAATAAATATGAAAAATTCACTCACAAAACGGTGTGTATGAGGAGAATGAGGAGCCATCAGGTTTTCATCGATAGGCAGCAGAAAAACAAAACAAAAACAAATCTTCCCCCATTAATTTGACTGGTAAACTTACATGTACAATAAGTAAACAAAACGTTAGACATTACTTTCAATAAAGATGTTAACTCCTAGTAGGGTTCCAGCTATCTGATCTGTTATTTTTTGTTTGTCTTCACAAATTCATGCATTATCCGTTCATAATAAATGAATTTATAATTGTGAGTGCACAAAGACATTGTTGTTATGCAACGGGAAACCTTAACTGTCTGCTGTATAAGTAAAGAAAACGCAATGTACTTGCTGGTCAGATCTGTCTTGTTTACCAGGTTGTCTTTTCAACATTCCTGGATATTCCTGAATAAGTTTGACTTTTTAATACTCTGAGATAAAGGAGCATATTTTTGCAGTACTGTACACAAATATATTTGCAAGTGCCTTTGGTAGGCCTATACATTGAACAAAATGAGAAAATGAAATTGATATCTTTAACCTGCCTTTCAGAGACTTTAAGGTGTGTAGGAAAAATATCCTTGCTGTCCCTTTGGATGCTATAGATTCCTTCATCCTAGGGCCATCTGCATCCCTGTGTGCATATGGAGAAAAGGTATAGAATCCTTGTTTCTGAATTTTATCATAGAATCACGATGCTATAAAAACATCTTACACCTAATTTTATTGATGCAATATGATCTCATCTGTTTATCGAAAGATAACTGTGGAAAGCTTCTAGAATATATGCCCAACTGATTTGTGATGCTGTATTAACTCTTTCTTATTAATCATGGATACTTGACTTGAGATATTTTTAAATACCCTTACTTTAGCTTCCTTGAATGTATGTTTTAATTAGTTTGCAAATGAAACCTTAGATTTTCTTCAAACAAGACTTAACTATCTATTAAAAAAAAGTGGTTTTCAAATGCATTCAATCTACACATTCATGAAAACAAACCTACACATACATAAAAGACAGTTTCCCCCCGTTTTAATCAATCTCTCAAAAGAATGAATATAGAGTATTATAGCTCATTAGTTTTGAGAGATTCTTTAGATTTCTTTTCCTGCATATTTTGTTGCATTAGTGAAATTTTCAAACAACTTACACTTTAATTAAAGAAGTGTGTGTGCTATTGTAAAAAGATATTGTCTTCTGTATTCTTCCATTTATCTCCTAATATATATCTATTTCATAGATCTCTAACAACTTTGCCTAAAATAATGAATCTTTTCCACCTCATCACACTATTAAGTAAAATCTTTAGTGTCCAGCATTAGCTGTTAAGAGGAAAAAAGGAAAACATTAGAAGTTATTATTTTCATAGGAGAGATTTAAGTTTATATTTTAATGCATATATCATTTTGCACGCTAAATCAGATAATAGAGTTTAGCCTTCCTTAATCCATGACACTAATTGAGAGACTATAGAAATCATATCCTTTATAACAAAGACAGTGGGAATAGGATAGTCCTGAAAAGTTATTAAAACTCAAGTTAGTAGGAATCTGAAGGATGGCACACATAGGAACAGAAAATATATTTCACCGACATATCCTAATGTGAACAACTATGAAAAAAGTACCCTGCCATGATAGTCATTAGGTACTGAGAATTTGATTATTATTTGTTTGGATTTACTGGCTCCACAGTGGTTCCGTCCTCACAGTGTCCTTAAACACTAATATATACACTTTTGGCTTTTAACAAATCTATTGTAGAGTGTATCCTTCTACCCCTACCTCTCAAAAACTGAGATATCAAATGTTCACAGAAGTGTCTGAAGTTCTAACATTGGTTTCAAAGCAATAAAAAAAAATAAGCTAAGCTCGTTATCAACCTGATTATAATATGTATTTGATTTCTATGGGGAAAAGGGTATTCTAGGAATTGTTATTATAGATACTACCTCATGTAACATCCAAAAATACACATATTAAGAGTAAAATTGACCTTGTCATAAGAGATGGCAACATACTTATGTCACTGCTAATATATATATATATATATGTATATATAGAAATGGGGGAAACCCACAAAACATCACAGCACCTTGCTTTCTCATTGTAAATAGCATCTTTTCTTCATGATATTAATAATATGAAAATAATCAGGACCAATTATGCTGAAGAGAGTAAAAATTCTATACTGTTAGATCATTTATTAGGACAAAACTAATGATTTACTCTGTGCTTATATTCCCTTACAGGTTAAAATTATTTCATCCCATCTGTTATTCCCCAACATCCACTATTTTAACATAAGCTAAAAATGTTTTACATACATGATTGTCTGGGCATGTGTGTGATAAATGGGCACAATGTTTAACTAACTTGTATTATCTATCCTCTGTATCCATAGATTAATGCATCTCTCAACTCTCATCTTCTTACTGGAGAAGCAGCTCTTTGCAGTAGATGGTCGTTACCACAGAGATCTACAACTGGACAAGATGTACAGAATAAGGGACTGTGGTATGCTTTTCCTAAATATAGCATCTGTATCATATCTCCTCCTTCTGGTACTCATGACCATAGCAGAAGAAGAAAAGAAAAGGCTATAAGGCCAAGAGGTGATGAGTGAATAAAAGCAAATGTCCTCCTGACACAGTAGGGCAGCTACACTCTGAACTCAGTGATTGAAAGAGCATGAACAAGCCCTATGCAAACTCAAGCCAGATAAAATTCCAGAATGGAGAGGGACAGTTGGCATAGATTCCTATCCCAGGAGCTATTGTCAACTGATAGCTTTTGGAGAGGGAATATCAATTCCTTAAGCATATTTCACTTGGTAAGAATATCACGACACAGTGGAAGACCACATACCCAAGAATATATGAGTAGCACAATTTGGATTTGATAGATGGGAAAGGGCCCAAGGTTGGGTGGGCACTGAAGGGAGTATATCTGAGAAGAGTGGAGATGGGGTCAGAAAGATCAAAATCCCTTGTGCAAAATTCTCAAAGGACTAATGATAAGTAAAAAAAAAGACTTTGGTCTTCTTTCTTCTTGAGCTTCATGTGGTCTGTGAGTTGTATTCCAAGCTTCTTGGCTAATATCCACTGATCAGTGAGTTCATGCCATGTGTGTTCTGTTGTGACTGGGTTACCTCACACAGGATGATATTTTCTAGTTCCATCCATTACTCTGGAGCCAACAAGTGCTTGTGGACTCTAATATAGCTGCTTCCTGAGAGGCTCTGCCAGTGCCTGACAAATACAGAGGCAGATACTCTCAGCCAACCATTGAACTAAGTACAGGGTCCCCAATGGAGGAGCTAGAGAAAGGACCCAAGGAGCTAAAGCAGTTTGCAGCCCCACAGGAGGAACAACAATATGAACCAACCAGAACCCTCAGAGCTCCCAGGGACTAAACTACCAACCAAAGAGTACACATGGATGGACCCATGGCTCCAGCCACATGGGTAGCAGAGGATGGCCTGGTTGTACATCAGTGAGAGGAGAGGCCCTTGGGTCTGTGAAGGCCTGTTGACCCAGTGTAGGAGAATGCCAGGACAGGGAGTAGGTGGGTTAGTGAGCAGAGAGGGGGATAGGATAGGGGGTTTTAGGAGGGAAAACCAGGAAAGGGAATAATATTTGAAATATAAATAAAGAAAATATCTAATAAAAATGAAAAGCTTTCATTATTATAATACACATCTTTTAACATAAAAAAATAAAAGAATTGTTAAAGTGGGTGGAAGTGGACCTGACTATACATAAAGAACTATAGGAATACAGACAGTGGGGGATATAGTCATCTCTAGAAAAGAGCACACCAATCTTATTTCAATTCCAAAAGATCAGCTCTGAATGCAGACATTTGAGTAGCATGTTACAGACTTAGCATGTTATATCCAGAAATATATGCATACTTACATATATACCTGCAATGAATGTTAATAAACCAAAGCGGTGATGGTATGAACAAAAGTAGGGGAGGGGGTTGTACAGGAGGGTTTGGATGGAGGAAAAGAGAGGAAGGAGGACATCATTATATCATAATGTCAAAAATAAAACAATGAAAGAATAACTAGAGATGGAAGAATAAATAATAAATTCACATATAGTATTTTGACAACTTGAGCATAGCCCCAGAAGAATGACAGTAAATGTACTGAAAGTAAGACAGAAAGATACATCATAAAATGTAGTTTGTGTTGGCTAGAAAAGGGCAATTTGTCACTCTTCTGGGAGTGAGTAGCATGCTTTTATTCCACTGGAAATAAAGAATAGAACCATATTTACGTGTAGCTGACAAATGACTATGTGGATAAACCAGGTATCTGGTTATATAATTAGCAAAATGTGATACATCCAAAGAAAACTTAAACAAGCCACTATAATGAACCCACAGGGCTTCTAGGCTGTATTTCAGTGGACTAGTCCATGTTGGTGAGTGGCTCATTTGCTGAGAGAGAAAGATTATAAGTGTTTTCTCAGTAAAAAGTCTCAGCCTTTCTAAACATCTTCTCTAAAACTAAAGCTTTCAGAACTAAACAGAAGGTGACTGACTCCAAAGTTTAGGAGCTGCTGTGTCAGGTTACTCAGATTTATTCTTAACGTCCTTAACGTTGGCCAATTTCAAAACAAAACTCTCTTTTTTGTTGTTGTTCTTTTTAGCCAAACTACTGTGTGGATATGAGAAGCCAATAGCCATCGATTTCTTTTGTCTTTAATCAAATCAATTTTTGTACTTCCCATTTGTTCTCGACAAATAAAAATTATAAGAGATATATACAAGAGATCTTAATTTATAAGTTCTCTGTTGGGACTGGTCCTACATTATTCTTACAGCATTTTCAGGAGATAGGATGACTCCAACTTTAAGAATTTGACTTTTCTTCTGTGATCCCATACTTATATGATTGTTTTTCTACATACCTCATGTTAAGTGAAAATGTTTCCATTTTTCAAGGCTGTATAAACTATTTACCACATAATCCACTAAGAAAACAATGCTTGCTACCTGTTTAAATTCTAAAGTATCATGGAATTCCTTAAGAAGAAAGAGCACTGTGGATTTGTCAATCTCAATATTTTCCTTATACTCTCTTTCTACGATCTAAACAAATAGGATACCTGTCATTTATCCATTCATTGAGAACTCAGTATTCAAACTCAGCACTGTGTTCAAAATGCTTCCCTAGTTGTTTTGATGATCACGGATATGATAGACCCCAAATATAGCTAGATATTACTAACATCTATAGATATCTATAGAAAGATACTGGTTAGACATTACAAATACTCTAGGCAAAATATGGGCCATTCGTTGAGCTATCTACTTATTCACTCAAGTGGTTTTATTTTCAAGTTTATATTACGTATAGAATTAATCACTGAAGACATTTAGGTAAAGGATAGTGTTCTGTGTAATTGGGTGTAAGTTAAATACTTATGCAAAGTCCACTCGATTTAAAGAAACAGCATTGAGTGAGTAGTAGACAGGTATTTTTCCATACTTGCAATTAACAAGCAAGCTGCTATACATAATTATTTCTTTTGTCTGCTGTGGCTAGAGCCACCTAACCTACTTTGAGTTAGCACTAATCTCTCAGCCCAAACTAGTGCTACCATTTGTCAAACCAGGGGATTTTCTCTATTCTTTCCCTCAAAGGAAGCATGTGAGCCTGTCTGAAACCTTCTACGCAGCTTGAAGTGTCAAGTAAAGGGTCAGAGCAACTCTTCTACCTGTCTGATTTTAGACATTGCATTTATCTTCTCCATATTGGTTGTATAATTGGAATATATTCTCTGCCATTCCCTCTGTACTTTCTGCATTGTTGATAGGAGGCCCTGAATAGAGTTGAAGCCAGTCAAATCAAATGCCTCAAAAGTTTTGAAGAAAATTCTTTTCGTGCATTAATAAATTTCAAATGACCTTCTGATAAGACTTTTTATATATGAATCACATATCCAATTACAAGCAGGTACTATTATACCTAAACAAGGTGTATCTAAAAATAAAACATGAAAACTCACTTTGAATATGTGTATTTTTTAAGTATGGTTGGTGGCATACAAACACATAGAGATATCCACCACTGTGAAGGTAGCTATTAATATTACAATTGGCAAAACACTCAAATAGATATAAACGAATACAAACATGACATCCCATGAAAAGAAAGATAATGATGAATATAGACAAGATTATCTTCACAAACTCAGGTATTCTTTTACATTACTGAAGAGGGTGTTGAGAAGAATGGTCTCCAATGTCTCAGGAATCAAAGTTTCAATTTCCTGATCAAACGATCAATGTTTGGTTCACTAAGAAATATGTTAGACTGTCATTTTAATATGTCAAACAAAAATGGAAACTCAAACATGCTATAATCACAAGAATACTGTAGAAGAATTTTATTTGACAAACTGGAGGGAAATATCCTACATGGGAGTAGGCCAAGCAATGGATGGATGGATTGCATTGAAATGAAATAAAATGCTAAGTGTCATCTGATATCTGTCCAGGTCTGTCATTAACATGAAGGATTATCAGGAAGCCATCTTATTTTTATCATCATTCTTCTGTATCATTATAGTCTAACTCAAACCTGCGCAAATGCAGGTGAGCTATTTTAAGTCTGCAAAATTGTAATAGTTCTTTTTTAAATTTCCTTTCTTTGTAGAAGCACAGTTTATAAAAAAAATCCATGAAATGATATGTACCTGCATCTATATATTATGTATAGGCATATCATAATTAGACAAAGTGGTTCATTAAGCAATGTTGCAAGTTTAAAAGTTCATTCACATGCTGAATTATACTTAAAATAAAACTATAAATTGAAGTTTATGTAACTAGAAAAAATAAAGCTGACACATTGAAACTTACTAACTCATGAAGACAGCATTGTATTGTGATTATGAGAACATTTGTAGATCCCTTATCATTTGCCAGCTACCATTCTATTGGCTTTGTGCATTGTGTGTTGTGATGCTCAAATAATAACCTAATAGAGACACATTTGTTTATATATTTCCATCAATATAAAAAAGAAATTGAAGAAAATCTGTCAAAATTTCATGGCTTGTCTATAGGACAGGCATGTTTTAAGTTTATTATCTTACCACTGTGCTCTGGGCAAGGGGAAGTACCAAAGCAAGAGAGAGAACTTGGTAACAAGTTCCTTTGCACTTGATGGTGTGAATAGATGTGATTTTAATCACATTACAGACTCCAATTTGTGTTGACCAAAAAGGAGGTCTATTTTTCCATACTCTCTAATATACTTTTCCCCCCAAATCAAGAGATTTCTCAATGCAAGTTGGCTTTCTTTGGTGAGAGGGATAAGGACATTTTATGTGTAGAGTTTAATTTAAAAATGTATATAACATATATTTGTGTTTCTATTCCTCTCTTGCAGAATTTTATCTTATTATGAGCATGGATAATATTTTAAAATTGCATACAATGTAAATGATGAAAGAATAATTAATATTGGAATACATGTATTTATTAGATGACATATAATAAAAATGCCAAAATATTCTGTAAAGTATATGTAGTAATACGTGTATAATATTAAATGTATATCTCTTCTACAACTTCAAACAAGGCACTTCAGTAAGACAAACTGTTCCACAATTTTAGATAAGGGCAAACCAGACCGCTTACACTAGCATTTTTAAGAGACAAGATCTGGGGGATCAAGCAGTCATTATAAAATGTTACATTGCATGTCCAGTTTTAATCAAAGTCAAGCTTCATTTTCATCAGATTTCTCTTCAGGACCTGCTTAATTTTGAGTGGTATGTCTAATTAAATCAGTATTTGTTTTTGGAGAAAGATTGAAAAAAAGGGGGATTGAGGGAGATTAAAACACAGAAGTAAATAGGAAAAAACGGGAGTGGAGACAAAATGTGGACAATGATTGGCAAAATTTATGTTTCTCAATTTAAATCTAACAACAAGTTATTTAGTAATGAAATACTGTGTACTAAGCAGTATTGGAGACAAAGGATAACTGCCATTCTCTCCATGTGTCTCAGCAATATAAGGAAATTCTGAAATACTAACAGACGGTAGTGTAGCTGCTAATTGTCTGGTTCACTCCATATCCTCATGAGAGTCTCATAGTCTGAACCATATTCTTCTCTCATCAACAGTCACAAGCACAATAGCTGCAAGAAAATCTGTAATATTCAAATACCAAACTGTTAGAGTAGTATTCCTAGAAAGCAAGGAAAACCAAAAGTATTCCTTAGTAAAATTCTTTTCCCCTTCCCCCGATGTCTATGTTTTCTGAGAACTGCTGTTGTTTTGTTTTTTGTTTTTGTTTTTTGTAAATGTTTGCTTCTATTCTCACTTCTCCTATTTGTAGAAAACAGCTAGAAACCATCTCTTAGTAACTTAGAAGGAGAGTGCTCTCTTGGAAGGATGGTAGAAATGTCATAACCTCCACAGATCTGTTCAGTCCCCAGTGATATCCTCAAGTGTTCTTTACTGTCAGAGCACTTCTAGACATATGGAAATCCTCTTCTCTTCAAGGCTTCCTCTTATTGTTTAAGGCCAAAACCAGGAACATCTCTTTACAACCATTTTGGTCACAGAGCCATCTAAAGAATTAAACTAAACACTTTGTTTTCATTTTGTAGTTGACAACATGCCCTTCCTATGTAAGTGGATTTATCCCAGATAACAAGATTGGTGAGTCAGACTTCTCGCAGTTCCGGAGAATAACAAGTCCTACTGAGCTTCTATTAGCAGTCGCTGCCATTTTCTGGAAATTCAGTATCTGGCAACCTGGTTGTAGGCATCTTGCCTCTTAAATGAGCTGAGTGATTCATCCTAGCCCTCCAATTAGCACACTGAGAAAAACTTCCACCTGTAAGGAACTCTTCGGCATGAGGCCCAATCAGCTTCTGAACTCTTGTGTGATCCCTGAAACCCTTCAGCTGAGCAGGTACTCAGAAAAACACTGTCTGTTGAGCGTTCTTTCCTCTTCCTGAGATTGTAACTCTTACCTCTGTTACTCCGACTATGGGAACATCCAATATGTGTCTTTGTTTTTTCCTTTTTTTAAAAAAAAATTAATTTATTTACATTTCAAGTGTTATCCCCTTACCCGGTTTCCCCCTCTCCCGGAAACCCCCTCTCCTATCTCTCCTCCTCCTGCTTTTATGAGGGTGTTCCTTCACTCACCCACTTTCTCCCACCTCCTCGCCCTCGATTCCACTACACTGGGGCATCTATCAAACCTTCATAGGACCAAGGACCTCTCCTCCCATTGATGCCTGACAAGGCTGTCCTCTGTTACATATGCAGCCAGAGCCATGTGTCCTCCTTGGTTGGTGGCTTAGTCCCTGGGAGCTCCAATAGGCGTCTTATACTCCTCTCTCTTCTTTCTCTGCCTCAGATAGAACTCTGCTAATGCTCCTTGGTACCTTCCCTCTTCACTCACCACTGTTCCATCTCAGGTCCATCTTGCCTAGACTTTTGCTCTAACTTTAGTGATTTTGTAATTGACTTTACTCATTTGCCCACATTTGCTACTTGTGAGCATTCTCATCCACAAGCCTTCAAATAAGAGAGATTTATATTCATATGTTCCAGAATTTATCTTGGAGTTCTTTATAAATGCCAAACTATTTGGTTAAGCTTGAGGAGTCACCAGAAAGATTAGAACTTCAGACTAGTAAGTCTCAAGTCCTAAGACTAAGTAAATTAACAAGATAGTCTAGGGAAGATGTCTTCTTTCCTGCTTTTATTTGAGACAATGGTAACAAATTTGTTTAAACAATGATAAATAAATAATAATTGGGAAAAAGTCATAATCAGTTGAGAGTACCATGTTGCACATGAACTTTAAGTGGATTCTCAAACTCTGGGGCTCCTGCAGATATGTAAGCTAGACAACTACAGGTCACTCTTCTCCCCCACTCTGAAATGCTTAAAACGGTGTGAATGCCTGGCTATTTCATTCAGGCATCTATTACATATCATCATCATGTCTATTACATATCATCATCATGTCCTATTCTATATAGTCATTTTATACCTGTATATATTTAATTAAATATAATGTATGGCTTTCATGTATAGGTGTATATAACCTTGACCTTGTTTAAATGATAAGAACACGATTATAACAGTTTGAAACTTTTAGGGACATGAGTGATATAATTCATACTTGTATACTTGGCCATGATTATCTGAGGCCTGAACTCTTCCATTCATCACAGCTGCTGAGAAGTTACTATTCTTTCGTAGAAGCAAGGTCTGATTCAGCATTAAATTTGTAACATTAATAATATTCTCTGTACTAAATAGAGAAAAAGAACATATGTGGAATATTTCTGTTGCTACTCTATTTACCTGTACTAGAAAACCTATAATTTCTACTTTGCAATTCAGTGTTAATATACTGTGTCCCATGAGGTCATTAGAAAGCTTGTAGGAAGTGGATCTCTGAGATCTCTGACTTTTAGTGAATATAACATAAAACTTGCCAAAACTAAACTGCTTTGACATTTAAGTGGCTTCTTTAGGAAAACTTTGAAACTGAAAAAATGTTTTAATCTGTCATTTTTAAAGACATACCTTTTCCTCTGTATGCATGTGCAGGCATGGGGAGTGTTTGTGTGTGTGTGTATGTGTGTGTTTGTGTTGAAAGTACAATAAAAACTTGAAAATGTGTTCTGACATGCTATATATGATTTATTTAAGAGTGGGCCCCAGAAAGACAGTGTAATTTTCAGAATATTCATATATTCTCATACTTTCTAAGCCTGTGGAAAAATTTAAGATCATGAGTGTGGGATCAAGGACATTTCTATTTCTAGTGTCACAATAACTTCACATCCATTACATCGTGTTTATTCCAGCAGCATGCTGCTTAGGCATTTTAAACAGTTGCATGCAAACAGGACTGAAATGCCTTGATCCCTCCCCATATTGTTTTACTTGGCCTATTTCATCCCTTACAAACATCTGAAATTTCCTTGCAGAAAACAATTTCCCTAAATACATTCTGTCTTCTTTAGTCCTATTGATATTTTCTAGGGTGAGGCACCCTCACATTTCTTTGAACCTTTATTGCAATTACTTTCTAATTAATTTTGTTAACTAAGCTAGATCCATTGGTGGATCATGAATTAATTGGGGTCATGAATGAGCAAGTTTGGAGAATTGAAGAATACAGTAGATTAGAATAGAAAATGACAGTGTTCCCTTCCCATACTTTATGAAAATTTGGTATAATCATTTTAATTACTGTATGTGTGTCCTAATACAGTAGTTGCAGTAGCGGGAGAGATGGCGGAAGTAGATAATGATGTACAATACATTATTTATCATTCACCATTTTAAAATTATATTCAAAGTCTTGGCTCTGAAGAACTCACTGTCTTAGGAATCTGCCTTCGCAGTGGTGTCCTGCTAGTGAAATGCACACTTGATCATGCTGTTCTCCTTACCCAAATTGTCAGTGGCTGTAGCCAAGACTCTAATGATGGATTTAATCACAGACCTCACATTTTCCAGGGTTTTCTCTGCATATGCACTTTCATATCTGATATTCCAATGGCATTAGCTTGATCAATGTGTGATACAGTTTATATCTCTCTATGCATAGTAATGCATATATAGTACCCATTAACATGAAAAAATGTCCTGTGCATTTTTAGAAATAAGCATTAATACCTGTTTTATTATTCATGATGATTTATGAAAATATGATTGCGCTCATTTCTTGGCCTGCTCTCAATTATATAAAAATGACCAATATAGCAAGTGTAGAAAAAAATATATTTAATGAATTACGAAGACAAAACAAAATGATGACCATCATTTGATGTATTTTTATGTGGATGTATCCATTGAGGAACCGTAAGCACTTCTCTTGAATTTTTAGAAGAGCTATTTATGTTCGAAGCCAGATGTTGCAATGCCTATTTCTACCCAGATGTTAACATAGCTCTTACAAAATGAGCAACTATTCCTAGACTCACCATTTAATAAAAAGATATGTCCTTGACCTTGTGTTGACAAGGGCTACAACAAAACACGGCTACCACATTGTTGGGGCCCGAGATCTCTAGTGTGGAAGCCTACAGGAATGTTTCTCATTCTATGCACAACCTATTCAAGTTTTTGTCATAATTTTATTCCTTTAAATCCAATATAGGTGTATATGTCTGCATGTAGGCATATGCAGATGAGTGCAGGGGACCATAGAGGCCAGGGAGCTCAGTATTATGGGAACTGAGGCTACAAATGGCTGTCAGCTGCCTGATTTGTGTGTGTTGTGATTTGAACTCATGTCTTCTAGAAGAGAAGCAAGTGCTGTTCAGCACAAAGCTATCTCTCCAGCCTGTGATACAGGCTTCATGTTGTTTCCAATGTACATTTCTGGGCTGTGGACAAAGGACTGATGAGCCCACTCTATTCTTAAAAGTAGTTTTTAGGTGCTTTAGAAGCACCTAAAGAGATGTTCATCATCCTTAATCATTAGGGAAATGCAAATCAAAACAATCCTGAGATTCCATCTCACACCAGTCAGGATGGCTAAGATCAAAAACACAGGAGACAGCAGTTGTTGGCGAGGATGTGGAGAAAGAGGAACACTCCTCCACTGCTGGTGGAATTGCAGGCTGGTACAACCACTCTGAAAAGCAGTCTGGCGGTTCCTCAGAAAACTGGGCATGACACTCCCGGAGGATCCGGCTATACCACTCCTGGGCATATACCCAGAGACTTTACCTGCATGCAATAAGGACACATGTTCCACTATATTCATAGCAGCCTTATTTATAATAGCCAGAAGCTGGAAAGAACCCAGATGTCCCTCAACGGAGGAATGGATTCAGAAGATGTGGTATATCTACACAATGGAATACTACTCTGCAATTAAAAACAATGAATTCACGAAATTCCTAGGCAAATGGTCAGAACTTGAAAATATCATCCTTAGTGAGGTAACCCAATCACAAAAGAACACACATGGTATGCAGTCACTGATAAGGGGATATTGACCCAGAATCTCGGAATACCCTAGACACAATCCACATATCAATAGATTTCTAAAAAGATGGAAGGAGAGACCCCTGGTCCTGGAAAGACTGGATGTAGGGGAACGCCATGACAGAGTAACGAGAGGGGGTTGAATGGAGAAAAGAGGGAGGGAAGGGGGCTTATGGGACTTTCGGGGAGGGAGGAAACGGGAAAGGGGAAGTGATTTGGAATGTAAATTAAAAAAATAAAATAAAATAAAAAAAATAAAAAAAGTAGTTTTTAATGGTCTCAGAGGTGACATTAATGTAGACCATGATGATCAAAACAAAACAAAACAAAGCAAAACCTTGTGTCTGGAATTGTTTAAGTTAAAACAAAATTGATTCTGTCGCTGTGTGCAGGATAATTCAAAGCCAATCAAGGAAAATAGACAGTGCTAAAAACTGATGAAGTCTTCCCCTCAAACCCAAATAAAGCAAAATCAAGATGAAAAACCTTCTAAATCATAATACATCCTTAAGAAGTGTCGACACCTAAGTATTACCAAGCACTGTCAAGGTGTGATGATAAGTAGCCAATAAGTTACACTTTTTAAAGTAATTCCAATTTTCAGGATTTCCCTTTTATTAAATTGTAACAGTTAAAATCTGTCCATTTTGCTCCTTTTTGAAGAATCTAGTTAATTCCAGGCAAACTGGACATCATATCTGGTCCCTTGGTTGCTTTGACTTTCTGCCTCATCTTCTGATCTCTTCCACACTTATTCATATCCCTGTGATGTCATCAGCCATTGGACCCTCTACAGACATCACATATGAGCAACATTTTCAGAGGAGCGATGGGCAAATTTCTATTTATTCCAGAAAGGCTACCTGTGATAGACTAAATCAATAAATCCATTGTCTATCTGTGAACCAGGGAACTTAGTGAGATTTCCCATGGAAACATAGATGAAAGGTTAAAGGAATATGGGGTACCTCAAAAGAGCCATATCACAAAATTTTCAGTCCAGAAGCTTTGATGACTTCCACAATTGTGTAGATGAAGTTTCCTTTAGTTAAAATTATACCCTCTAGATACTCCGTCATCTCCAGGGACTGTATGAAAATGGATAAGTACATAAAGCTGTGGTAGGCAGGAGAGACAGAGGAAAACTAGGGCAAGGGTCTAATAACCATCTATCCTGGTTAGCGTTTTTGTCAATTCAACCAAAGCTAGAGATATGAGGGAGACAGAATCTCAACTGAGAAAATGGCACTATCCGATTAGACTGTAGGCAAGTCTATAGAACATTCTTTTGTTTAATGATTGATGTGGGAGTGCCAAGTCCTTTGTGGGTTGTGCCATAGATGGATAGCTGGTCCCGAGGTATACAAGAAAGCAGGCTGATCAAACAATGGAGATCAAACCACTAAACAGTGTTCCTTCATGGGCTCTGCTGCAATTCCTGCCTCTAGGTTCTGGGTTTCATGTGTTCTACCTTGAGTTCCTGCCTTGACTTCCATCAATGATAGACTATAGCTTGCAAGCTGAAATAAACTGAGTCTCTTTCAAGTTGCTTTTGGTCAGTATTTATCACAGGAACAGAAGCAACACCACAGAGACCTATCAAACTTGATGGAGCCCCACCTTTTGACATCTTCACCTTGAAAATCAATCAACCAACGTATGACACTCATACAAACCCTATCCAAATATAGCAATTCCCAACTAGGCAAAGGTTCAAGTCTCCTTGACTATCTCCCAAGATTTGAGTTAGCTGTCTTCCCAATAACCTTGAATCATTGCTAAGGACAATAAAGATTACAGTTCGCATTTTTTAGAATATGTGTGCTTTTTAAAGGCAAAACTCCAAATCATCATTGATGCAATATAGAATTCTGTTGTGCCAAACTTCACATATCAACATACAATATTGAGATATGGTAAAAAAAAAAACAAAACTATTACATTAAAACAATTGTCCAAGACTTGGAAATCTATTTGGCAGATAAAGAAGTGAGAAACAGCTTCAATATAATGGGCACCAAATTAAGCATTCTAAATACTGACAATTTTCCTAAATTCCATATAAAATATTGTATTTGAGGAATCTAAGGAAATTAAAAGAAATCAAATGATGTATTTGCAATGTTAAAATTATAACAGTTTCAAGATGCTAATGATTAGTAATCAAAACTAAAAATGTTTAAAAAAATGTAGGTTCCTGAACAATATTCCATTAGCATGACATGTACAAAGAACAGCTAGCAAGGGACGTTGTTGATTTGTAAAATTAATATTAATTATAAAATGAAAGCAATAGATGAGAAACTGTGAGAACTTTGTTGAAGTGCTGCTTCTTTTCCATTTTCTACCAGAATCACCATCATATACTGAAGTCTCCTTTATATAATGGATTCCTCTCTCTTGTTTTGAATAATGATCTATTTTATTTCAATTACTGCTGTCATGATTATGTTATTTTGTTATTCCTCTATACATATATGACTCTTCCTATAAAATCGCAACTTCAAATAACACAAACCTTTGTCTTTTTAACTGTAGTACTTGTAAAACCATCTAAATGGGTAGTCAGGGATAATTTGTAACAGTTCATGAGTGAATAAAACATTAACTACATATGTGACAAATTAATGGAATAATTGCTTATATTTTAAACTTGAATCACTATCATAATGTGATTCCATTTGTGAATCTTTGTACAAAATTTAACTATAATCTTTTATGAGCTATCCATGTTTTTGACTCATGACTTCATTGTTTGTCTGATTTTATATATATATATATATATATATATATATATATATATATATATATCACTAAATATAAAGGAACCAGTTGTTACCTTATACCAGATGGTACATGTGTAAATTAATGAGATCTTAAAATCACATTTGATGAAGAATTAGTAATCATGTTTTATTAATGCAAAACATGTCCAATTGATTTACAAATCTTGGAAACTAGAGTTTAAACTATGCACTGAATCAAAAACATTGAACCCAAAACTTATCTCCCAACATAAAATTGGAAATGGTTTTCTGTACTTAAATAATTTATTCTACCTTACAAAAACAAATAAAAACAATCAATACAATATCCACAACAGTGCTATAATCCAAGAATGAATATATAAAACTCCAGTTCATGAAATCTCAAAACTCAATACTTAATTAAAAAGCAGTTCTTTGGGCAGGATGGATGGCTCAGCAGTTAAAAACTTTGCTACTCTTGGCAGATGCCCAAGTTTATTTCCAGCATCCATGATAAGTGGCTCACAAGCAGTTGTAATTCCAATCTCAGGAGAACCCAATGCCTCTGATGTCTGTGGCACCCCCCACACATGTGCATACCCCCAATCTCACATAGGCATATTTATTGAAAATAAGTCTTAGCAGAAAAACAGTGCTCAGTCTTTTTGCATAGAAACTCATATGTAAAACCAGTCCTTCTTACTCTTTATTAGGTATAATGTTCCTATGTACAGTGCTAATTTTTTTAATTGAATTTTTTCAATTAAAGCTAGTATTTTTACATTTTTAAAAATTTGGATTCATATTTACTGCACAGGGGTTATCTATTTATTTTACATGCAAACACACACACACACAGACATGAGAACCTAAAATTTAAAACTAATAACAAGAAATTGTCTCAAAAATATGATCCTTGCAAGTTCTTTTCAAATAATTACTTCAAAGTAATTATTTGACATCATGCAGGCTATTAATTCATATTTTTACATTTCTAGTAATAGATGAGTCAATTGCCATTTCACAACTGCATTTTATAATTCTAGGAATTTTAATCATTGCCAGTAAAGTAGCAGATACAGAAACTAGGTTATACCCCCAAGAAAAGTGCCAGGGTCTTTTCCCTAAAGTTACCCTGAGTGATGATGTTGTACAACTACTTCTCTTTCTTCGGGTAATTCTGTAGTTACAGGTTTTTCTTTACACCTTTCATATAATCTATGAACTCCCTAGAACCTGATTACATCACATTTACATCACATCTCTATGAGTCACTGAATGTTGGGATTGTTTTTTTTTTTTTTCATCTAAACAGATGTGATCATATCCCGATTTACATCTTTGGCAGCTGTCAGGCATTCATCAGAAGCAAGGCAACATTTCTGAACCAACAGAAACAAGAACTAGATTAGGGACCATAGCAATATGTGTTATTTCCACCACTTCACTGATGGGGAAAAAATGGCTATAAACTGTGGTGACAAGAAGGAAAACATTCTAAACAATGTAAGCCCACAGGCCTTCTTGCAAAGACATCAATGAATCATAGAAAAACACAGGGGTTGAGAGTCAAAAATGAGTTCAGAAGGCCATTGAGTTCAACTTCCTCATTAGGTGAGTCAAGAAAATGAATCCCAATGTGCATTGTCTCGTTTGTTCAGAGTTACACTACATTTAACTGTTATGCCAGCAGTAGAATACAGAGTTCTTTGTTCTCAAAGGACTGTCCTTTCAACTGTTCTTTCCTGTTAGTGGTTGTCCAGTATAGCATAATAGGAATGCTAACTATAAATATTGGCATCTTCTGTGTGTATGAGTCTTATTTAGGATGATCACAACACAAATGTACTATGTATTAATCAGAAATAATCCAAAGGATATTATCTATTTGTTGAATAACTATGCTGAACAATCACTTTATGCTATATTTGTCCTAGAAATCTTCATTATGCTCCTAAATACAGAATTATTAGATATAAACTATTTTCTTTATATTATTTGAAAGTATCTATGGCTTAGTGTGAATTCATGTTAAATCAAAGAGATAATACATAAATACTTGATTTAAATTGTTGTATAATTTTGATTCAGACGTAAAGGCACTTAACTTAAAGCTCATGAGTTTCCTGGTTACTCATCTTCAAGATATTAAAATGCATCTTTTGTTCACAGTAAGAACTTAACAGAAAGACAGTCTCATGGTTAGACCATATACCACAACAGAAAAACCCATTCAATCATACACATTTCAACTTGGTGGTTTTAACTCTGGGTTTAATTGATTAAAAATAATGGTTTATAGTCTTAGTCCACAGGTTGAGGAATTACTGCTGTCCTTTGAAAGTATCAGACTTAAAAGTGGGATTCTTTCTTCTCTCCACCATGATGTCACCAAAAATTAGGATATAATTTAGAGACGTCCTTAGTTTCACAGTAAGCACACAATTAATGTTTCTCAATGTAGAACATGCCTGACTTGTCTTGACCATTCAAAGTTCTAAATGTTTTTAGTCTGTGTCAAAAAATGTTTTTGGGATTTGGTTAGAAAGAAGGCTGTGCTGTTCTTTGTTCCACATACTGACTACCTACAAGAAAGCCCTAAACTTTTGGGTCTCTGAAGAAGTATACAAGGTTGACCTGTGTGTGAAGCACCTTAAGACTCAGGTAGTACAAATTCAAATTCCTCATGATCAACCTTATATTTAATATACGTCTTAAAATGTCTATCCTTTCCTTAGAGTTTCACACTCATCTTGCTGATTATATTTTTCTTATTTTCTCTTCCCCACATCTGTCCCTCTGTTCTTCTCTCATCTTGGTACCCAACAGACTCTTTTTAGCATCACCTTTTGAACAACCCTGAAATATAAAGCCTAAATGCTCTAAAGCCTGTAAGCCATTTGATTTCTTCATATTGCAAGTGATGCATCATAGTCAAATGCTGTGCTCTGCTAATTTACTAGAAATACCTTCAGGCAATTTCTAAAAGGTGGTAAGACATAACTGTCTATGCTCAGACAAGGATCCAAACCTGAAAAAATCTCATTGCATATATGCAAATATTCTTAAATTTGAGAAAAACCAAATCAAATTGCTATTGCAATACTAATGCTATTGCATCATTGTATGATAATCTGTTTTCAGCCTGAATCAGTTGTATTTCCTTTGAGTTAATTGAGTTATTGGTTCAAACATCTTCATGAACCTCCTACATTTTCTCCTACAATTGTTTTGATGAATGTCTTTTCAGAACATATGTAAAAGTAAGGTCAATCTTCTCTGGCCCTTTCCCTCTGTGTTACAAGTCTCAACACCCTAGTCAGTCTTACAAGGTCTCATTAGTCAACATACTCTTGCATTGACACACGCTAAAACCACTCTCCTTGTCCATGGATATTGACAAAGACTATATCATTCTGCTTGTTGTCCCTTCTTTAAATACAAGCTGATCTTTGCAATTCAACTCAGACCCAGGCCCCTTAAATAAACCTTTCCCAACTGCACAGCTCCTCCTCTACATTACAGTGCTATGTTCTGGGAGTGCTGTCTTATACAGCAATGTGCATATCATTACTTTATGAGCTTATGCCCTTTGCCCCAGATTCTGAGCTCTTTGAAAGCAGACATTTGTTTTCTTTCAATAAATCCACTTCAGTATAACTCTTCATACTTTGGTGACTGATGTACAGGAAATTATTTAAAAATCCAAAGTTATTATGTACCGAAAGTTTTTGTTTGACTTTGGATCAAAGTCTTTAAATATAGCATCCATGTATAGAGGTATAATAGGTGAATTATTTAGTTTTAAATACAAACTGAAACCATATTTTTAAATCTGTGGAAGAACTAGTAAACTGGTAGCACTCTGTGTCCGAGAAGAAATCTTGTGCCAAGATGAATCATGCTGTCCAACTCAATTTTCTTTGTCCTTCTCTACTCTGACCTAAAATGCAAACTTGCTTCCTCTCGTTACCTTTATTGAAGGGCGTTTTTAAAAGCTGCTTTTATAGTGTTTCTTTCCATTTATAGATGTTTATGCCTAGAATTCTGAATCTATTCCTTTTCGTTTATAGCAATTACTAATAAAATAAAATTAATTAAACGAAAACTCTTTGAACTATAAGAATCTTTCTTGGAATATTTCAAGATGTCATGAAAATAATATCACATATTTTTTTCTTCAACCTCTTCTTCCAAAATTAGCACTTCCTCTTTCATGTAATCTTCATTATGAACTCCAAAGAAAAGTAACCCCCAAATCATGTGATATCCTATGACCCTTGAAAACACTTATTATTTTACTATTCTTGGTTTTTCTACCTCCTTTTTTTCTCTACATGTGGAATGACTAATATCCAGTGATTTCTTAGCTCCTTTTCATGCTTAAACAATGCTATGTTCTTAAACAGGATTTATAAATCTAAAAGTATCAAATATGAATAATTTTAAGGTTTTAAGAAGATATTATTGACTTGATTTTGGCAAAACTCTATCTATTTATATATCTGAATGTGTTTTTCTGAGATATCAGTTAATCTTTTGCTACATATTATTTTTTGAAATTACTACTCTATACATATGTAATCTTCATTTTTAAAATTATTAAACATGCTTTAAATAATTTTAGTATTTTCTGTTTCCATTTTCATTATTATTTCTTATTGAAAATAATTTTCTCTTGACCTAATTACAAAAACTAACCATTTCATACCACACAACAATCCACAGTAAACTTCCATTTTACCAGTTTTAACATGTAAAATGATTGATCATAATAAAATTAAATTCTGACTAACACATAAAGCATAGATATTATAATTAAACTTGGCAGATTAAACCTATGAGATGATTATTTTAAAGCTGTACAATTCCATTGAGCAAAAAAATATGAAAATTATATTAAGCCAAATATAATGTAAAATATATATGGCAAAAGTTCTGTAAGACACTGTCATTTCTGAAATGCAAGTTGTTATTCGAATATATACACATCCTTGTCATTTTCTGGGGCCCCCTCTCAGTCATACACCTTGCTGTTTTCTATTTGCCATTAAGAATGTGTGCACATGTGTGAAAGAATTAAAGGATCCTCCCCCTTCTTGGAAAGATGGATGATCATTAACATATTGCTTCAGATTACGCAGGACATGTATACCTGTAAACTTATAAATCTACATTTGCATGTTCATACTCTATTTATACTCAGCTCTCCTGAGGCAATATCCTTTTGTCCCCTCAGATCAGGTTCTTCATTTCTGATTCAGTTTAACTCAGATTGGCTTATCCAGGGTCAACTTGATAAACTTGGGTAAAGTGTGATTTATATTGGAAAAGAAGAGTATCTTTCTAGTTGCTGAGCTTCCCTTTGCCATCATAGCTGGATAAGGTACTTCCAGTTTAATTATATATATTCATATATGCACATATACCTATACCTAAACATATATATATATATGCATATATGCACATATACCTATACCTAAACATATATATATGTATTTATATGCATATATGCACACATATATATGCACACACACACACACACACACACACACACACACATATATATATATATATGGTGAAGGGATAGCTCAATGGATAAGAACACTACTGGATGTTCTTTCAGGAGGCATATTTTTGATTCTCAGCTCTCATATAGTAGCTCACAACAAACTGAAACCCAATTCTGAGGTATCCAAAACCATCTTCTGGCCTTCAGGGACACCAAGAACAGATGGTGCACACATAAATATGTAGGTAAAATACACATAGCCATAAAAGAGAAATAATAGCTTTTTAAAAATTATATATATGTATATTACTTCGTATTCATCTTTTTTACTTCCCTTTAGAACTCATTATTCATTTGATAAATAATACAACTATTAATATACAATACAGAAAAGTCCTCTTAATAATTTTGAAACTCAATATTGTATAAATTGCAAGTAAAGAGGTTTAGTACAAGCTAAATTTGATCAGATTTACTTTTTAATTCAATATACCAGTTTTGTTTCCAAACCCTAAATACACAGGCCAGAGAAAGTATATATGATGAGGTGTTCCAGCTTGTCTACAGGATACTGTAAGCCAATCTCAGGAACCACATGAATACATAATACACACATTCTGATTCAGCAGCCTAACTCAAGTTCTGAGATTTGATACTCGTAACCAGACTCCAGTTGGTGCTGGAGTTCTGAACAACAATTTAAGGTCAAGCATTTTGTTACATCTTCAAGCTATTAATTTGTTTTTTAAAGTGATATCTTCCTTACTGTGTCATTAGATAGCTAGAGCCAAGAAGACTGTCATGGCAGATGGTAAGTGCAGGGGTTACTAAAAGGAAAATTAATAAATTGAAAGAAAATGGTTTAGATTAAAGCTGAGAAAAAGGTAGACTGGAAAAGGGAAGTATTAAGGAATAAATTAACAAAATTAAGTGGAAATCTATATTCATTTCTCAGAATCTACAGAAAGTATGTTTCAGCATGCAGTTAACAATTGTTTATGAATTCACATCAGATACAATATTTGTAGCATTTTTATAGTACAATTCACTTTTGTCAGATAAGCGAAGAGGTAAAGTATCCAACAAAAGTTGTATTTAACTTTAGAAAATTTTAAATCACTTCAAAAACTGTTTTTACTAATTATGTTCAAATAATTATTCAAATTATTATTTGAACATATTTTTTGAACAAAAATGTTTAAATGTATTATTATTTAAAATTCAGATCTCTTATTTATTAGGAATTTTTTATGGAAAAACCCAAAATAACTTTCATCACTTAATCTTGAATGTAGGAAGAACATTAGAAAGTGAAAAAAAAAGGAATTGAAAGTGTGCTATAAATTTATGGCAAAAGTTGATTTCTAGCCTTACTTTACATACAGTAAAAAATTTAAACAATTATTTTTGCTATATACTCTACATTGACAAATTTGTATAGTATTTATTTACATACATAAGTATTCATCTTGGGTTAAACAGTATTTTTGTCTGGTTTGGAAAGGCAATTTTATAATTCTCTGATCCTTGTGGCTAGTTAAGTTATAACATTCTCTATAAAGACAAAGAATTCCATATTAATCTCAGGCTCTGAAATTGGAGCTCAAGTCCAAGAAGATTGAAAACTGATATGAGTGTAGTGCATTTATAACCATAACACTTAGGTCCTAGAAGATGCAGGATCAGGAGATCAAGAATTTCCTCAGCTGCAGAACATGTCTAAGGCCAGACTAGCTAAACAAAGTCTTTGCCTCATGAAGACTCTAATAGACATAAAAAGACTAGGCACTTTATTCAATATAATCATGACTAAACTTTAATAACACTATAGGAGTCATTGTATCTACCTATAACATCTTAAAATTTGGATAATATGACCTTTAAAATAACTATATAGTTTAACATAACGAGATGCTTCTGTTGTCATGATTTATGTGTGTGGTGCCAAAAATACATTTATTTGAATTAGATTTGACTTTAAAACACTAAAATCTACATCTAAGTTTATATGGAGTGGCTAAAAATATGTTCCACTGCTATTCTTTAAGCATAGCAGGAACCATGCTATTTGGATTCAGCTAGTATATAGTACTTTGGAAAAGTAAATGTCTTTCAGTAGTATGACTAATTCTGTAGCTGCATGTTATCCTGTAGTATCTCATAGACTAGGTAAAATTCTGAGGTTGTATAACCCTATTCAATAATAAAATCACACCTTATTTCTCTAGACCATTTTACAAGCCTTTCTTTGTTCTTTGAAACAATAGAAATAGACATGAAAACATATTTCAAATTTGTCATGTGTCTTCAGAGATTTTATTTCAGTGATTACCCCTGACCTTACCCAGTCTCAATCTCTGGTAAAAAGGAATGTAGACACTCAGTTCTGTAATCATATCTGCTTTTGACTGAACCACATATCAAGTATTATTTTGTGGCTAAGAAACATCATATTATATTAGTGTTTTGCTAAAATAGTGTTCTCCTGTTTAACAGATTATGTTGCATGGCTACAAGAATAATATAAAGTTGTTATTTTTAAATCAATGTAATTTAAGTAATGTGAAGAATAGTTCAAAGCAAATTTTTAAAAATAATTTCTAGTTGTTCTAAATTTGTTGATGCTTTAAGTATTCTACAATATTAGTGTAGAATATTTAAAAATATTCTTTTATTTCAATATTCTACAAGTTTGGTGTTATATATTTTTTCTTTCTGTTTGCAAACAGTTCTACTATTGATGTTAACACTATAGGTAACCTTAGCAAAGCCAATATTTGTGATGTATCTTTTATTAGATAATAAAAATAGCTGTAAGGGCTCAAATTAAACCTCAGTATACTTAACAATATTAGAGACAGGAATGCTTCTTGAACAACAGAAGTGCTTATCCTTAAGAAGAAAAGAAAATTTTAGAGATGAAATCATGCTAAGAATTGAGTTCTTTTGTATAGGTCATGGCAAGTGCCTATAATTCACAGTCTCATAGACCACAAGCATTGTTCACTGTAGTTTTAATAAAGTGCATCTAAAGTGAGCAGAAGTTCTATGACTCTTTCAGGAAACAGGTTTTTTTTTTTTTTTTTTTTTTGGTTTTTCGAGACAGGGTTTCTCTGTGTAGCCTTGGCTGTCCTGGAACTCACTCTGTAGACCAGGCTGGCCTTGAACTCAGAAATCCTCCTGCCTCTGCCTCCCAAGTGCTGGGATTAAAGGCGTGCGCCACCACCGCCCGGCAGGAAACAGTTTCTAAGAAGTAAAGTTGAAATAGTATTTCATCCTAGGCTTTTATTTGCTTTTATCATCAAGCAGGTGGGATGTTGATTCAGTACATAACTGGTACATCAATGTCTGGTTCAAATAATTAGTTCTTCCTCCTGCTCAAAATGACAGAATAGCTGTTGCCATAGGACCATTATTGTTTCATTGGCGACCATCTCTATCAGAGGAGATGTCAGGCCAAGATATTTTCAATTTGCAGCAGAGACAGACTTCTTTTGTCCTAATCAAGATTTGCTGAAACATAAGATGTGTTTACTAAGGAAGAATGGACCAGGTAACATGAATTTTACTCATGAAGGAACATTAATCATAACACCCTTAACGGTGTTGTTAGATTTATGGGTTTACAAATGTTTATTAACTATTTTCTCCTTCCTTTTATTGTAAACACACATGATTTTTAAATTTCTAGTATAGAATAGATTGAATATTTAGTCATTCCATAAGAATAAAAGATTATTGGGTGAAGAACCTCTGGCTAGACACGTCACAAACCTTAGGGGAGAACTTAGGAATATTTTGCTACTAAATAGACATAGTATTAAATTGAATCTTAATGAGTTATTGTTGTACCCATACATACATAGGTGCATACATCTCTCAATCCTCATCTCAGACACTTCTAGGTGTAGTATTTTGTGATTACTACAGGTGTTGAGTAACCCACAACTGGTCAAGGAGATGAGAGTAAGAACTGCATGCAGAAGGCACAATCCAATAGGGAACATATGTGACACACCACCCTACCAAGGCTCATGGATCATTGTGGATGTAGGAGCCGAAATACTGTAAAATCCAGAGGTGGTGGGTAAGTACAGTGACACTTTATCTTCTGTGTACAGGAGGGAAGCAGTATACATGGATTCAGTGTGGGTGCAGGAGCATGCAAAAGACTTGGGCAAGACCAAGGAAGAAACATTCCAGCTCAGAAAAACGAGCTGAAGTCACAATTTCATTCCTAGCTGTAAGGCTTCTGACAGTTTTTGGATGCCAGGAGAGGCAGAGGTAGTTTTCTCTATGAGGGTATTTACTGGTAAGTCAATATGTTTTAGTATAAGGGCTCACATCCAATAATAATTAGTCAATTTGTTGTACATTAGTGCAAAAGGATAAAATGAGACATACAAAGTTGTGTGGGTCTGGGAAGAGATTGGGAGGGCTAGATATGACCAAAACACATGGGAAACTCTCAAATAACTAATGCAAAAAATGGCACTTAAGATCTTTGCTCCCGTGATACACCACACAGGGACTCCAGGTACACAGAGGTATCCCGAGTGATAACATCTCTTGGAACACAGCCAGCTAGGGCTCCACCTACGCCCAAGAGCTGGGCAGCTTGTGGTCGTCTGTGCGCCAGCTCTGCCTTGCAGGGTGATGCTCGCCTAGAGGGAGCACGGCAGCCTCTGCCGTCTTTGCTCCTGTGACAGACCAGACAGGGACTCCAGGTACACAGATATCCTGAGTATAACTTCACATGGGACTTAGCCAGCTAGGGTTCCACCTGTGCCCAAGAGCAGGGCAGCCCCTCAACAATCTGTACCAGGGGAAACTCAGTCACCCTGGGGTGCAGAAATAGCCTTGCAGGCTCACAGGAAGTTAAAGCACCAGCCAGTGACAGCAGGACCAACTAATGCCAGTGATAACCACATGGCAAAAGGCAAACATAAGAAAGTTATTTACAGAAATCAAGGCAATATGGCACCATTCGAACCCAACTCTCTGACAGCAGCAAGTCCTGGAAACCCCAACACACC
Organism: Tokudaia tokunoshimensis; assembly: GCA_036184795.1. Classification (NCBI taxonomy): domain Eukaryota; kingdom Metazoa; phylum Chordata; class Mammalia; order Rodentia; family Muridae; genus Tokudaia; species Tokudaia tokunoshimensis. The sequence goes on from BTHU01000016.1 coordinate 97,048,660, forward strand.
AGAAAGGCAAGATTTGGATTTAAAATCACATCTCATAATGCTATTAGCGGATTTCAAGAAGGATATAAATAAATCTCTTGAAGTACAAGAGAACATGAATCAACAGATAGAAGCTCTTACAAAGGTAACACAAAAATAGCTTAAAGAAATTCAGGAGAATATGGATCAACAGATAGAAGCCCATAAAGAGAAAACACAAAAATCACTTAAAGAAATACAAAAGAACTTGGGTCAACAGGCAGAAGTCCTGAAAGAGGAAACACAAAAATATCTTAAAGAATTACAGGAAAATATAAACAAACAAGTGAAGGATCTGAGCAAAACCATCCAGAATCTAAAAAAGAAAGTAGAAACAACTAAGAAATCACAAAGGTAGACAACTTTGGAGATAGAAAACCTTGGGAAGAAATCAGGGGTCATAGAAAAAAAAATCAACAATAGAATACAAGGGATAGAAGAAAGAATCTCAGATGCCAAAGATACCATAGAAAGCATCGACTCAACAGTCAAAGAAAATGCAAAACGCAAAAAGCTTATAACTGAAAACATCCAGGAAATCCAGGACACGATGAGAAGACCAAACCTAAGGATTATAGGTATAGATGAGAGTGAAGATTTACAACTTAAAGGGCCAGTAAATATCTTCAACAAAATTATGGAAGAAAACTTCCCTAACCTAAAGAGAGAGATGCCCATGAACATACAAGAAGCCTACAGAACTCCAAACAGACTGGACCAGAACAGAAATACCTCCCATCACATAATAATCAAAACACAAAATGTACTAAACAAAGAAAGAATATTAAAAGCAGTAAGAGAAAAAGGACAAGTAGCATGTAAAGGAAGACCTATCAGAATTACACCAGACTTCTTACCAGACACTATGAAAGCTAGAAGATCCTGGACAGATCTCATACAGACTCTAAGAGAACACAAATGCCAGTCCAGATTACTATACCCAGCAAAACTCTCAATCACCATAGATGGAGAAACCAAGATATTCCATGATAAAACCAAATTTTCACAATATCTTTCCACAAACCCAACCCTGCAAAGGACAATAGGTGGAAATCACCAAAACAAGGAGGGAAACTACACCCTAGAAAAAGCAAGATAGTAACCTTCTTTCATCAAACCCAAAAGAAGATAATCACTCAAACATAAAAATAACATTAAAAATAATAGGAATCAGTAATCACTATTCCTTAATATCACTTAACATCAATGGACTCAATTCCCCAATAAAAAGATATAGACTAACAGACTGGATACGTAAACAGGACCCAGCATTTTGCTGCGTACAGGAAATGCACATCAGTGTCAAAGACAAACACTACCTCAGAGTAAAAGGCTGGAAAACAATTTTACAAGCAGATGGTCCCAGGAAACAAGCTGAAGTAGTCATCCTAATATTGGATAAAATTGACTTTCTACCTAAAGTTATCAAAAAAGACACAAAAGGACACTACATAGAGGTCAAAGGAAAAATCCACCAAGAAGAACTCTCAATTCTGAACATCTATGCTCCAAACGCAATGGCACTCTCATTCGTAAAAGAAACTTTACTAAAGCTCAAAGCACACATTGCACCTCACACAATAATTGTGAGTGACTTCAACACTCCACTCTCCGCAATGGACCAGTCAGGAAAACAGAAACTAAACAGGGACACAATGAAACTAATTGAAGCTTTGGACCAAATGGATTTAACAGATAGATAGATAGATAGATAGATAGATAGATAGATAGATAGATAGATAGATAGATAGATAGATAGATAGATAGATAAAACATTTCATCCTAAATCAAAAGAAATATACCTTCTTCTCAGCACCTCATGGTACCTTCTCCAAAATCAACCATATAATTGGTCACAAAACAGACCTCAACAGATATAAGACGATTGAACTAATCCCATGCCTCCTATCAGATCACTATGGAGTAAGAGTGGTCTTCAATAGCAGCAAAAACAACAGAAAGTCCACATACACATGGAAGCTGAACAATGCTCTACTCAATGATACCTTGGTCAAGAAAGAAATAAAGAAAGAAATCAAAGACTTTTTAGAATTTAATGAAAATGAAGGCACAACATACCCTAACTTATGTGACACAATGAAAGCGGTGCTAAGAGGAAAACTCATCATCCCGAGTGCTTCCAAAAAGAAACTGGAGAAAGCATACCCTAGCAGCTTAATGGCACACCTGAAATCCCTGGAACAAAAAGAAGCTAATACACCCAAGAGGGGTAGAAGGCAGGAAATAATCAAACTCAGGGCTGAAATTGATCAAGTAGAAACAAATAGAACCATACAAAGAATCAACAAAACTAGGAGTTGGTTCTTTGAGAAAATCAACAAAATAGATAAACCCTTAGCCATACTTAACAGAGGGCACAGAGACAGTATCCAAATTAACAACAACAGAAATGAAAAGGGAGATATAAAAACAGAAATTGGGAAAATTCAAAAAATCATCAGATCCTACAAAAACCTATATTCAATACAACTGGAAAATCTGGAGGAAATGGACAATTTCCTAGACAGATACCAAATACCAAAATTAAATCAGGATCAAATAGAACATCTCAACAGTCCCATAACCCTTAAAGAAATAGAAGTGGTCATTGAAAGTATTCCAACCAAAAAAAGCACAGGACCAGATGGTTTTAATGCAGAATTCTATCAGACTTTCAAAGAAGACCTAACACCAATACTCTTCAAACTGTTCCACAAAATAGAAACAGAAGGAACACTACCCAACTCGTTCTATGAAGCCACAATTACGCTGGTATCAAAACCACACAAAGATGCAACAAAAAGAGAATTTCAGACCAATTTCTCTTATGAATATCGATGCAAAAATACTCAATAAAATTCTTGCCAACCGAATCCAAGAACACATCAAAACAATCGTTCATCAAGATCAAGTATGCTTCATCCCAGGGATGCAGGGATGGTTCAATATAAGAAATCCATCAATGTAATCCGCTACATAAACAATCTCAAAGAAAAAAAAAAAGCACATGGTCATTTCATTAGATGCTGTGAAAGCATTTGAAAAAAAATCAGCATCTTATAATGCTAAAAGTCTTAGAAAGATCAGGAATTCAAGGCCCATATCTAAACATAGTAAAAGCAATTTAAAGCAAACCATTAGCCAACATCAAACAAAATGGAGAGAAATTTGAAACAATCCCACTAAAATCAGGGACTAGACAAGGCTGCCCTCTGTCGCCATATTTATTCAATATAGTACTTGAATTTCTAGCTAGAGCAATTCGACAAGAAAAAGAGGTCAATGGGATACAAATTTGGAAGGAAGAAGTCAACCTATCACTATTTGGAGATGATATGATCGTATACTTAAGTGACCCAAAGAACTCTGCCAGAGAACCCCTACAGCTGATAAATAACTTCAGCAAAGTGGCTGGATATAAAATCAACTCAAGCAAATCAGTAGCCTTCCTATACTCAAAGGATAAGCAGGCTGAGAAAGAAATTAGGGAAATGACACCCTTCACAAAAGCCACAAACAATATAAAGTATCTTAGTGTGACTCTAACCAAACAAGTGAAAGATCTATCTGTATGACAAGAACTTCAAGTCTCTGAAGAAGGAAATCATAGAAGACCTCAGAAGATAGAAAAATCTTCCATGCTCCTGGATTGGCAGGATTAATATAGTAAAAATGGCCATCTTGCCAAAAAGCAATATACAGGTTTAATGCAATCCCCCATCAAAATCCCAACTCAATTCTTCATAGAGTTAGAAAGAGCAATTCAAAAATTCATCTGGAATAACAGAAAACCCAGGATAACTAAAACTATTCTCAACAGTAAAAGAACTTCTGGGGGAATCAGTATCCCAGACCTCAAGTAGTACTACAGAGCAATAGTATTAAAAACTGCATGGTATTGGTACAGTCATGGGCAGGTAGATGAATGGAATAGAATTGAATACCCAGAAATGAACCCACACCTATGGTCACTTGACCTTTGACAAAGGAGCTAAAACCATCCAGTGGGAAAAGAGCCTTTTCAACAAAGGTGCTGCTTCAGCTGGAGGCTAGCATGCAGAAGAATGCAAATTCATCCATTCTTATCTCCTTGTAACCAGGGATCATTTGTTGAAAATTCTGTCCTTTTTATTTTTATACCTCTAACATCATGTAGTGATCTGATCACAGGTTCCTTTTGTCCAACATCTATTTGAAATTACTGTTAAAGCAATGGATTTATTGTAAAAATTGGTACTGTCAGTTCCATTTTCAAAAACAGTACGTGCTCTGATGTCTTCAATGCGGGCATATTGTTTTGCTTCTCAGAAAATTTGTGGAGATATTTAGATTCATAGTCATCATCAGCTCACAATAGAGACATACCATTTACTCTTCCCTTTTTACTCCCCAGAAACTACTTGCAGTAGAATATTACTCTTTGTGTTCCATGTTATAACTATAATGCATAGCCAAGAAAGATGTTAATTTATTTTTAATACAGATATAAAAACAATAAAAATATAGTTGGTGCCAAATAAAGACTTATCTTAAAATGTGTTATTTTAAAAGACAGAGGTTAAGTTAAACATGATACTTAGGCAAATTCAAAATTAAGAATTCACTAAATTAACTAGTGCCCTATGCAAGCAAAGTAGATGTAATTCATCTCTCTCTCAACAAACCTATTATGCACTAGTGATACTTGGAAACAAGAAAAGAAACTCGAAGCACGGGTGGGGCTAGTCAAAGAAAACATCAACTATTTGTACAGCTCTATAGGTATACAATGCATCAAGTGGGCCATTTGTCTGAAACAGTCTAAAAGTTCTATCCAGCTCAATATAGACAGGGAAGTCTTTTAAGAAGGAATGAAAATTTCAATAAATTCTAAACAAATAATTTGACACAATAACAAAGGCCCAGAGGTATTTGTGGAGTGCCCCCAAATGATAATATTATATCGAGAGGACAACAACTTTGTAGCAGGATTTCAGAGAGGAGTATAATACATTTTCAAATGATTTGCTTGTTCAAGAAACAAATTAGGACTTAGTTTTCCTAGGAGTATTACCAAAATCAGGACATCTAAGAGTATCCATAATGTATCTGTTAAAAACAAAAGAAAGATAGTAATGCAAAAGGTAAATATATATATATATATATATATATATATATATATATGCTGATCCTTTTCAAAAGTGTAGAGAAGTTCCTTCATTTTTATTAAGATTGTCACTATCTCAATCTCTGGCCTGTGTGCCATGCTGTGTATTTAAAATTCTCATACCCACATCTTTCACTTATCAACTACACATCAGTATCTATGGGATCAATTCAATTTACTTTCATGGTCTATGGGAATATACAGTTACGTCTGGTCATTTTAAAACTTTTTTTTTTTTTGAGACAGGGTTTCTCTGTATAGCCCTGGCTGTCCTGGAACTCACTTTGTAGACCAGGCTGGCCTCGAACTCAGAAATCCGCCTGCCTCTGCCTCCCAAGTGCTGGGATTAAAGGCGTGCGCCACCACTGCCCGGCACGTTTGGTCATTTTACTTCTGACATAATTTCTCATTTTCATTTTCCTAGTTATTTCAAACAAAATCAAACCACAACTAGTGTGGCTACTAGAAGAGGCCGCTTCTTCACCCACAGGAGTAGACACAATAGCAGTGCACTAGCTTGAATGAATTATTCTCATTCTTAATGCGCAGGACATAGCATGGTGTGCCCCTTGGTTACAGTCTTTATTCACAAGTGATAATGAATTTTTTCTTCTCATTATTATTCTTCTTTCTTTTCTTGTCTTTATTCTTATTCAGAATAATAGATTTATTTTTACTTTTTTTAAAATTTTATTTTCTAAGTTTTTTTTTATTTACATTCAAAATCATTTCCCCTTTCTCGTTTCCTCCCTCCCCGAAAGTCCCATAAGCCCCCTTCCCTCCCCCTGTTCCCCATTCAACCCCCTCTCGCTTCTCTGTCCTGGCGTTCCCCTACATCCAGTCTTTCCAGGACCAGGGGTCTCTCCTTCCATCTTCTTAGAAATCTATTGATATGCGAATTGTGTCTAGGGTATTCAGAGATTCTGGGTTAATATCCCCTTATCAGTGACTGCATACCATGTGTGTTCTTTTGTGATTGGGTTACCTCACTAAGGATGATATTTTCCAGTTCTGACCATTTGCCTAGGAATTTCGTGAATTCATTGTTTTTGATTGCAGAGTAGTATTCCATTGTGTAAATATACCACATCTTCTGAATCCATTTCTCCTTTGAGGGACATCTGGGTTCTTTCCAGCTTCTGGCTATTATAAATAAGGCTGCTATGAACATAGTGGAGCATGTGTCCTTATTGCATGCAGGTAAAGCCTCTGAGTATATGCCCAGGAGTGGTATAGCCGAATAATAGATTTTTAACCGATAAGTGGTCGTTGGCAAAACCAGCTGGTATTTCATGGTAAACAATTGCTAATATCTTCTTTATTGTTTCATTTAATAAATTACTACTTTCCTTTCCTGAGTATTGAAATCAGGTTCCAAATATGTCCCTTCAGATATTCTGCAGAGTATAACAAATGGCTTCCCTACAAATCCCTAATAAAATAAAAACCAAAGGAATGGATGGAACTGCTATTAAATTAATGGTCCCCTTCTTCCAGTGGAGAATGCTTTCTAAAATGAGCACTTTAAAATTGTTTCTTGAAAAGTCAGGTAATTTTTTTCTCTTGGGAAATCAGAAAAATCTGAACAATATTTTTATACCCATAATTGAAGTGCACCTACTTCTGTTTCTTAAATTAATAAAAGTGTGCAAAATGGGAGAGAAAGGTCATTAAAATGCTTCTTTCATTTCCCTTATAAACATGTCTTATTTTCTAAATAATGCAAGTAAAAGCTTGTATAGTTTGTTATTATTAAATTCCTACTAAACACTAAGTAATAATAACTTGACAAAGAACAGAAAAACTTCTAAAGGTCTAGAGTTAAGGGCCTTGACCAACTTAAATACCCAAAGAGCAGTCAATTATTTGTATGTTGAAAGGCTGTATAAAGTCTTTGTTCAATGTAAACCTAATATATAGTTGACTTGTGCCTCCCAATAGATTTGGCCCAGTTTTATTATCATCTTTAAAAATTCTGTGACCTTAAGGGAATAATGTAACAGAGATGAGAGCAACTTAGAAAAATAAATCAGCTATGAAAAGACTTCAAATATTCACATACACATTAGCCTTTTTTCCTGCAGACTAGCTCTAGGCTAAAGAACACTAAATTTATGTAAATTGAACTTTATAAAAATTGTTTCGTAACTCTCATTTTACAAATTTCAACTGAGAAAATATAATATTGTAAGTTTGAAAATGATTTCACGAGAAGGAAGAGTCATCCTCAGACTTCTTTGTATCTTTTTGTGAAAAATCAAGTGAAAATAAAGACAAGAGATACCAGTTCTACATTCATTTACCCAAGAAAGACACAGTCTATTTATATAAAAGTTCTACCTTTCTTTTAGTTGTGAATGCAACTAATAAAGTCATAGATTTGTTTGACATGGGGATTTTTGTTAGTCAATGGCTTTTATAGAGAGTATTATCATCCCAAATGGAATAATTTCCTTTAATTTAAGGCTGTGTGTGTGTGTGTGTGTGTGTGTGTGTGTGTGTGTGTTTGTGTCTGTTCATATATATATATGTATATTGTAGTCAATATAAAATATATGTATCATATATATATATACATATACACATGGGCTATTTCTCTTGTCTTTGTTTGTCTCTCTGAACTTGTAGAACCATACTGCTATGGACACCCCATATATAGAACACAAGATTCAGAAGATTTGGCTGTATATATCATGAAAGTCTCCTTTCTTGGGGTCTAGCTTTCATAATACCAGAATTTACTATGCAAGCTGCCAAAGGAAGAATGCAATGACTAGTCTTACCCATATGAACCACAATAATGACCAGTATGGCAATATATCCTACAAGGTACAGTAGGGATATACAAATGTTGATGGTAATCAACAATTGGCTAATTGGGCCTATGGCCTACCAACAGTAGGAAAATCAAGCCTTATACTAGAAACTAGAAAACCACCTAGAGCAAGTGAAGTAATGGATCTCACTAGCACCTAATAACACCACCTTGCTAGAGCAGCAGAATTCCTTACTGGACTCTAAAGCATGTCTTTATACCCACAGAAAAGTGTACCTCTTATCCCTCATTAAAGAACAGCATTACCGAAAACCACCAGTTGGAGCTTTCTGTGTCACAGATACAGATCTCTGATATAATAGAGATCAATAACTTTTGCATCTAAGGCTTAATAAACTCAAGGAAGAGGGAACAGAAAGACTATAAGGGTCAGAGGAACAAAGACAGTAGTGATTTTGTCTCCTAGAAATCTCAGGGATGGCACACCTGTGACACTCCAACCATGTGGCTAACTCTGTAAGACCTGAACACTAACAGTATTAATCAACATGGTAACGTGGGAAGTAGAAATCTCACTGGGTCTCCACACTAGAAAAAGACTACAGGCAACTTATAACTGCTAACCATATTAGAATGAGTACCCCTAATTGGTTATCTAATTACAAAGTGGTCATCCCTGAAAACATACACATACAAGCAACAAAAACAGACTCACAAGGTTATGCATGTATGTGTAAAAATAGTAACAAGAGGGAGTGCGGAGGCTTGGAAAGAGGTGGCGGGCGGGCGGGAGAGAACATTGCAGGGCTTCAAAGGAGGAAAGGGAAGATGCAGTTGATGTAATTATATTCTTATTACAAAATATTAAAGTTGACTGTGGAAGCACATGCCTTTAATCCCAGTACTTGGGAGGCAAAGGCAGGCAGATTTCTGAGTTTGAAGCCAATCAGGTTTACAAAATGAGTCCAGGACAGCCAATGCTACACAGAGAAATCATGTCTTGAAAAACAACAACTAAAACTAAACCAGCAACAATAGAAGAAACTTCAAAATGAATGAATAAGTAGAATAAAACGGGAATTTAATAAAAATGAAAGATGTATGTATACATGTATGTTTGCATATTTAAATTTGTTTTAACGTCAAAGGCAAACTTACAGAGGCAGATTTGAATAGTGATAGTGTTTCAGATGATGTGTAATTAAGGTGTAGTCAGAATAAGGGAATAAGCTTGCAACTAGAGAGATAAGGACTAAGTCCTAATTGGTCTTGGAGGGTGTGAGCAGGGGGAAGTGCCCTGTAAGGGAAAGAAGAAGCTACCAGTTGTGGTCCAATGGTGATGATCTGTTGGCCATGTTGTGTCTGGGGGCGATTCTGGCTCCGTCATGAGCTGAGCTTGGATTCGATACCAAATATTTCAATTTGAAGATATCATTTATAGAAAAAGCTAATGTGTTGACAGTGAAACAATAAAGACAGTGAGAGGCCAGGCTACTTTGTGGTAACTAATTTTCCCCATGGATGTCTGCCATGGAAAAGAATTCCAAGCTTAAATAACAATATCTGTGTCTTTATTATGGTAATAATAATAATATAAAAGTCAGTAGAAATGAGTAACAAAGTCAGGAAAGAAAGAGACACCCATGAATTGATATAAAAGTAATCAATACTGAAAATAGGCGTTTGCCAAGTAGAAAGCAGTCTTCTTATCAGCATCTGAAATAGGCTAAATATGTCAGCTTAGTTACCCTGCAATGCATATGTTCAGACTCCCTCAACAAGTGAGGCCTGTTTGGAGCAACTATCTTCAGAATTAATCACATACTTCTTCAGGCCACCCGCTAACACTTGTACTGACATATTTTACCTGCTCTCTGATCCTAGGAGTGTGAGAAAGCTTGAAATCCTTACATATTCTCCACAATGGTATTTCACCAGTTCATCAGTGTTGCAAGCTCACTGTGGTCACTGTATATCTATTCTTCACACAGTCACTCAACTGTTTCATTCATTCATTATTTTTCCTAAGGATCTAAGACACAAGAAAAACTCTACAGGTACTAGAAATGGACATTGAATATTGCTTAATGTCTTTAGATATGATCTGTTGCTTACTTCTTTAAGTTAAAAGGTTAACCAACATGGTATGTCAGATACCAAATGAGTATGGTCAGTTATGTGGGAAAACTAAACTTGTAAACATATAATTTCAATAGAACAAATAATGAGTAATAAAACCAATTTGATTCAGGACAGTAGATACAAACACACAAACTTAGCTTCTTTGAAGCTGCAAAGTAATAAATAATAAATAGTAAAATTTATGTCTGTGACAGCACTACATAGTAGTCTTCACTCAACAAATTAAGTTATACAATTAAATGATGGAATATTTCTCAGCCGCTAGTGAAATGAGGCAATTAAAGCCCGATTGGATTATATTAAAGGCAGGTTTATTGGGAAACTGCAATAAGCCCAGTAAGTTCACTAGCCTCGTGGACCAAGGCCAGGGAAGTTGCCTTTAGGAAAGGCATTAGGGGAGGGAGAGAGAGGGGGGGAAAGGGGTCTGAGAGGTGAGGGAGGGGGAAGGAATTGAGAGAGAGAGAGAGAGAGAGAGAGAGAGAGAGAGAGAGAGAGAATGTCCTGATTATATAGGGAACAACCTCCTCTAGGGGAAGGGTAGCCCAGTCCCTGGGCTGGAAAGTTCAGAGTTGGGGCAATTCAGGGTTGGGGGCAGGTTGTGCCAGGTAGGGACTAAGGGATGCTGGGAAAACCTGAATGCCAGGTCTGCTTTGATATGAAAAATATGCATGTCCAAAGTCTGAAGTCTGAAAGCAAACATTAAAGATGAAAAGTATAAGAAATTATTGAATGTCTCTGTAAGTACTAATATAATTAACTTATTCTTGTCCATATCTTTAAAATCTTTTGTGAAGTGTGACAAGGTATTTGACGTTTCTTTCAAGGATCCAGTAATTAAATTTCTAATCCAAAATAAAGGGTTGTTTGGACAAGCCACCATAACAGATATCCCACATAAATGGTAGTGTTCTCCATCCTTCTTAATGTTAACGTGAAATTTGAGCATTTCTCACAGTATTTTAGGTAAAACGATGTTGAAGTACTATCAGGCTCAAACAGCAGAAGGATGCTCACCTTATTACAAAGTTGTGGCTATCAATCTCCTTTCCACATCCGCTGTCTAGTAGAATGCCAGAATTTCCAACAACAGCACAGGTCTTAAACCTGCGGTTTTTCATAGGTGAAACTTCAGGCAGGAGGCTGTGCAGATCATGAGAAATATTGAGTGTCCGGCGTCTGTCCAGCACATAGTGTATGACATCACCGGGCTTAAAACTGCTCTTGACCACAGATACGTCACGTTCCGCATCTAAGAAACGGAGAATGTTCTTCCTGTATTTGGAATGTAAGCGAAACTTTAGATTAAGGACTGAGTATCTAAGAACCAGTGTCCTCATTTCTATCACAGTACATGCCTATATAAACTGGAAATTATTGCTCTTAAATTGTCAGATGGTAAATAAATCAAGTAATGTTATAGGAAATATACTTTTGTTAAATCCTGTGTGAAGAGTTCAGAACAGTTTTGTAAATAGATATAGTGTATACACCTATTGCCAAAGTGAAGAAATTACTTCATTTGTGAAAATATACTTATAGAATATTTCACTAGGTAAAATATTGTTTGTATCAACTAGATTGCTGCCTAATGTGCTCAATTTTCAAGTCATTGCTTTTGTTGAATAATGTACAATGAGATGAATGGTATTAACTTGAGGTTATTTTGAATCAGACCATTGACAGAAATATTAAATTATTGCATAGCCTCCCAAAATACATTTATCCAAGTGGTACACTAAATACGTCTATAAGTTTTCATTCACACTTACAAGTTCAAGATGTAAGATGGATTCAGTCCAAGAAGTCTTGGTTAGACAGAGCATCAATACAGTATGTGAGAAATATGTAATGACTCTTTGTGTTCTTTCTTACCTTCTTCTTTGTCTTTAAACATTGACTTTTGTTGTTGTTTGGTTTGTTTGTGTTTGTCTGTGGGCCCTGGATAATTAGTTAGAAGCTTTCCATGTTTTTAAACAAGTCTAGTGGTTCGTGTTGTTGGGTTGATCTTTTTAAACTGGATGTAAAGGCTCTTGTGTGTGACTGTATGAAGGAAACAAAATGCTAACTCATCTCCTCGCTGCATTTTACGTTCATCTTTTATTAAAGTTTAACCCTTCCTATATGTATTGTACATATTAACCATAAGCTATAAGATGCTGAACAAATATAAATATGTGCATATTCTAAGTAGATGACAGACCATGAGAAAATAGTCATAACTGGCTGGAAGGCAGGGGAAATGTGACTAAGGGAAAATGTACCTGATAATATGGTTTGTCTTTTAAACATTGGCAGCTTAATATTGTACATAATACATTGACTTGTCATGGGAAACTGGTTTAAAAGTATTTAACTGTTTTTTTAAGGTGCAAAAATAGGAAAATCAAACATGAAGTAGTCAGGTGGCAGGCAGTGAGGAAAGGGATCTGTGTCTTGACAGTGATCCAAACTGTAAGGTATGCAATTTGTAACTGTCATCATTCCCCACACCCTGCTTGGTAAGAACTCTGAATATACATTATAACTCTCCAAACAAAAGTGATACGTTATCTTTCCATGTATAATGAGAGATTTAAATGATCCAAAAGGGGTATCTGTGATTGAATTATGGAATGGAGGGCTGACTTAGTACGGTTTTAAAACACCAAAAAGCCTGTGTTCACGAGAAATCTTTGGAAGGATTCATTCATACTTGTAAATACACCAGGATCAAGTAGCTTTGGAGGAAATGATATTGACAAAATCTTAGGATGTGGCCTACAAGAGTACAAGATTATTTAATTCCAGAGCTATCAATCATAAAGCACCAGGAAGCAATCTGAAAAACATATGTAGCAGAGGCTAGAAAAACAGATATTATTCACCAATGTGCTCTAAGGTCAAGCTTCCAGCTTCACAGGAATACAAATCAGTGCCTGATAGTAATATGTAAGATAAAAGAGATTTATTTTCCTTTTGTGCTAATATGGTGTATGCTCTATGACACTGAGCAAGTTTCACTAAGAACAAGGATCTAGTTATTCTTCACAAACGGTAGCATCTACTATCAAAGTGGCACCATAGTCTTCCATACTCATTAATTAACTATCATTTAATTACCCGGGGGCAAATGAGAAGAGCTGACCACCTATATTTTAACACAACTTCTTGTTTGCTGTGAAGGTGACAAGGTTGTCTTAAAGATAAGGACTGCACGGATGTGGTTAAATCACCGAAGAGGCCGATGTTACCGTTTCCCTTTCAACAAAACTGAAATAGGCTGTCATAGATGCTTTTAAAGATTGTGCTCAAAAGCAGTAGCGTGTTTGGCAGTTTGAGATGAATAGATCAGAGCTGCAGGTATTAAAGAAGGTTCTGTAGCTTAGAAATCCAAAAGCGAAACTCCCTTTCATGGCATCAAAACGTTACACTGGCTGTCATGTGAACTGACAAGAGGGACTTTCCTACAGAAAAGTTGTTTCTAGGTAATAGAAACTTAGAAGCCAAATCATTTCAAAATGTGATGCACAAGTAAGCAGAATGCCACTGCTTCACACACCCTTAGGGGAAAAGTATGAACGGGGCTTCAAAAGTTAAACAAAATGTCAAAATGAGTAGTCTTGCTAACTTTCGGGAAAAAACAGCAATGAGATAAACAGTTATTAAGCACATATGTCAATGTTATGAATCCTAATTCAAGATGATTGGTTTAACAGTAATTTATTTTTACAAAGCATCAGAAAATAAGAAAGTACCATTTAAAGCAACGAAAACCTGAATGTTATAGAGTAATTAAAGTTAAATATAAAGAAGCTTTTAGATAAACTTTAAAACATTTTTTAATGTAGAATGTGCGATTTTAACCTGGAAATTTAAGAGAAAGCATCTTTGAAGTATTTTAAATGATTTTTGAATGTTTTACTCCTCATGTTTAAAAAACATTTAATTCCCATTTTTAGGGCTGAAATTTATGCATGAAAAGTTATTGAAGATAAGATGGTTGATAAAAGTGCATAAAGTGCTGATGATAATTATTACGAATGAACAATATGTGGCTTAGAAGCACGAGAACTTTTGGAACCAGTGAGGAATGGTTAGAGCCTTTACACTTTAGAAAGCTAAAATCATTTTATTCGCTTCTATATGCACTAGAACATAAGAAATTCTGTGAATTTCCTAAACAGAGTCATCACTTAAACCACAAAAGTATGGAGCAAGAACAATGTTACATAAATGTAATTATCCAGAGGCCACAGGAATCAGGAAACACTCTTAGAGTAAATTGAAAAACTTTTTAAGTTTCATCAGAAAGACATGAATGGTTTGCTTTAGAACACAATATGAATTTAATTTTGTTTAACAGCAGAGTCAGCAAAAATGCTTGAGAAGTAAAGGGAAACCCAGCTTAACATCCGAGCTCATAGATTCAAAGTTCAACAAAAGTGTATTTAGTATTAGAGCTGTAACCTTGCAAGTTTTCTGCATAGGTGACCAAGCCACTAACAGATATTTAAAGTCATGGATTGTATCTGATATTAAAATAAATAAATAAATAATAAAGGACGGATTTCTTAGATCGTCAGCTGTTATTTGGTCCCTCCGATTTAGACCTTCATGCCGTCTTAGTTAAGCCAAGCCCAACTTTGCAGCAACTGTTTTTAAATGAATGGTAACTGGAGGGAAAAAAATGGAAAACGTTTCGTTTACAATGAGACTGAAAATATTAGTCACAAAAACCGTATTTTATTTTAAAGACAACGTTGGTTTCAGTCAAAAGGTTTGTGAACTGTTAAACTGCCAGGAAAGATTCTGTACAGAAACCACTCAACTGAATTTTCAACCCAGAACTTCCCTTTCGATACCAACCACGGTTGCAACAGCAGCTGCAGGGGCCTAGAGGCTTAATTTATTACTCATTGTTTTTATTTGTGAAATGCTAAATATAGCTTACTCACCACCACATGTCACTCTTCCTTCTCCTTATATTTTGTACCAACAATCTGTGTTGTGGCAACTGAAATTTCACTGAAAGTGTATTTGTCTCACCAGAAGCAATGAGTAGCACATCATACAGCAGGAACACATAAAAGTTGAAAGTCAAACTAGGTTACATATACAAACATATATATCATAATGTACGTAGTTTCAATTTATTAGAATAAATATAGGAGAGAATCAGTGGGTCTAAATTTGATGGTTAAAAATAACATATTGATTGACAATAACACAGCTCACTGAAAAGAAAAAAACTTTGAAATTTCTGTGTGCTTTATTGTGCCTATGAAATGAAAGAAAAATCCTTACATGACTTTTCCTAAATGAAGTCTTTTTATTACTTAGTAATTCAGAACTTAGAAAAAGGTTATGGGAAAGATATTTTAGTCTGAAAAAGAAAAATCCTAAACAGCCCCATCACACAAAAACTAAAATTATTCCAAAATATGTGAAGAACACTTTTTTTTAAACTTTACTATTTCATACTTGGCTATGAATTTGGTAAAACTGGACGATCAAAATTTACTTTCATTTTTAAAGCAAAAACATATCATGTACTTCATAAAGAAGTGCTCTATATTTAGTACTGAAATATGATCTTTCACAACTTGATCTATTAAAAGATGGGCACTTTAAAATAAAGCACTGAATGGTAATGTTTGCTCGTGCTAAATAAGCTTCTTCAGCTACAAGAAACATTATTGTCATTTGCTGAACACAGTAGACAGAAGATGGTGTAAGATTGTTTGTGCCATTTTCCATGAAAGAAATCTATAAATGTAACCGCATGCTATATTTTTACATGAAACACATATAAACCTGCACTCATGTTTAATTAGCCAGTCTTATATGTTTAAGAAATATTACACTAAGAATCAAAATATTTCACTAATTATTGGCTAGACTGTTTGCAGGAGGGAAGCTGAGATCATATGTTTCTACACCCTAACTTGGCATTGTATTTTTTTTAGGGTTTTGTTAATATATGAAAACTGAGAAAATAAAGAACCAAAACACGGAAAATAGGTTGAGACAGATGGTAGACAGAAGCTGACAACATTCACAGATTTAGTCACAAGTAATGAAACTTAAATGTGTCATCTCTTAAGAACATAATATTAACAAAATCTTTATAATACAATGAAGCCTTGAGAACAAGATAATAGTATTGATTGTGAATATGCCTATAAAGTGCTTTGAGTCCTTAAACATTGTGGATACTTCAAAGTACAATGAATTCCAACCACCTGAAACAATTCTCCACCATGCAGTTGCTTACGAACTGCACCTGATGTGTTTGTGAACCGTGCAGACCAACCAGGGGAAGGACTGAAGAGTACAGCAGAATTCACAATTAAAAATAGAATCAAATGGCCTACACAGCTCTTACATTCTTACACATATTAATGCAAATTAACAAATCATTTACTAGAAGTATCAGAACATTATAAATATAATGGCAATTCAAAAAATAAACAAGACCTTAAAGCAGGATTCAACTATTTAAAACAAACCAAAAAAAAAAAAAATTCAATCATATGTCATGTCCCAATCAAAACATTCAAAGTAGAATTTTGAAAAACTTGAATGTGATCCAGCCATCCTCTCACAGACATGCTTGCTAACAACGGACTTGTCGAACAACAAGATATTTGCATATCCTCAATCTTTTATTACAGGTGTCAAACTGATTAATACTCAATAGTCACTGCTGCCAGAGGCAATTGTAATTTTTATGAACTGTGTGCACATTGCGCAATAATGAACTTACAAATTATTCTTTTCTTGCAAATGACAACTTTGTATATATTATTCAATGTTTGTTCACCGCTGTATTGTTTACCTCTTAGTCTGTGAAGAGGAACAATACAAACATAGCGGGTACTAGCATTTCATTCATATTAACAGCTCTTAGCTGAAAGAGCTCACCTTCAGACCTCCGATTACAGCCTTCATTAGTTTGTAAAGTTCCATCACAGAAGGCACTAGAGTCAGTTTATTTTTATTTTTATTGAATATATTCTTTATTTACATCTCAAACATTATTCGCTCTCCTGGTTTCCACCTATCCCAGAAAACACCTAACCCATCCTCCCTCCCCCTTATACTTCTATAAGGATATTCCTCCACCCAACCCACTACCTTACTATAAAGCAAATTGTAAATTTAATGTCCCATGAATACATACATTATTCCTATTTGAAAATATATTAGCAATGCATGGACTGATATATTAATTATGAAGGAGGACTATTCAATTAATTAACTTTTTAAATTTTCACATACATGACACATTTTAAGCTTGGCTAGACATGCTAATCAAACTATTGTAGTTTTGTTTCGTATGTCCTTTACATCATCTATGCTACCTCGCCTTCGATGACTCCCTTCTTGCCTGATCACTTTTCAGTCATGATTGTAAATAACTTCTTTTCTTTACGATCAACCACTTTTTTTCTCTTTCATCAACCTCTGAGATTTAATGTCATGCCCATCTATCACCTCGTTCCTAATAATTAATTCATGGCTAACTTATTTTAGATTTAAATGAAGAACTAGATGTGGGAGCCAGAGAGAAAGAGAGATGATATAGGAATCAAGTGAGGCCCAAAATATCGAGCTGAGTAGTGAGACCCTCACTTTTTAATTAGTCATATACAGTTGACCAAATTTCTACGTTAATATCTCAACAATGAATAGTTAGTATTTTGTAAAAACTAAAAAAGCAATGATTTTATATATAAGGGGCACGTTCTCCCAAACTTCTCAAGTTATGAATTACCAAAATGCTCGAATTTAAGCGTACCAACCAAAGCAATGATGGAATAAAAGAAAAATAAGATTCTTTCCCCCTTCATATTTGGGGATGTACAGCTCATTTTCTCATTAATTTTAGGACTGAGCTAGAAGAGAGTGCTGCAATGAGGAGTCATTGGGTTTATTTCAATAATTCATTTTAGCTTAAAATGTCTTTTTGGCAAAGACCAAGCTAGAACTGTAGCAAACTTATTTTCTGACTTTTTATTCCCTTTTCACATGAGCTTATACCGGCATAACCATTTAATAAATCAAATCAATCTACATTTAAAACACAATAGGAGTCAAGGAACCTCTGTTCTATGTAGTTAAATGTCAGATCAAATTGAAGTCTCAATACAGAAAAGTAAGAAAATTATTCCTAAAATGAATGTTCATTCCATGCAATGGAATAAAATTATATTAAAGGTTAGTACCTAGCTCAATATTTTGTGCTATTGATAATGGGATAGTATTAAAAATTCCATCATCCTGGAAAAAAACCATGACCATTCAATGACTTTGTTTTTATGATTCCACATTCTTCCTTGAGGAACATTAAATATAGCTAATCCACTTTTTCATTAAGCATTTATACTTAAGCCATAAATCAAGTGTTTAGAATAAGTTTGCCAAACCCATCTTCTTTAAGGACATGATGTGATGACTTTTGGCTTATTAAAGAAACTCACCTTATTTCCAGGACTAAAGACGAATTGATTTTCCAGCCTTGTACGGAGTGTTGGAAGATGGTGGAGCCAGCCTTCCGAATGATTTTATCAGAGCTGTTGACAAGTGATCTGCTCAAACACAATTCACCATCTCTGAAAAGACAGATAGGCCAGCTGTGTGAAAATCAGAAGTGTTTTGCTTAAGTGACATCATACATGATTATATTTACATTAAGGTGTAGGCATGGGATAATGTTTTCATAAGTTAGTAGAAAGAGAAATAGAATGGAAGAGGCTTTAGGAGTCACCTGACTGACATTATCACAGTAAACCTCTACCCCCTCTTTGTGTGAAAAAATAGTCTATCTTTCATATAAGACAGACCTCATTATATTTAAGAAAATATAACTCTCATCAAAGTTACAATTCCAACTACCCCCACTGCTACTTAGACAATAAGAGGCAGGATGTTTGGTCAGTTACTTCCTCTATAAGCCTATAACTTTTGCTGCCAAGATTAATTTTGTTTCAAAGAAGACATAGAAAAGAACTGGAAATGCACTTTGCTGAGGACTAGTAAGAAAATCATGTGCATAGCAGATCTGCACATGTGATTGGTTCCATGGTGCATTGGCATTATGTTCTTGGGCACTACATCACTAAGGTCATTGTAGTCTTAATCTTGACAAACGGCAATAGCATCATTTAATTTGCAGTGACTGTGGTGGTTATGGGGTTTTCTGTATAACAAGGTAACCTTTCAGGCATTGTTGAAGTGCCAATTTAAAAAGAATTGGTTTCTAACATTGTAAAGACCAGATCTCACAGGAAACATAGAAGAAAATTCTTTCAGTTTATATGTCCATTGCTTTGCTTTGTATTGAAAGCAACTGATTTTTACAGTCAGTCAACTCTAGAATACCATTGGCTAGCACACCATGTGAACTGGTAATATTAGGAGTTTGGTGTGTGTATGATGGAGAGAGACATCTATCATGCCATTTATACTATGATGACCTGTAGATCTAAGCAGTTCATGATTGAATAGATGCTTGCCTTTGTGATTTCTGGTAAAAAAAATGATTCAGATAATTACAGAAGGCAATCAACTATGGCAGAGGAAGAAAAAGTTTAGTACTGGTTTTAATTATTTCCTTTCAATAGCATTGCTAAAAAGTAATATGATTGCTCAAAACCACCAAGTATGAATGTGTGAGTATCACCTAGAATATTCTCTCTACTAATAGAGACACTGCCTTTTAACAGCTGTTAGATGATTCTAAAACTGGAGGCTTATTGTTTGGTACTTGCTATGTATTATTTTCTTAATATGTAATTTTAATTCGAAGTGACTCCCTGTGCTACCTATGAAATCATATGAACCCACTCTCTGTGAAATTTGAAACTCTATAAAAATTAATATTTTACACAGTTCTACTGATGAAAATTACACATTTGTATGTCTGTTCAAGGCTAATAATAGTCATTTTACAGAGGTCATCTAGGGTGTTAGGAAACAGAATACATTTTACTATGCAGTGATAGAGTTGTCAATTTTCATATTATACTTCTAATGATAATAATTGCATATCAGTAATATTGTGGATGTGCACAGAAGTTAACCTTCACACTTTAGTGTATACCTTTAAGCAGGCATAAATTATCATTTTTTTATGGGAAGAGGCAAAGATCTTTCCAATCATCACTCCATTAATGACTGCCAATATCATTTTTTCTACTATAGGTTGCTAAGGTTAGAATAATAATTTTGAGAACTAGTATATTTTTATGGAAGTAAAATTATTCATGCAATTGAATTTTTAAAATTTATATAGTATTGTGACACTTAATTTTGGGTATAATTTCTACCTGTACAATGGTTTTTATAATGATATACTTAGTCTTACAGAACCTTAACAGTACAAATGCATATTCTGAGAACACTGAACACTTATTTCCCTGTTTGAGCAGCTTCTCTTAAATTGGTGATTGGCTGTAGGTCAGGCCTTTACCATTGGAAAGAACCTTGAATGGAAATGGGTACCAGTAGACAAACTTCTCTTTTACACTTAAAGAATCATCTGACCCTATAAAGCATACTTTTTTGCTGTTGTTGTTCCTGCAAACTTAGACAGCTCCCAAAGGATATTTTTGCACATGATTTTGGTTTTACTCTGTCTGAAGAAAGATTCCCTTCCCATGAATTCAAGGCATGAAGACTATTGCCACCCATTGCTTCTCATCTGAGTTTGGACATGACCTCCAAACAGCTGCACTGAAAACATTTTTTGCATAGAAATATCTACAGAACATTTGACATGCAGTTTTAAAAGGGAAGAAACAAAAGACATCAAAGAAATCACTCAGCACTAAAGAATGTGATTTTTATAGTGTACCTGCTCATGTGGTGTTGTGAAAATTCAACAAAAATTGTCATACATAAGACCCCACTGCCGTTAATATCTACAAATCTTTTGTTATTGTTTTCTCTTTGATAGGAGTTTCTGCCTATGCAACAATTTATTTTGCTTATTCTGTGACACATAACAAAAGTAATTAAATACACTTTTGGATATTAGGTCTCAGTACCTTACTTAGTATTTTAGGATATGGATTACTTAGCTATGGAATGAATGAGACTATATTGAACTTCTTCATTAATTTAACCTTTTAAAAAAAATCACATCAACAAAAGACTTGAATCAAACTAAGTCTGAACTCAAGCAGAGGGTAATTCTATATTTTATTCTAAAAGTATCAAATGAATAAAGGTGAGATATAGTGTAGTATAATTATAAAATTAATCTGGGAATTAAGGGCTGAACCATGGGATACTGTTTTACAAAGTCATCTTTTACTTTGAAACAATTTAAAAGTAAGTTGTTCTATGTAGCTGTAATCTAAGCACTGGTATTTAGTTTTACCATCAATCTTATACATGGCAGAATTCAAAACTGTTGACTGTTTAGTAATATAATGTAAGCAGCCTTGGGGGGGGGGAGACATGGATAAGTATACTAAAGTCTCATTTTAGTTCTGTCAAGCAAATTTAAGGGAGCCTAATCAAAAGTGGCATCTATCCATCATTTAACTTTGCTGCACTTTCAAATTGTTTCCTCACAAGACAGGTTTGCTCATGCAGTGCAAGTGGGAATCTTAAGAGCTGATTCCAGTCTATTCTGGCGAGCATGCCAAAAGTGAAAAAGTAGGACAAACGTAAAACGTGTGGGAAAAAAAGTAACTCAAAAATGACCCACTTAATACTACCAACGGTCCGAGGTAAATTCGCTAACAAAATCCATCTATCAATAAAATTTATCCGGAAGGAAATGGCAGCTTCAGGTGGTCCGTGATTATCACTCAAACTGTTGGGAGTAATCCGGTACTCTTGTTGACCATACTGTTGATGCCCCTCTGTAAATAGAAGATGGCAACCTTTCTCAGCTACTGTTTTCCTTTCTGCATACAATGAGTGCTTGATGCTGAAGAGTGAGTGATGTGACATTAGCTGCGCAAGGGTAACTAGGAGAAATGGTTGGCTAGAGAAACCTCCTACCTAGTGAGAAATATTAATGGTGGTGGGGATGGACTCTGAACCCAGAGGAATGTAAGATTAAAGGACTTGATTGGAGCTACTCCCAGCCTGTACGACATGCAGTGCCCCCCAAAGGCTGTAACCCGCCTCTACGGTCTCACTTTTAAATCAAGCTTTGATCTGGCCTCCAGGACCCCTTTACTCTTTAAGTCATTTCAAAACTGGCCGCTCCATAAGCTTGCGCAGAGAGGAAATGATGGGTTAGCTGATGAATCAAGTGCTCCACCAGAGGCACCGTGGTGGGGGAGTTGAAAGAAAATCATGCGCTCAGGTCATAAGTTTCCCACCCCACACCACCCCTGAACTTTTAATTACGGCAAAAAGGGGATGAATGTCCAGAGACCCCAGCTACCCTGCACTGCTCCTAACACTGGCCCAACCCTGTGCCTGAGTCTGGAGGCCCAGAGCAGTCAGGATTTCTCCAGCTCATGTGTGAGGATGATCTCCACAACCCGGTCCCTGCCTTGTTCAAAAGAGCTGCAGTTGCGGGGTTTAATTAAAGAGGAGGAGCTTTGAACGTGAATTTTTATTTGTTTGCTTGTTTGTTTTACTGTCACTGTGAAAGCAGGCTGACTTCTTTCTGAAATGATGCACACACACACACACACACACACACACACACACGCGTGCACATACAAACACACACACACACACACACACACACACACACGCACACCCACATGTCTTCTCATTCTCCTGCTCTGACTACTAGTTCTCTTAGAAGAAAGGGTAGACACGGGCACGGGCACACCTCTCTTCCTGTTTTGATAACTCAAACGCTGGCCTCAAGCCTTCTCATAGGAACTGGGAAGAAAGAACGTCAGCTCAGCTTGCAAAGGGTGCGGAGGCACAGCTCAGTAGAGCTACTCAGCCACTATGTGGCTGTGGGGAGGCATCTCCTCTGATGCCAGGGCTGTGCCCACCCTCCATAGATTTCCAGGAAAAGGCCACAGAAGAAATGTCATTATGAAACGTGGAGTGTCCAGGATCTGTTATTTTCCTTTGGGGCACCCGGAGTACTGGCCTCCTTCCTGGAGGCAATTTATCCAAGCAAGGAAATGATTCCTTTGCAGCGTTAGGACATAGTGCTCATCGCCACGCCCACTCCTGCTAGCTAGGGTCCCAAACCACCGGAGTCCTGTAGAAGCGTGGCTGCTTTGTCTAGGCACCGGCTGCTCGGAACCCAATCAGTTCAGAAGGGAACAAAGAGCCTCGATCTGCAAGCCCCAGCCTCCTCCGCCTCTCCCAGAAATTCCCACGCGCGGGTTCACCACCTTCAAGACCCCTTTGTCTGGCACAAACAGGTCTGCTGGGGATATCCACACCCCTCCTAATTTTTCTTTTCCACCATTGACATGGATTTTCAAACCATCCACTTCTATGTAAATGACTTCACGTGATTCTTCTATTTATTTATTTTTTTTCTGATACAGACCTTGAATAGGTTTGTTGAAGCAAAAGGACCATCCTGCCCTCTCGTTATTAGCTTTCCTTTCTCCTACAGTCCCCTTTGAGCCTAGTACTGTTAGGCTAGCTTTATGCAGAATAGCAAGTCCTTCCGGGAGGACACACCTGCGTCTTACTCACTTAATTGTGACTGATTACTCAGAGAGGAGAAGGGGTATCAAGAAAAGAGCTGCGTAAAGTTTCCTAGTGTGTGTTTGAGAAGCTCTGTGCCCCGCCCCCACACAAAACCGCGCACACACAAGAAATGGCAAAGCATCCTTCTTCGTTTTAAAAATGTCAGAGACCATTTAAAAACAGAAGGAAATCTCAGCCAGTGCAGTTTCCGACTGCGGAAACCTCCATACTTGGAAGGATTTCCGAAACAGGACTTTTAACAGAGTTGACACGCAGGACCATATCCTCAGAAAAAGCGCTTCCAAGCCTTGTCAGAGACACGAAGTTACAAGGCGCTCTGCTCTGGAGAGACTTCAAAGGCAGAGAAGCCAGGGGAGAAAGGAAGGAAGTGAGATATTTACAGAACTTAATGGGGCGGAGATTTTGAACACATCTTGACAAACTCAAGAAAGAGCAGATATAGTCTGTAAAGGCGCAGTTCCCAGTTCCCTTCTAAAACTGTAAGCATGAAACCCAGGAGTTTTATCCAAGGAGGAGTGAATAAGGAATTTTCCTTATTGACACTGAAATGTCTAACTTGAAAGAAAGAAAGAAAGAAATTAGATCTTACAGACGTCCCCTTCCCAACAAAAACAAACAAACAAAAAAGAGTAAAGAAGACCCATTTCACTTCTGTGAATATAAACTTTGGTGAAAGCCGCTTTTTACAGTGTCTTTATAGACTAGCAGGACACAGAAGAAAAGAGAAAGCTTGAGAAGTAAAGACATCTCTGAATTCTGTTCAAGCGTTAAAATGACAAGGGCACACGTTCTTTGTTGACATTTCTGCAGTGACTTCTTTGGTGAGCAGCACCCTGTGCCAATACATCTGTCACCACCACCACCACCACCACCACCACCACCACCACCACCATCACCATCATCACCATTGCACAGGGCAAGTTAAACTCATCCTGGAACCAGCATGGGAAAAGAGCACACACACACCTCCAAAGAGCCTTTGTTATTTAATTCTTGACACTGCACAAGCACGCCCAAACCAACACACACAACACTCCAAACGTCACTCTCCCGGCTCTAAGCACACTTCACTAGGCTTGATTTGGTGTCATATCCTCGAGCATGCATTTACCCGATGAGTTGCGTCTCTTGGTGCTCCTCAGTTCTGGCTATTTCTTTTGTCTTATAAAAGATCAGGAGTAGACTTATAGTGCAGATGGTCCACCGTTTTCTAATGGAGCGCATCTTGGGTGCCCGGGAAAGTCCTGGTTGTCCCAGCTCAAGCACCTTCTCCTGGTATAAAGGCTCCGTTTTGGGGAGATAATCAAGGGGGAGAAATCTGAAAATTGCGAAGAGAGCGTGGAGCCGAGATCCCAGAATCAGGTCGCTAGGATGTTCCGCGGAGCTCTCCGGGTTCTCCAGCGCTGCCCAGCGCCCTGCTGCGCAGTTTGCCCTAACCCGGCCAGGTCGCTCTGCGCCGCCTCCCTGGGGCTCAGGTTTCTTTTCAAATGTGACACCTTGTGCATTGGAGGTGGCGGTTGCTTCTGCAGCTGGGCTCGGGGGCGTCACTGGCCCTTTCCTCGCCGTAGCAGGGAAATGATAAGCAAGGCCAGCCAATCACCGTGCTGAGGGGGCGGAGGCTGCTGTTGCCTTGCGTTGCTGGCGGCTGCTAGGAGAGTCGTTGTGAGCTCGGTCTGCACTATGCCGGGGGAGGAAGCTCACAGTCGCACGCGGACGCGTTCTTGCGCACATACTCCCAAACCACAGACACACACAGAACCACACCGTCTCCTAGGACGCCTAAACGTCAAGGCTCCAGATCCGCCAGCTTCGACACCAGCTGACTACACTGATGTAAAGAGTGCATTTTATGAGAAACATGAGAGACTCATCCCACCAGAGGAATGCAACGACTAGGGCTAGGGAGGACTCGAGAAAGCAGCCTATCATTCAAAGCGTGCTTGCTAAACATACATAAACGCACGAGAGAATAAACCCAATCGAGGCACAGTGAAATCCAACAGGGAAGTGGAAGGGGAACGTTCATTATTCAGTGCACAACTCTGTCTGGAAAAACGATTATTCACAGGCGCCAATGAGCTGATCTCTCCAGCAGAGTGGATGGGTAATGGGGATCCCAGCTTGAAGCTTGTGGTAAGCAAGTGAAGTCAGAGGTATCCTTACTAACATTATGGATACTTTTGGGACCCACGCCTTGTCATTTGGAAACTCCTCACGAAGTGAAGGCAAGTCCAATGCCGTTTAAACTTCACTGCCGAGAACCAGAATTCTGAGAAAAGGCAGCGTCCTCCAGCACACCCAAAAACACATCCATAATCCTAGGAAGAAAAAACGAAGGATAAAAAGCAGGAAAGGCAGGCTCCTCTTGAAAATCTGAAGTGTATTGGGCTCTGATTTTTCACCCCTCCTCCCGCCTACCATTTTCCTTACTCCTATTGTATTGTGCAGCTGGCGCGCTTTCTGAGTATTCTAGCTGAGCACCTCTCCACTCCTAGTTTCTGGCACATCCAAGAGAGCTGACTGCTCAGGCTTATCACACCTAACATCTACACCCTTCCTCAGCAGGAGACAGAGCCTGGAAGCCAGACTCCTTCCTATCTGTGTGCCTTGGCCCCAGGATCCCAGAGGCTCTGAAGTCTCACTTCCTGCACCTTCACACTGAGCAGTGCCTTTGGTAGGCAATTAAATTTGCACTTTCCACACCAGGAAGTGGTAAGGCCCATCACCAGGACTTGGGTATCCTTGAACTTAGAAGGAATTCTGAGTGACTCAAGGAACAGCATTACATAACACCGAGGTTCGAGAATCTTTGCCTAGCTGCTGAGGTCTCTAAAAGTAAACCAACAGAGCCTATTGTAAGAACTGTGTCCCTTGCTTATGCATGTCAGTCTCTAGTTGAGGTTTAGGAAGTTAAGTCTCCTAAGTTTTGAGAGCCTGATCTCCCCAGGACAGCCAAGCAAAGGGCCCGAGTCTAAAATGCATCAAGGAGCAAATAATTATGAGTCTTTATTGATCCTACAAGTGGCCTGCTGGGAGTCTTTCCAGTGTATTGATGTCTAGGCAAATCGTGCTTACCTTAATGAATTTTTGTTACACAGACTTATCAACTAGCAGTGGGGAGAAGAATAAAACAGTTTCTCATATGAGTTAAAGGGAAGTGGTATTGGCTGGGGTGTGTAATAATGCTGTTTATGGCAGGGAAATTCATGTTTATATGCAGAAAATATAATTTTCACTTTTTTCCTCCACTAGTTCATTTTCTCTCACATATGTGCCCAACTTAAAAAACATTTTGTTTTTATATATTGACCTTTGCTTATGTTTTCATACATAGAACCAAATAATAAGTATCCAAACACAGAAGACCTTGGCTTTAGCTAGAATGCACAGTCATAAATGAGTGCAAGTTCTCTCAGATCAGGAAGTCTATCATCATTATTCTCAATTCTTCAGCATCGGCTGGCTTGGGTAATTGATAATACTATTCTTTTGCATACAATGTAATGATTTGTAAGCACCCATGAACCTTTTACAATGGACTACTGCTTACAGACTATCAATTAAATAATCTTCAATTTGTAAAACTCAACTTGAATGACTTGTGAGATATGTCTTTTTTACTTGTGCTGTTCAGAAACACATCCGTTTGTATGAATCACTTTAATTGTTTAAGGCTCACCTTTTAATTGTAGATTCTTGTTTCAGGCTAAGGGTTTTGTTGTTCTATTATTATTTCTTAGCACACAGGCTTTTGAGATGTTAAAGATACACCAAAAACACTCTCTCTCCCTCTCTCTCTCTCTCTGTGTGTGTGTGCATATGTATAGTATATATGTATATAGCTGTGTAAGATCCTCAAACACACACACACACACACACACACACACACTGTAATAAATGTAGTCTCTCTCTCTCTCTCTCTCTCTCTCTCTCTCTCTCTCTCTCTCTCTCCCCCCCCTCAAAAATATGCTATAGAGTTTATAATGAGAAGGCTTCTATAAATGATAAGACTTTGCTGGTAAATTTACTCTCACCACCAGTCCTAACAAAGGAGTCTAATCCTTAGGATTCACACAGTAGAAACAGAGAATGGATGTTTGCAAGTGATCCTCTGATCTCTACAACAGAATACATGTGCACACACAAACACACACACACACACATCACACCACACCAAAAAAACAAAATCATGAAAACCACCTAGACCCTCCTATTGTTTGACAGTTCTGTGGAGTTAAATAGCAGTTGTCTGCTCTGACTTTTTATAACTTTGTTTTCATAATTTTTATTTCCTGCTTTTATCTACTGAGGACAGCTCAGTTTGTATTTAAATATATAAAGTAAGCAATTCTATTAAAGGTTTCAGACTGTATGACTTGACTTTTACTATACTATGATTGTACCAATCTCAATTTTTGGAAAATGAGTACTAGACAAATGACTAAATATAGTACTTTCAAAGGAAAGTTTGAATTCCAAGCATAAACATGCCTAATCCATTAGCAGGGACTGCTTCTGGAGAGAATGGATCAATAGACACTTATTGGAGAGAGCCATTGGGAGTAAGGGAAAAATAATGAGTCTATTTCACATTTGACCTGTAACTCCCTAACATAAAATAAATAATTGATCTTCCTCTCTATTACCACAATCATAATTCCCTATATCCCACTTGAGAATTGGTCAATACTGATAGATATTACATGCATTGTGGTTAAGCACACATTCTCACATCCATCATTTATGCAATTCTGATGATTTATATTAGCTGCCGTTACAATTCTGTCATTAAACAAGCATTGCAAAAATTAAGTCTCTATACAAGGAAGATAGAAATAGAAGGATTTTTAATTTCTCTTGTATGATCTAAATGTAGAATCATTTATTTCTTCAAAACATGCTTTATAATATTGAGAACATGTAGTGGATTTATCCACTTTTAACCTTCTTAACAGGAAACTACATTTACAGTGGAATCTCAGAAATGAATGCTGATTGTAGCATTGTATGTAACATCCTGTAGAAAGCGTCCTGGAATTGGTGAAAATTTCAGAGAAGGTGTGCTCCACTTCATGGAACCTGCATGTTTGTTCCATGGTGTTTTGCAAATGAAGGATTTTTTAAAAAAAGATTTATTATATGTAATTACACTGTAGCTATCTTCAGACATGTTTTCTTCTCTCTCCAGCCCTGATCGCTCCAGCCCAAAGATTTATTTATTTATTATTTGTAAGTACACTGTAGCTGTCTTTAGACACTCCAGAAGAGGGCATCAGATCTCATTACCGATGGTTGTGAGCCACCATGTGGTTGTGGGATTTGAACTCAGGACCTTCGGAAGAGCAGTCAGTACTCTTAACCGCTGGACCATCTCTGATGAAATCTCCTTGAAGATGAAATCAACATCAAAAATATCAGCAAGCTACATAGTAAAATAAGCTAAAAGAAACACAGGAGTTTGTATAACAAGGCATCTTATAAGAAATAGAATTCTGAGATAATTTCATAAAAATCCAAGAAAAGAAAATTTAATTAAGACATGTAGTACTACTGTACCTTTGGGACCTAACCTTTAAGAAAAGTTACCACTATGGGTAGTGTGATGGTTCGTGTATTCTTGGCCCAGGGAGCAACACTATATTGGAGGTGTGGCCTTGTTGGAGTAGGTATGTCACTGTGGGTGTGGGCTTAAGACCCTCATCCCAGCTGCCTGGAAGCCAGTATTCTGTTAGCAGCCTTCAGATGAAGATGTTGAACTCTCAGCTCCTCCTGCACCATGCCTGCCTGGTCGCTGCTATGCTCCTGCCTTGATGATAACGGACTGAACCTCTGAACCTGTAAGCCAGCCCCAATTAAATATTGTCCTTATAAGAGTTGCCTTGGTCATGGTGTCTGTTTACAGCAGTAAAACTCTAACTAAGACAGGTATATATGATCATGTTCAATATCAATCATTGTAACAGTTTCTAGTCACAGGAAACATATATCCTTGTGATCAAGCAGTGTTGGTACTTTACCAGCCGACTTTAAAAGAAAAGATAAATAAGATACGATAAAACTCTTACTGTTAAAAGACAAACTACCACGTTTAAGATACAAAACCAGAAAACAGAGAATTGTGTTTGTGAAATCTAAACTTCAGTGCAGTACCACCTCCATCTTAAAGGGACATGGGGAAAGTAAGGTGAACGGCTGAGGACGCGTGCCCCTTGGATTTCTGGGGTGCGTGAGCAAATCGGAAGATAATCTGAAGGGAAACCAACTCTGCTCCAGGTGAAAAAGCAAAGCAGCACAGAGAGACTGCAGGTCACCAGAAAGGAGAGCAAGAGCGAGTACAGGCAGCACAGAGGACACTGAGTCACTAAGAGTAAGTGGGTTAGTGGGTGCGAGCTGGAGAGGCGGAGGAGAGGACCGCATGTGGCAGTAATGCCTTGGGAAATGAAGAAGGTTCTTGTTTACATGCCAGGCCATAACCTGCCTAATAGAGCTAACACAGCCAGAAATCGCTGCTGGAGATGGAAAGAGCTCCTTAAATGTCTGTTGACAGGACTATCTGATTGCTCTTCAGTTTCACAACCAAGGGGCAGAGATATTCACTTCATGACTGGCTCATATATTATGGCTTCCTTATCTTGAATTACTGTCAAATGCAAATGATTTTATTGTTTTTTAATTTTTGTTTATGCAGCAGAGTTGGCACCCAATGCATCAGTTCAAGATTAATTCAAATTTGTGATTTTAATTTGGCATTAAAATAGTTCAATTTGACTTTTTTTTTCTAAGCTAGAATATGAGCTTTATTAGTTGGCTTTGATTTAACTGACAAACTACATCCCCAACCATGAAGGTAACAACATATACTCATTTCTTATTGGATGATATGTTGCCAGCTTTTTCCTATGTCTCTGCAATACTGGGCTCTTCATCCCAGAGGGAAACTCTACCTAAAACATTAGCAAAAGTCAAAGTAGAAACTTCATATGTAGCCCTCAGTTTGTTATTTCCTAAGATGTATCTGTATGTGATGTCCCCTCTAATGTTTGCAAAAGTTTGGCATATGGTCATGTATGATGTCTTTAACATAGTAAAACACTCAGTTTCCCACACATCAGTAAATGGGTCAGTAGAAATTTTTACTAGGAAAAGAGAGAGTAAATTCTTAAAAAAGAAAGGGGGGGAGGAATAAAAACAGAAAGAGAGGGAGAAAGACAGGGAACTCAGATTAAGCCTGGCAAACATAATACAATGATTTTTCCACATTATACATATATACATTCATATATTATACATATAATATATATATATATATAATATACATATATTCAAAACTAAAAAGCCACAACAAAACAAAAGCCACATGGTCTGAAAAGAGTCAAACTGCAGAGTTTATAAAGCCCATTTGGGATTTAAGAAGACACAACTCTTTTATAAATTCTTTAGACAATAAAAAAGTAAATATGGTAGGAACATCACTGTTGGAATAGAAGACCAGCTGTTTTTTATTTTAACCTCCCCTGGCCAAAAAAACCAGACACATACAAACAGGGGCAAATTTTTATGATCCAGAATCTCACCACTACAAGCACTAACTCAATCATACCATTTTATTATCATTTACACATATTCTACATATCCAAGGAGAAGCTTGTATTATTTAACACATTCAGCTAGACGCTTTTCTGATTCATCTCAGCATGTGGGCACATATGCAAGTCATATCATTGTGCTTGGGGGGTACAGTCTATACTCCCTTTCCACAAGGAGAGTTGGATTGGGAGTAAACAAAATTTCTTGTTTCCTTGCTCTAGAATTTTGGTTTTAATTTTAAGCCTTTCTTGTTAGCATATTTATTCTGTAGAATAATCTGTGTGTGCGGTTTATATACAGCTATCATGACTCATTCATATGTCATGATGTTTTTGCTCTTACTTTTAAAGCATTCTTTGAGGAAACAACTATTACAGGCACTGCTTTCTAAGCACAGAGGGTTTCCTTCCTAAGACTTCCAGAGAATAAAGACAGTGCGGGCACAGTCCTGGAGCCTTTTACTTTGTAATATACACTCATTAAATTAATAATATTTTATTTGGAAAATACTCATTAGAAGCCCTGAACATAAAATCAAGAGCCCAAGATATTTCACTGATCAAATTGAAAGACTTAGAGAGAAATTAGATGTAGACCCTCAGATGTTCAAAACGCAGAAGTATCAATTTACTCTTATCTTCTCAGAAAGGTAACTAATAACTTTTACTTTCATTTATATAGCTTATATTTAGTAGGTATGTGCATTTATTAATCTTCCTATTTGTTTTTTGACTTAGATATTGTAGGTGTGTCCTCGTTGGAACAGGCATGGCCCTCTAAGCAGGCTTTGGAGTTACAAGAAACTCACACATTTCCTGTGGTCTCTTTCTGCCTTGTGGTTGTGGATCAGGATATAAATTCTGAATTGTTTCTTAATTCAGTGATCATGAGTCTATAACCATAAGCAGAAATTAACACTTTCTCCTATAAGTTGCCTTGGTTATGGTATTTTTATCACAGCAACAAAAGAGTAACTTAGACAGAAGTATGTTTATTTACATGTATGACTGTTTTCTTTGCATGCATGTGTGCATTATCTTAGTGCCCAGAACATGCCGAAGCCTACAGAAGGATATAGAACTTCTGGAACTGGAACTACACTTTTCTTAAGGGTATGACAAAAAGCAACTAGTACATGTACAAATCCCAGTAACGAATAAAACAGTAGATTTACTAATAACTTGTTAAGTATTTTTTTAACATGTGTGATTTTGAAGAGAGTTTTCAGTTTTATATTTTCTAAAATAGTTATTAAGTTTTGATATTGGATTTAAGTAGAATCACAAAATAAGTTGCAAAATACCTCTCTGATTTTAAGAAAAGAATTTGACAAGGGTATTCTTTTTCTGATTCACCAGTTTAGTTATAGAAAAGTCTCAAATTAATCATTTTATAGTACAGAGACACAGTCAATACTTGTTGATTTTTGCATATATATTTTATTTTGCTAGAAATTTTAAATTTCATATATAGAGCTATACAGTATTTTGTTGGCATACTATTTAATTTATTGGCTAGTTGTAGAACACTGGCATCCAACTCTTAAATTTTGTATTAAACATTTTTATTTTTGAGATAATATATTGCTGTGTTACCCAAGCTTGATTTTTTTTTTAAATTATAAACATCTATCCCAATAGCTGGCTAATATTTTGATTTGACTCCAATTTTGCTAGTAATCCAATCATAGGCATACAGTCTTTCCTACAATATATTGACCTTTAAATATATTTAAATCTGAGACTGATAAAGTCAGTGTGTAATGTGTCGTGATTAGTGTTTAATCATGTACTTGAAATAGTTGTGCATGCTTTAGTCATACGAAACATTGCTGTTTTCTATGTCATGTAGGTTAAGCAGAGAGTTTGCACTGA
Organism: Tokudaia tokunoshimensis; assembly: GCA_036184795.1. NCBI lineage: Eukaryota > Metazoa > Chordata > Mammalia > Rodentia > Muridae > Tokudaia > Tokudaia tokunoshimensis. The sequence goes on from BTHU01000016.1 coordinate 97,081,841, forward strand.
TCCATTTATTCCATTCATTTTGTGCTACAGTGTTTGAGATAGAACTGTAATTGGTCTATACACCTATAAAGTCAGGCCTGACAGACTGAAGGAAGAAGTTCATAATTTGAATACTGCCTGGGATGTATAAGAAGAACTTTACTAAAGCAATCCATCAATCAATGACCCAAACAACCAGCCAAATAGGCTAATGCTAACAAAGACAATTATTGCTCATAATTTAGTACCTGTTCCTGTACTCTCTTAAGTTTTATCTTTTCCTAGACATATTTTAAAGTACTATTTAAAAAGTCCAATTTAAAAGACAATAGAATAAAGTTGTGTGTGTGTATTCTTATTAGATATTTCATTATTACTGTGACTTTTTCTTTCATCTCATAATATCAGCCTCCCCTTTAGAAGTTATTCATTTTATTTTAAGTGTATGAGTGTTTTCCCACTACATATGTGTATTCAGAAGACAAATGAGAGTTTCAAATCTGGATCAGGACTGAAGCTACAGATATTTTTTTTTTCTTTTTCAGCCATCATATAGATGCTAAATCTTGAATCCTCATCCTCTGGAACAACAGCATGTGTTCTTCTTCATTGAGCATCCTTCAAGACCCCCAAACATTCCTCTCAGTGATGTGATCTATGATAGGGGTTTACAGTTCCAAGATTTCATAAATATGTTCTGCTTCTACTTTCAAGTTGTCTTTGCTCATGTTTAAGGAGAAATATTTTCGACAGAATATTATTGAGTCTTGATTTGTTAAAGTCAAGTATTTCTTTTTTGATCATACCATTGAGTAAAGCTTACCTTAAGAATTTCCTTTTATCCTGCAGCTCATGTGTTGTCTATTTTCTTTGAGAAGAAGACACCAAGACAGGATTAAGCATAGAAAAGGTATTGGATGAAATGACTGGAAGGAACAATGGTAGGCATCCTACAGGAATGAGAGAACCACCTGATGCCCAGGTCTTACTGCTGTGAATGTCAAGGAACTTGATTATAGGAATGGTAATCTGAACGTTTTCCATCGTGTTTAAGTCAAGCACACAGAAAGTTTTAAAATCAAGTTGCCCATCAGATAGGATAAGTACTCAAGCTACAATCAGTAATAGGTGGTAGCTCCCCACATGAAGTGTGACATAAATGGAAGCACAGATTCAGAGAATAAACTTGGTGTTTCCTGTCTTGAATATTTTTGCAACAGACATCTGTTAGGGGTTGGTTGGGTGCTGTGTATACAAATGATAAATTCTGATCCCCAAGATCTGGTTGCTCCCAGAGAAGTGAATGCTCATGTGCACCGGTCTTTGTTGTACAAACCTTACTCTGCGATGCAATTTAAAGCTATTGGCTAAGTAAAAGTGGCTATACACAATCACTGAGGTGAATATAGGTGTGTGGGACTTTTATTACAGGACTCACCAGCACAGGTAGGGACCTCAAGAAGAAGGAAAGAAGAGAAGAGAAGGAGGGAGAAGGAGAAAGGAGTCAAAGAGAACAGGAGATCTCCATTAGACATAATGGACCAGGAGCACATGACTGAGTAAAGTGCCCCCTGAGGGCAGTCTGATGGGGCAGAAATAAGCTGGGTGAGACTCAAACAGCAAGTACTTGGGAGCACAGTTGGGAAATTAACAGTCTTCTGTATAGAAAAATATATTAGGTGTAATATGTCCAGCACTAGGACTAAAGCTGATTTTAAAAATCCATAGGACTCTGCCTCTTTTATTGGAGATGTGGTTAGGTTATACTAATAACTAATAGAATTAATAAATTAAATTAAAAATATCATTTACAGACAGCTGAGTGGCATGTATCATGTCCTGACATTTGTGCCTTCCACAGAAACCTGCTTTTTACCACATATTCATATTAAACACCCCTTCTAATGTTCTCATGGCCTTTGATATATGAAGGCACACTTTGGAAGTAGTCAGTCAATTGAAAAATATTCTCTTTAAAGTTTTCATCTGTAGTATTTGTTATTCAAATATACCATAATTATTACTTTAAAAGTATTCTTTTATATTGCATAATATTTAGTAGTTGGGTCCTTGAGCCAGGGTCCTACATTCTGTTCAGGTACATTCTCTTTGCTTATTATATAGCTAAATGTCAGCTGCAAATATTCATCTTGACACTTTTTAATTTGGACAGTCCTTAATACCATTTATATCAGTTCACAGTCTAAAAGTGAAAAAACAAAGAAAGATCGGACTTTAAAAATGTGTAGACAATTTTAGACAAAGATAGAAACAGACAGGAAAGAAAGGAGAACCCTATAAGATAAAAACAGGAAATATGGAAAGTTTAGAAATATGTGATTCAGGTAAAGTTGTTCTGATAAGTTTTCTTCAGTATCTAATGTGAACTCTTTGAGTGAGAGTTGCCTGCTATGTCTTACTGTGAGTGTCTAGTCATTTGCTGAAAACAGTTTGTGAGAAGGAAGGCCTCAGCATGGACTGGGCATTGGATTCTGCCCATAGCCTCTGGAACTGTCAATCTTTCATAGACCCTGAAGAAGGATATCTGATAGCTACCATGGTAATATTTTTCTGTTTGTAATGCTTGCATACAATTGTTTGCTATTTCATTATAAATTTTACTGTTATTAATTTGGGACAGTAAGTTTGACACTTTTATTACAGCTGGAAATTGTAACCTGCCAGTGTTTGTGTTTTTACTTATTATTCTTCATGACTTTGAATATATATACCACGTCATGATTTTGACAAGTAAGCATGACGATGGAAATAATGGGGAATTGTGTGATTAATGTTGTGCACCATCATACCACACTACTTTTCTTTTTAATTGAATTTTCTGATAAATACCTCATTCATCTAATCTTATCTTGATATTTTCCCTTAAGACAGCTGTAATAATGAGACGGTACCAAGTTTAACCCATCACCGAAGCACAAGAACGGTCTATTTCTTCTCAAACCAATGATAAAGCATGATGAATTCTGGAGAGTCAGGACTTTATTTGAAATCTTTCTGTGGTTTGAATGTCCATGCACCTATTCATCAATACTCTGACACTAATATGGTGAAAGTTTAATCTGGGATTATGATAAAAATCAGAGATTACAGTCTCTGGAAGCAATGGTATCAGTGTTCTAAGGAAAGCAGCCACATGGAGCTAACTAACTTCTTCTACTGTGTGTGCCTCTGAGGTTATAGGAGAAAGCAGACCTGTATGAGACAGTGTGTCCTCACTAGATGTGACTTTTTTTTTGCCAGTGTCTTGATCTTGAAATCACCAAGCCTCAGAACTATCAAAAATAAATATTTGTTATTTATTCTATGCCTTATGCATGTTCCAAGATAATTATGAATGCATGAATAATATTAGTGAAAACATGTGACCTAATATAATCCTGAAAGAGAAATGCCTTGCTCCAGAATTATAAATGCTTATCAGTTTTATTATAATAGTTTTGTTTTGAGATTATAATATAATAATATCATCTTTCCCCTTTACTTTCCTTCCTCTAATTCCACTTATGTTCTCTTTCAAATCCATAGCTAGCTTTTCTTTAATTTTTTATATACATATTAATTATATCTATAATACATACTATATGCATGTCTTTATGCATGTATGTGTGCATGTATTTATGTATTCCTAAATATAGAAATAAAACATGCTGAATCCAATTAACTCTATTTTTCATTATTTTTTTTGGATTAACTATTTCATATGGATAACCAGTTGATGTGGTATTCCCTGGGAAAGACTATTTCTCCTGCTCTCAGCATTCCTTAGTTGCCTATAAATTTTTGTCTTTGGTTGAAGTCTCCTGAGCTTTATCCCTTCGCCCTTAGCATGTTTATTGGTATCATCATTGCTCATATCATGGGTAGAATGGTGAGACTCCATGAGTGTTGCTTCTCTGGCATTTCTAGGAGGCACAATATCACAGAAAATTTCTTGTTCCGCTGACTTTCACAGTCTTCTTCCGCCTCTTCTGAAATGATCCCTAAGCTTTCAACGCAGGAGTTGGGTTGTAGATTTATCAGGTAGGGTTGGATTTCACAACTCTATATTTAGATAAGATGTGACTTTCTGCAACTATGTCTGTTGTAAAGAGAACTTCCATTGATGATGGGGAGAATTGAACTCATCTGTGAATATAAGGAGAAATATTTGGAATACAATTAGTGATTATATTGGTTTAGTGAAGTGACAGTTGTAGGTACTCTTCCAAGATCTATGACTTCTCTAGCTCTGAGGAGTTGGCTAGATTTCCAGTAGCAGGCACGAATTACGTCTTATTGAATGGGCCTTAACTATAATTAAAGGGCTGCCTTTGGGGGCACAGTCTTTTATCTTCATTTGAATGCAAATTACATTGGAAAGGGAGCTGTGTTTAAATATTAAGAACTGTTTATGATGCCTTTGAGGCAGAGAACACTACATCATATATATATAAACTTGGAAAGCTTGTCTTTACTAGGAATGATGTGTGTTATCTTTAAACCCATGGTAGTCAACAGAAGTGGAGACAAAGGTTTTCATTCATCAACAGAAGATTCACCAACTCTAAGATCAAGGTCCTAGATGGATCTCAAAACTTCCATAAGCTTTTACAGAAAACCTTAAAACTTAAACTTCTCTAGAAACCAATTCCTGAACTAAAATTTCATTTTCCCCTGGAATTGTAGTTCATGATCATGATAATGTCCCATAGATGGTTTTTGAATTTTGTACTTTAGCTCCATCAGTGACTAATCACATACAACACTTTTTGATGCTTTTTCTCAGTAATAATACATAATTGATTTCCATTAGTCTCTGAAGATATTGAAAATATGAATTTGGAGTTCATTTACTTGTAGCAGTGTACCATTCCGGCTCAGAACAAGTGAGAGTGTTAATAATTGCCCTCCTATAAATTCAGTGTTTTCTCTTCTGCTAACTACAGCATTCTCCTGTATGCAAACTATGCTTCTCATTCCATATAAATCAACCTGTTTACTTTGACTATTACTCATGTCAATTGCGGTAGATTGATTATGCTTAGCCCAGGGAGTGATATTATTAGGAGGTGTGGCCTTGTTGGAGTAGGTTTGTCACTGTGGGGGTGTGCCTCCTAACCACATTGATGACAGTCTTCTCCATGGGGCCTTCAGATGATTATGTAGAACTCTTAGATCCTCCTGCACCATGCCTGCCTGGATGCTGCCATGATTCCACCTTGATGATCATGGACTGAACCTGTGAACCTGTAAACCAGCCCCAAATAAATGTTATCCTTATGCTTTTGTCATGGTGTCTGTTCATAGCAGCAAAACCCTAACTACACAGAAGTTGATACCAGGGACTGGGATACTGCTATGATAGGCTTGACCATGCTTTTGTTGGGAAGAATGTGTATTTTGGAAAACAGTGGAATGCTTAAAGTGGGGCTTTATTGGCTATTCTAGTAGGAATATGGAAGAGTTTGTTGTTGAGTGTGATTTGAGCTGTGCAGGCCTGGCCCAAGAGGATTTGGTGGACAAGAATTTCATGATGTGGCCTAGAGACTATTTTTGTGGTATTTTGGTGTAGAGAATGTGGCTGCTTTTTGCTCTTGTCTGAAGAATTTTCCTGAGGGTAACTTAAAAAGATGGATATTAATTGCATTGACAAAGGAAGTCTCAAAAAAAAGGTCGGCAGAGACTTTGTTCTCTGGTTTAGTCTCATGAAGAGCGTTCTGATCAAGCATAGCAAGCTTAAAAAGAAAAAAGTACAAAACATATGGTTCAAATAAAAATAAAGGGACACCAGGAAGTGAAACGGAGCTAAATCCTATGGTCAAGGAGATAAAGACATTAAGGGAGGAGTGACCTCGGGGCAAGGTCCCAATTATTGTTTGGGTTTGCAGTTGAACAGGATATAGTTTGAACTTTTAACCCTGCCAGTGCCTATGTACAAGCAAAGGAAATTCTTAACAGAAACATGTCTGTTCACATGTCTATTGTCCATTGCATAGAGCTATTTTGAATAGCACAATATTGCTTATGCCTTGAGATCATGCTTATAACAGTCTTAGGGTCTTTTATTTCTGGTTCTCCATGTAACTGTTGAAAGTATGTGGATGAAGCCATTCCTTATATTTACTCTCTACTGTCATTAATGGCGATACTTGTGATGGCTATTTTCGGGGAAAATATGGAATTCTGTTATTTTCATTTATCTGAGAGGTACATTATTTTAAGAAATCCACATTTCTATGGCAAAGGAAATTTCTATCATGTTTCTAACACCTAAGTTCAGCATATTGAATATCACTGAAAGATTTAGGAAACTGAGTGTGTTGAATTGGTACTTGGAGGCTTATAGGAAAATAAAATGGACTAGAAGAAAAGTAAAACTCACTAGGAAATTTTATTGAACAAGTTATGTTCAAACAATGTATTTTGATCAGTTTCCTTGCCCCAACCCCTCCCTGATTTACCCCCTATAAAAATACATACTCTTAATTTCTCTCTCTCTCTCTCTTTAGAAAATAAACAAACTGGAAAAATGCTGCAAAAACAAACAAGCAAAAATAAATATTAAGGAACACACCCAACACGTGTGAGTGTGTCTGTGTACACACACGTGCACACACACACACACACACACACACACACCATTGAGTCACACAATTGGAAAAATAATATAAAAGTAAAAGATCAGTTAGATTAAAAATGTCCAAACAGAACAATATAAGACCAAAAATATACATATCTACAAAAATACCATTGAGTTCATTTTGAGTTGCCCATCTACTGCTGAGCATAAGACTGACCCTTGAAGGGTAGGTTAATATACTCAGTGAAACTCCATTGGAAAAGAAAAACAATTATTTTCTTTACAAGCAAAGGTTAATTGGAGAAAGCTTTTTGGCTAGTCATGGAAGTTTGTGTCTATTTCCCGATCTCAGTGCTGTGACAAGTGGGTTGAACCTGGGCAGGCCACTGTCTCAGTGAGTTTATATGTGTTTCTGTCCTTTTTTATTTCCCCTTCAGGAAAACAGTGTTTCCTTAATGCTCTCCTTCCCCTCTGAATCTTCCAGTATTTATGCATCCACTTCCGCCTACTTCACAGAACTCTGAAGGGTGTGTTTGATGGACACACACCATTATGACTTAGTGTTTCAAGGTCTCGTACTCTCTCTCCATTTTCCAATTGTGGATCTCTGTGTTAGTTCCCACCTACTGCAAGAGGAAGCATCTCTGATTATGGCTGAGTGAGGCAATCTATGGGTATAGAATAATGCCATTAGGAACTATTTTATATCTATGTTCTGTTAGCAAAACAACAGTATTTGTTTTCCCCTAGGTTCCTAGCTAGTCATAGGTTCTTGGCCACCCAAGCAGTATCAAGCATCGGGTGAGACTTAAGCCCAATCAAAGAGTGACTGGTGACTCCTACTCTTTGTGGAATTATTTCATCAGCATATCACCCAGGAAGTTTGTACATCATAGGATCTAAAACTGAGTTGGTGGTTACCACTATTCTGTATACCATCTCTGTATTTATACACATTGCAAGCATATCTATTGAAGACTTGGTAGCTAACATTCATATGGAAGAAATACACATCATATTTCTCCTTTTGGTTCTGGGCAATTGCACTTGGGAAGACTTGGTTTCCAACTCCATTCATTTACCTAAAAATTTTATGATTCCTTTTACAACATCTGAATAATATTTTATTGTATAAGTGTTTCATATTTTCCTTATCCACTTGGTATATTTAGATGTCAGTTTTGTGAAATATAAGTTTGAAGTCTTCTACACGAAGCTCCGTAGTTTGGCAAGCCCTATTTGTTGAGGATGCTTTGTTTATACAGTGTGTAGGCTTGACTTCTTTGTCAAAAGAAAAAAGGTAACCTTAGGTGTGTTAAATTCTATTGAAGTCTTTAATTCCATTCCATTACTTAATATGTCCGACTTATGGTGATACCATGTTGTTTTATTACTGTAGCTCTCTAGTCCCTTGAGAGTGGGATGATGATACCTCCATCCATTTATTATTCAAGATTATTTTACCTGTTCTTTCCTAGCAATTTTAAGTGAATTTTGCTTATCTTGCTGTTTGAAACATGTTAACTATTCATTTTGGACATTTTATAGAATTTATCTTTAAGATCTCTTTGAATGCCAGGCCAATGATATTTGCTGTCTGAAGAACAGTAAGAACAGTTGCCTTCGCAGCAAGCATATCTGTTCTGACAATTTCTGAATGGGTAATAAACCTCAGCTCCACTGATCAAGGCATCAGTATGTATGGGCATCACATGGCTTATAGCACAATATCCTGAAGATGATGTGCAGAATCACACAGTAATAGAAATATCTAATAGCTCCATAGTAAGTTAATGTATAACATTATGATTGGAAACAGGAATACTTTCAGGGAGAGATTGCACATGGAGACATATTGAATGCTCAATATGGCATTTATTTGCATGAGCAATGAGCAATTCATATAAATGTTCACAAATGATCACATGGTTGCACATAATAGCATTCAGTGGCACTTACCTGAATGTTTTCATATTGCTCTGAGACATATTCAGACAGCAAGCCTGAAAGCATACATTAGAGCTTATGATAAATGTAAATAGGTCCTGTTTATAGGATTCCAGATCATCTACCTGTATAATTTTCTGTTGGTCTCTGAGTCATTTTTTTTTCAAGCAAAGTGTGAAATGAGAATTACTTTAAAGGTCTTTCCTGAAGATGTATGACACAAAGTACAAAGGATTCAGTAGTCATGTTAGTGTATTTTTATAGTTTAATGAACTATAATGATAGACTTTCACATAATGTTTTAGAACATTGTGAAAACAGATATGACCCATTTACTTTGAAGGATGTGAGAAAGCTGGTTATGTGCAGTGCGAGGCATGAAAAACAACTTCTGGTTCTTTGTGTCTTTCATGTCCACCCATGTAGCCTCTTATCTGGACTAAACTGTTTCTGTCACTGATTCAAGCACTAAGATGCTTTGGGGAGGATGACTTAGATTCAAATGAGCACAGAAATTCACAAAATGTACAGATCCTGCTAGGAGGAGAGAATTCCTCCAAAAATACACTTTTCTTTTTTTTTCCAGTTTTATTCATTATTTTTCCAGTTCATAATTTATCAAGTTAACACATTTATAGTCTTGTGTAATTACCATTTGTGTGTGTGAAAAAGCATTTAAGAGCAAATGTTTTAGCTAATTCCAAGTGTAAAATACAAGGACACGTTCTTTTGCAGCTAAAATGTTTTACCTCTTAACCACAGCTACCACTCCACTCAGGACCTCTACGAATTTGTGTATTTGAAATTTCACGTAGGCTTGAAATTGTACTGTTTTCTTTGTCTACTTTTATTTAGTACAGTGTTTTCCATGTCTATACAAAGAGTTGCATGCCACCTTCCGAACTTGAAAAGTGCTTCATTGTGTATAGACAAGCACACATGCATGCACATGCACATAGACATGCACACAGTCATTTACACTTATTTCATATATCCAACTTTCTTCACTTCAATTATCAATAAATATGCAAATTGTTTGCATCTTGAAAATTGTGAATAACCCTGTACTATGGGAATCGTTACTTACCTTTTGGCCTATGTTAGATACACCACTTGAGGAAGGTTTTGAATCATCTGCAAATATTATAAATATCCACTTTTTTCTGTATGGGTGGTAACAATTTATATTTCCATCAATTGCATACGAGAATTCATTTTTGTATCTGTCCTCATCTACGTTTGTTATTTCGTGTCAGTTTTGATCATAAAGCCATTATAAAAATATGAGGTGATATCTCATCTGGTTTTTATCTTTCATTTCTCTGATGATACCAACACTTTTCCATACACTTGATCTTTTAATATAATCACAACAGTAAAGTCCTGTCAATTAAAACATATGAAGGGTTAGAAAGATGCATAAGCAGTTAACTCAGACAGAGAACCTGGATTTGACACAAAAATACAAAGTATTCAGTAGTCCTTTTAGTATATTTTTGTAGTTTAATGAGCTATAATGATAGACTTTCACATAATGTTTTAGAAATTTGTGAGAACAGATATGACCTGGATTCAGTTCCTTATACCCACATGATGGCTTATAGGCAAAATACTCATGAACATGAAATAAAATAAAATTTAAAATAAGTTTAAAGAGATACATAGAGGAATGAAACAAATTACAGTCCACAAATAAATCCATATTTCAATGGTCACCTGCTATTGTTGCAGCTACTAAAACCACACTTGGAATAAAAGATATTGTGTTCAACAAAAATTCAAGAAATTTTAATAGGTGGAAGAAAATGATATACTTTTACCATAATCAGAAATCGACACAAAACAGATTAATGTCTTACGTATATGATTTGTAAACTATCAAACTATTAAATTAATACAAAAGGAAATTCACTTTGAAACTTTTCTGGGAAATGACTTTTTTATACAGTGCTAAAAACACTAGCAATGAAAGAAAAAAAACAGGCTAGGGAGATTCCCTTTAAACTAAAACTCTTCTGTATAACCTAAGGAATAAATAAAGTGCAAAGCTATGTATAGAATGGGAATAGATTTTTGAATTACATATATAAGAAATAATTACTTTTCCAAACATATATATATATATATATGGACTTCATACCATATAGCAACAAAAAACAAGAAATATCCTTCTTATAAAAGACACTGATTCATGAGTCCTTACTCTGAGAGAGATGACAGGGTAGGTATCAGGATTTGCTGACCTCACAGAGGATCTTGGTTGCATTCCAGTACACACATATGCAGTTCAGTCTCCTATAATTCCAGTTCCAAAGATTCCAGTTCCCTCTTCCTACCTCTATGGTTAACTGCACACTTTAATTACATATACATATGTTCAAGCACTCACATTACACATGCAATTTTAAAAATTTAAAAAATTATAAATGAATAAAAGGATCATGATTAAATAAATAAATGAACAAATAAATAAGTAAATAAGATTCGTGCAGCTTTGGGAAGTAGAATGTGATTTTGTTTAGGAGAGAACAATTATTTAATTACTGTATAGTGTTACTTTCTTTTGCATGGTAGTCACATCACAGTGTATTTCCTCTTATCCCTTATATGATTATACTTGTCAGTTAAGACATACATTGTAGTGATTTTAACCATTTTTCTTTGAAATATCAGGAGCCTGTGCTCCTGACAGTTACAGGGTCACTGATATAAGTCCTTTGGGACAACAGCAAGCTCTATAGAGATTTACCAGGACACTGGGATTTCAGTACTGTTTCCATGATCTCAGTCTCTTCAGTACTTCCTGCTTCAATAAATTCCATCTAGTATTTTTCTTCTTCATCAGCACCACTACTTTTTCACTTGGTGAAAATAAAATTCTTGCCTGGGTTTACCAGTCTTGTCTATTGTAATTTTTCAATATTCTTTAAATATTTTAGTTATCTACAAAGGAATACAAATGTTTTTGTTAACATTCATTTGTCAATAATTTAAATGTATCCATTTAAAAGGTTACTTTTGATGGGAATAACATTGAAGGCGCTTGTTTGGAGTAGCATAGAATATACTTGCTACTGTAGAGGGCTTCATCAGGAGATCTGAATACATAACCAGGGCTGAATCCAGCCCCCGTGTGCAGATGTGACACTGCAGCCTGCACTGCTATAGAGTAGTCCTTGATCTCAAGAGTTTCTCTCTTGCTGGCTTTTAACTGACGTGATTCTTTCGTCTCATCCAGATCTCAACTCTCCCAGTTCACCTATAACACTTTGGCTTATCAGCCTCTATAGTCACCACATGAACCAATTCCTTATGGTATGTCCACCTACATGCAATTGTTCTGGAAAACTTTACTTACTACTTTACATCCCTCTCACTGCCCCCTCCTGTCGTCTCCTCCCCAAATCTCCCCCCATCCCTCCTTCCCTTCTCCTTTGAGTAGGTAGGCCTCCTGAGTATCCCCCAACATCTCCTATCCTGAAACTTCAAGTCTCTGCAAGGCTAGATGCTTCCTCTCCTACTGAGGCCAGACAAGGCAGTCCAGCTAGAAGAACATATTCCACATACAAGGGGTTCACTTTTGGGTATCCCCAACACCAGTTGTTTGGGATCCACATGAAGACCAAGCTTCACATCTGCTACATATGTACAAGAAGGTCTAGGTCCATACTGTGTACATTCTTTGGTAATTCAGACTCTGAGAGGCTCAGAGAGTCCAGGTTAGTTGACTCTGTTGGTCTTCCCGTGGAGTTCCTATACGCTTCAGGGTCCACAATCTTTCCTCCTACTCTTCCATAAGAGGCCCCAAGCTCTACCCACTGTTTGATTGTTGGTGTCTGCATGTCTGAGTCAGACACTGGACAGAGCCTCTCAGAGAATAGTCATGCTAGGATTCTGTTTGTAAGCATAACAGAGTATCATTAATAGTCTCATGGATTGGTCCTTGCCCATGGGATGGGTCTCAAGTTGGACTGACTATTGGTTGGCCATTCCCTCAGTCTCTGCTCCATCTCCCATGCCTGCATTTCTTGTAGACAGGATGAAATTTGGGTTGAAAGTTTTATTGGTGAGTTGGTATCTCTGTCACTCCACAGGGGATCTTATCTAATTATATAGGAGGTGGGCTCTTCAGGTTCTATATCTACAATGTATTGAGTTACAGCTAAGGTCACCCACATTAATTCTTGGATACCCTCTTTATCCAGGTCTCTGTCTCATCCTGGAGATGTACCCCTCCCTCCCCCGCCACCTTCTTAGCCCTGTCAGTTGAAGGTTTTCATTCATTTTCATGGCCATCTGGTCATCTCTCCTGTTGTTCCCCACACCAGCTCCTGCCCCATCTCCCCACAAGCTCTCTACCTCCCAATTTCCTCCATCTGTTTTTAAGACTATTTTATTCCTCTTTTTAAGTGAGATTCAAACATCCTTACTTGTACCTTCCTTGAGCAAATATTTCTTAATGGAAAGAATAAGACTGTACTTGCCTTGCCAGGAGATAGTTATAACTATACATAGAGTATAGTTCTCAAAGAGAAATGAGAGTGAAATCAATTTGTTTTATATTTGAAATCCAAGAAGAGTAAAGTATCAACTGGAAAATGGGACAAATAGATTATTTAAATTATTAGCATTATTTTTTTAGGAAGATGCAAACATATGCGGTTATGGAATGTCTAGGTAGGGCCAAACCTCACAAAGTCACTGCTCAAATTTGACCCTCCTCTCTCCCTAAATCTACCTAACATCATTCATCTACAGAATTAGATATGAAACATAATTTTGAATTTAGTGACTTTTTGATATGACTTAAATTTCTGGCCAGTAAGCACAAACAGCAGGTAAGAATATTTGATTCTTTAAAAATTATTCTTAAGATTTTTTTCAAAAGTAAAACACTAGATTCTTTAAATACCAAAAATTTTATGTGTAATTGGGACTTTATAAAAGATAAGAAGTAATGAGAATATAAATATATTAACGTTTTAACTGCATCTAAAATTTTTCCTCAGGAAAAAATATATTTTTAATTAGTTTCATGAGAAAATGTTTCATCTTTAAAATTATATATGAAGCTCTGACTTTTAGATAAAGTTTCGTTTCATTTCATTATTAATTAGAAATTCAGAAAAATTTTTTCTTTAGCTACTGGCCAATGGCAGATTATGTAATGAGGGAAACAAAATATCTCCAGGAATGCTATACATCTGAGATCAGGGGTGCCCAGTGCAAAAGAACTGTGATAAATATTTGATTTTAGAAGATGGAATTTAACATATGAAAATATTTCATATGAAAATATTTCACTAGATCAAGTATCTGAGGGCCTCTCTCCAATAAGGGGATTTAAAAGAAAGAGATCTACAAATCTTCACAGAGAGACTAGTTGAATGTCATTTTTTCACATCAAGGTGGAATTCTCTGAAGTCCATGCAAAGAAAAAAAATTAAAAGAAAGAAATAATTTTCTAGTACACATAAGCCAAACAATGTCTGCACCTCACACAGTGCCTTGGAAATTTCCATGTTCCAGCAAATAGGCCAGCTTTATTACAGACATGACCATGAGAAAAGAGACAAGAAACTTCACACAATAACTGGAACATACTCTAACACAGTAAAAAGCAATAAGCAAGACCATACAAAATGGATGGATATCCTCCAATTGCTTACAGCCTTAAATTTTTGAGGAGTTGAATATTTATGAAATACCACATTAAAAAATATTCAATCATTAAAAAACCTGAAACAATTAAACCACTTACAGTCTTGCTGCAAATTCTAATACAGTTTAGCTCACAGCATTGCCAGTTTGACAGGTAAGGTAGTGCAATTGACTCTCTATATTTACAGAATCCTAATCAGGGGTTTTAAAATATCTTCAGTAACAAAACTGCCTCTATGCTGCACATGTACAAATAACATTTAGTTTCATCACTCATGTCCATCCCCAAAATACAGAATCACACCTGTTTCTATCTTAATGTATTAGCTATCTCTAAATAATTAAAAGAGATTACTTGAGTTCATGTAAGTACCATGCGTTTTATCAAAGTTATAGATACTAGCATATGCAGGTGTTTTAGAAACAATGCTCCATAGATTTCATCTACATTTTTTGGAGTAATATAAAACAACAACATTGAATTAGAAGATTTTGTTTTGGGGCTCTGTCATGATTTTGATGACAATGGCTTCCATTGTCTCATATACTTAAATATGTGTCCCACAGTTGGTGGAACTGTTGGGGAAGGATTAGAAAGAGGAGATATGTCACCAGCAATGGGATTTAAGACTTCAAAAGCCCAGACCATCTTTTTCTACCTCCCCTCCTTCTTTTCTCCCTCCCCTCTCTCCTCCTCCTTCCCTTTCCCTCTCCCTCCTCTGACTCACTGTTGTTGTATCCTGAGATGTAAGTTCTCAGCTATTGCTCCAGTACTATGACTGCCTTCCTGCTGACATGTTCACCTTCATGGTGACCATGGTCTCATTTTCTCTAACTCTAAGGACCCAATAACCTCATTCTTCTATAAATTGCCTTGGTCACAGTGTCTCTATAGCAATAAAAATGTAACCATGACAGGATCTGTTTAACAATGTAGGTGCTATTGATGATTTTATGTGTTTATATGTACTCTTCAATCAAGCTACAATCTAAAATATTTGCTTATAATGATCTAGAGCTGGTTTATTCTTCTTATAATTTTACTTAACTTCTTTCCCATATAGCAGTTGTAAATTATACAAAGTCCAATAGGTTGTGTTTTTAGATAAATATTCTATGTTACACTGTTTAGAACATAGTTTCTTTAGGCGAATATTCTGTCTGTCCTTTAGAAAGTTTATCTTTGGAAAGTTTGGAGATTATTAGTACATATATTCCTAAAATGCAACTAATATTTCTCCTTGTAGACTAGTACTACAAAAAAAGTCATATGGTCTACCCAAAAGTTAAGACCCATGGAGAAGAGTTTTATGTATATAAACAACAGAAAAGTATCACAACGAGTAGTATAATATCAGTTCTTTAGATTTGAAGACAAAATGTGTATCATACTCGTTTCATCAGAATTTAAAAAGGAATGAGTGTGCGATGTCTGTTTTACAAAGCTTCCAACAATCCAATTGTCGACAGTCTGCAATTAAAATATCATTATCTAGCATATTTCTTTTTGTTTAATGTTGCCAACAGCAGTCCTTAAAATTTGCAAGTAAGGAGTTGCATAGTCCTGTGCCTCCTACATAGCCACTCAGAGCTGTACAAATACAAAGTTCTCAATCTGGACTTTGTAATAGGTATGTCAGGGTCCTGCTGTACTTCCACATCCTCTGCCCCCTCCCTGTCCGGGTATCCGGAAGACACTACATACTGAGGTGGAAGGAAGAAGCGGAGTCCAGACAGGTGTGGTCGGGAGGATCCCAGTATGTCTGGGAATGAGTTCCACAGCAGGGGAGGTGGGAAGGGGGCTTCTAGGATCTTAGTGTTACAGTTTTTTTAGACAGATGCCTTCTCTTACAATCTTCAGTGAATCGAGGATGCAGATCTTAGTGTGCATACTTTTTTATTGGGGTGGGTTTATATGAATAGACTTTTTTTTTCTGAGACAGGGTTTCTCTGTATAGCCCTGATTGTCCTGGAACTCACTCTGTAGACCAGGCTAGCCTGGAACTCAGGCTAGCCTGCCTCTGCCTCCCAAGTGCTGGGATTAAAGGCATGTGCTCGCCGCTACTTCCCGGCAAAATAATTTAGTTTCATTTTATGTTCATTGGTGTTTTGCCTGCACTCATGTCTGTTGGATGGTGGCAAATCTTAAGAGTTACAATCAGTTGAAAGCTGCGTGTAAGTGCTGGGAATTGAAAGAGCAGTCAGTGCTCTTTAATGGCCGAGCCATCTTCAACTGGAAAATGGATATATATATATATATATATATATATATATCCACACACATATATATATACATATATATATATATCCACACACATATATATATACATATATATGTATATATATATATGTGTGTGTGTGTGTGTGTAACCTTTTCAGAGAGGGAGTAGTTTTCAGAGTAAATGAAAATCATTGGCCAGTGTTTAAAGGTCAGTGAACATCTTATTTGAAGAGGCATTCCCGGAATCTCACATATGTGCTGGGCGGTTTTTATCAAGAAAAGAGGAAGTTGAACTTTGTTGGTCTGCCAAGGACTATGTGACCTTCCCCAGGTAGAGGGTGTTGGAGTTAGAGCTTCCCAGACAAGGTCAGAGAGGGGAAGCACTCACGGTAAAGGAGTCCTCCGGTTTGCCTCAAGCTCAGAGGAGCGATCTGGTCATGGTAGATTATGATCTTAAGTAGCAGGGTTTCCCCACAGAATGTTAGCTGAGTCTTGACAGTAGGCATACATTTATTTTTATACTACTTGCTATTTGAGTATAGTTTACTTTTTCTTTAAGGACGAAGTACTCCAAATGTCCTGTTTCCCTGATGAGTTTTGTATTTATTTAACTTCTTACTTTTGCAAAGACTATAGCCTGTACCTATCAATACAAAGGAAACGAACTGGAATTGGACTGGTGACCAATGAAAATCTTTAAAGCTACTTGCTGCTCTTCATGGTGCTGGAACACAATTTCCCACCACTAGGGGAGAAAAGTAATAATCTACTCCATTCAGCTGTAAAACCTGTGATATACAAAGGAAACCTGCATGGAAGATATTCTGGTTCTGGTAGCACAAATGTTATGGGAGTAATCAATTAGTTTCTCAAAATTAGATTTAAGATTTACTCCATAAGATGGAACACATACATGACACTGATAAAGTAGCCTAGAACCTGAGACTAGATAGCTCGTGGACCTAGGGAAAAAACTTCTATTGTAATTTTTATAAAGGACATACTGCTATACTCATAGAACAGAACATTTCTTCTTCTTCTTCTTCTTCTTCTTCTTCTTCTTCTTCTTCTTCTTCTTCTTCTTCTTCTTCTTCTTGAAGTAATTGTAATTAATAAAGAGATCTACAACTGGAAAACATTCAGACAGTAAGAGACTGCAGTCGCCATCCCTAAATGTGATGTCTATTTCAAATTTCTCCTTTCAAAGCTAAGAAATGTATTGGACAGTAGAGAGACATATTCCAAGGGCTAGAAGTGGTAGACAATTCCAAGAAGGCAGTCTCTTCAAGCCACAACAGGACAGATAAACTTATAAACTCATGGACACTGTGACAGCATGCATAAGATATGTGCAGGTTCGAATCACACAGTGTCAACACTGAGAAGGGAAATGGGTACTATTAGCTCAGGATTAATCAAGGTAATGTGAAATTAAAACAAAGAAGAAATCAATATCAATGGTACCGAGATATCATTTAATCAGAAAAATTCAGGGCAACAGCCTCTGTTGGAATAGAGGCTGTACAGGTGTAGTACAGGGGCTTTATAGGGAGGAATAGAAAGGTTAGGACAGAATGAAATCTGCAGGTTAGTGCCCCCGAACTCTCAAAGTGGTAAACACCATCAGAGGTTGGTGTGCCAATCTTCCTATTCAACACTTATAGGATCTCGACAGCCCAAGAATTTATCCGTAAATCAGCTTTTCTATCTTATGTTTCTCAGTCTACCTGAGACTTTTAGTTTTTTAACACTTTATTCTAGAACCTGAGGCAAGATAAAAAGAAAAAGGTAATATGTTCTTTCATTGGTTGCTTCCTGTTGAGGGGAGACAGGATCTAGAATGGGCTTTTCGAATCCAGCCCAACCCCAGTGACATACTTCCTCCAGCAAGGCCACACCTTCTAATCCTTCCTAAACCCTCCAATTGGGAACAAAATATTTAGTATATGGGACTAGGGTGGCCATGCTCTTTCAAGTCAATACAGTTATCTATTTCATTTATGAATAAAATACTTATATATAGCATTTTAAAGGTTTTATATGTCAAGTATTACTTATATGTACTGATTTATCTTAGTTATTGAAATCCTTTACTGATCTCTTAGATGCTTAGATTGTCTAAAATCTCGCAATAATATTTCACTTCTGCCACTATTTCTTCCATTAGTTTTCTTGAAGGATATTTTTGTAATTAGTAAAGTTATTTTAATAAGTTAGTGATTTTATTATGATTAAATAACTTGAACTACATATCTAATTCAAACATTCATTGATGTATATAACTAGTTTAACTAGTATTTTGGAAGTTATCTCTTAATACCATTTGAGTTCTTGTTGGGATTATTTTTTTTTTACTACAGATTATTTTTTTAACTTATTATTTATTCTTTGTGAGATTTACATCATGCAGCCTAATCTCGATTATCTTTCCATCCCATCATATCTGCCCTTCCTCCTTGCAACCTCCCTCCCCCAAAGAAAACACACACACACACACACACACACACACACACACACACACACACACAGCAACAAAACAAATCATAGAGAATATCTCAACATGGAAGATGTAGTATATCAGAGTGTGCCCCAGAGTACATCCACTGTCCACACATCTTCACTTGGAAATGTTCTTTACAGTGAGTCCTTGGTCTGGTCCGAAATCTCTGGCTTCTGTGATAACATCAATACTAGATCCTCATTGGGACTTCTCCCAGTTATTCTGCTGTTGCTCTGTGTCCTGGAGATCATACAGCTTTGGAACAGCAGGAATGGCCTTTACACGAATCAGAACCTTTCACAGATGATACAGATTTTGGGGTGGGCCAGTTCAGAGCCCTGCATCTGGGCCTGGGTTGAGCCGATGAGCCCGTCAAATGGCTCGCTGTACCCACGCCTCCAGAGCCAGTTCCACACTGCTGCTTACTCCAGGTGTGGTACGCACTCTCCCAAGTGCTACAGATGTGGGTGGGATGGAGCCTAGGTCTCCTCTCATGACCCAGAGCCAGCTCTCTCAGCTACTACAGGCGGCAACAGGGGCAGGCAGAGGTCATCATCTCTGCACCCATGCCACATCGTGCTAGACAAGTAACTGTGTCAGCTTTTCCATTCTCTCACCATCAGGACCAGCTCGCCTGCGCCTCTTCTACCAGGGCCAGAGCCAGCCCTACTGTAATCCCCAGGCAATGTGCAGGGCCCTCTCTCCCCATTGCTTCAGTCAGGGAGGAAGTGGGTTATCTCACCTACTCTCATGACCCCCAGGTCAGCTCTCTGGACTACCTCAGATATATTTGTTCATATTTGAATATATTAAGGTGTATTTGGGAGACTATGATAGTTATTAATTTATCAGACTCTTACAAATTTACTCTATATTTGACATCTAGTTTATTGACATCATAGCTGGTTTGGTTTACATTAGCAACTCTATGCCCACCTTTAAAAATACCATTCTTTGCTCCATCCCTACATTGCTTGTAGACAGTATAAATTTTGGATTGAAAGGCTGTGCGTGTGCGTGTGCGTGTGCGTGTGCGTGTGTGTGTGTGTGTGTGTGTGTGTGTGTGTGTGTGTGTGTGTGCGCCTATCACTCCATTGGGCTTTCTGCCTGGTTATAGAAGGTAGCTTCTGCAGGTACCATATCCCCAGTCTTGTGAGTCACAGCTAAGGTAACCTCCATTGATTCTTGGGTGTCTCCCTTATCCCAGGTCTCCATAGCTTCCTGGAGATGTCCCCTACCTCTGCACCCTGGTTAGTTGAGAATGGTCAGTTAATAACTGCCCAACATGAGACACATTCCATGGACAAGCACCAGTCCCTGACACTATTAATGATATTCTGTTATGCTTGCAGACCGGAGCCTAGCATAACTGTCCTCTGAGAAACTCCATCCAGCAGCTGACTAAAACCAATGGAAACACACACAGACAAACATTGGGTCAGGGACTCTCATAGAAGACTTGGGGGAAGTATTGAAGGGGGATAGAAACATCACAGGAAGTTCAACAGAGTCAACTAACCTGGATACTTGGGACGCTCAGAATCTGAACCATCAACCAAAGAACATATGTGGGTTGGACCTAGGCCTTCTTGCACATATGTGGCAAATGTGAAGCTTGGTCTTCATGTGGGTCCCAGACAACCGGAGTAGGGGCTATCCCAAAAACTGTTGCCTGTATGTGGAATATGTTCTTCCAGCTGGGATGCCTTGCCTGAAATCACTGGGAGAGGATGGTCCTAGTTTTTCAGAGATTTTAAGTGCCAGGGTAGGAGGATACCCAGGGAGGCTCCCACCTGCTCAGAAGAAAACAGGAGGCGGGATATGGTGGGAAAGATTGTGAGAAGGGATAACTGGGAAGAGCACAGTGAATGGAATGTAAAGTGAATAAGTAAAAATACACACCTACCATTTTTAAGTAAAATAATAAATAATATTACTATTAATACTAATATTAATACAGAATGCCAATTGAACAGACATATTCTTTAAACATATTTTTTTATCGTTTGAAGGCATATGGCAATAAACTAGGATACTTTTATTAAGTACTATAATTGTCCATTTAGATAGTGTATACATTTCACACTAACATGAGTAATAGTATTATATTCATATTTACAACAACATTCAAATGTTTTCCTAACTTATTTAAACTAAGTCTCTTATCTGAAATGATTACTACTGATATGTAAAGCCTGATCTTACCAGCTTTGCATCTTCAATTCTTATCATTTAACTGGGAGAAGGAATATTCAATTACTAATATATTTAAATTGAGTTCTAATATTTAGTTTGAGCAATAACAGTGTAAATGATACCACTGGGAAGATTTCTCTGATCGACTAAGATATTAAGAAGTGTTATAATGCTAATTGGGACAGGTGGTACTCTTATAATAAACAAGCTCATCTCTACACTGGATGAGGTAACTGTAAAACAGGCTGACAATTCGTACTTAGTGAGTCATCAGCATGCAAATTCCCTATGTGAACATGCTTTTCATTTTAATCAATAGTGCTAAGATGCTATCCAGAATTAAATGTTTGAGTGGTATTGTGTATTTTTCATTAAATGGAAGATTTAAATGAAGCAAAAAGAAACAATATCTAACAATGTGCATTCACTTAAATTCTCTCTTAGAGAAGTGAGGGTCTATTCCACATCGAAAAAATGAAAAAAAAATGCTGAATTTCTTTAACAATGCAAAAATGAACTTAACAAAATATAAATGTCACAAATAATAACACATTTAAGCAGGTTAACATCTTACTGCATTAATTTTGTTCTATGTTATATTCTGCCTCTGTGACTCCTTACATACTGAAGAGCAGACCATCGACAAAGTTTAAATGTGTCACACAAAATGTGTTGTCATATATTGTCCATTAACTAGTGTCTTAGTCAGGGTTTCTATTCTTGCACAAACATCATGAGAAAGAAGCAAGTTGGGGAGGAAAGGGTTTATTCAGCTTACATTTCTACATTGCTGTTCATCACTAAAGGCAGTCAGGACTGGAACTCGAGCAGGTCAGGAAGCAGGAGCTCATGCAGAGGCCATGGGGGGATGTTTCTTACTGGCTTGCTTCCCTTGGCTTGCTCAGCCTGCTTTCTTATAGAACCCAAGACTACCAGCCCATGGATGGCACCACCCACAATGGGCCCTCTCCCCTTGCTCCCCTTGATCACCAACTGAGAAAATGCTTACAGCTGAATCTCATGGAGGTATTTCCTCAACTGAAGCTCCTTTCTCTGTGATAACTCCAGCCTGTGTCAAGTTGACACACAAAACCAGCCAGTACAACTAGGTTTGAGGAAAACTGCCCAAGATTTAATACAAAATAAAGGTTTGAAACATTACCCATAATATCAAAGGCAACACTTTATCAATTAAACAGAGTAGCTTTAAGATGAGAACTTAATTTCAAAGCTTTCGTTTATAAACCTATATGGCACTCTGTTAATAAGGAGAAAATATTTATTAATTAATATAAAATAATAAAATTTAATCCACGACACAATGATGATTACTTCTTTCAATAGAATGTTAGGACTGACCCCCCAAAGTTAGACACTAATTATCAATACCTTCTACCTACTTCATCCATGAACAGCCTTGTTATTTCTTCTCAGGACTAGAACACTGTTTTTACTTTAACTACTTAGTTTCACAGAAACTACCCCTTGGTAAACTCATAAATACATATGAGATCTGCTAGGAGTACCCTTGGAGACTCTGAAGATGCTGGCATCTGAATCTTTCCTCTAGAAATACCTTTGACTTCGAGGAGCTGGACCACCAATGATCAGATTACACCTTCCACAGAGGTAAAAAGAATCCAGAGAATGTTAATGTGAGACTGGAGAAAGTAGAGGATTGTTATTTCCTTGATGGGTCATCCCACTTTAGACATTCTATTGGATTCCCTGATGTTTCTGTTCATACTTGTCCACTGACTCCCCTCCCTCTTCTCACTTGTGCTTCTTGTAATCTCTTTCAGACATTGCGCCTCCAAACATAACCCAGTATGGTTTGTTTATCTGAATCTAACTGCTCATCCAGGAAGCACAATAGTACTATACAAAATTATTTCAAACTGATCTTGCAAACATTATTTGGAGTACGTTAGAATTGATAAGACCAAATATAAGAAGGAGAATTCAATTTCAGTTCTAAACCCAGATTTAAAAAAAAAAAAAGAAAAGAAAAAAAAAAGAAACCATCTGTCTCTTGACATCACACTTAAATCACATGTAATGAAACAAGACAATGAAGAAAGTGGGAACTTCCAAGTAAAAAATTGTGCTTAGTAGACAAGTACACAGAGTGTTGTAGAGACTCAGGGAAGCTAATCAGTCAAGCAGCACAGAACTTCAGAGGGATGCAAATTCTCCATGTAAATAAATTGATCTAAGGTTACAGTGGTTTGTTTTTGTGATTTCAAGAGCTAAGTATATTCAATGGCTCATAATATTGTTAAAGGGAATTGAATTGCTGCAGTTCGAAATTTTACTTAAATTTTAAGCAAAAAACATACGAAATTCTATTTGTCTTCACACTGTTCTACAAAGAAGCAAAGCAATCTAATTATTAAAAATACAAAAAACAAACAAACAAACAAACAAAAAAACCCAAACCTTTATTGTTTCAAGATTCACATAGTGGGGGCATGTGAATGTTGAAAGCATCCTGGTAAACACAGAAAGCCCATTAAGAAAAAGACAAAACAAAAAAAAAGATTACGTTTTATTACTGATGATAAACATTAAAGAAAAATAAGATAGGTAACTCTGGACAGAATTCATGATTTAATTAGGATTTTCAAAGAGGAAGAAGTGACATGCAAGTGTGAACAAGAATTCTTGAACAAAGGCTTGCGTCTGCTGACGCTGACTGATTAAAACTTCAATGACTGTGGAGAAGTTGCAGTGTTCCATGTTCAAAATACCTAATAATTCCTTTTGAGATATCATTAGGTCCACATAGAGCTTCTCCTTGAACAGAACTAACATCCAAATAAATAGAACCTTTGAAAGGTTTGATTTAACAAAACCCTGAGAAAAAGAGTGCTATTCAGTAAGACCTAAGATCTGTAGTAGATATTCCTGAATCTACTTGTTTCCAGCAATGTAAAATGCCTTGATATATACATTTCTTACTTCTGTTATAAAACTAATGAAAACGGGTAACTTAAACTTTTTTTTTCAGGGCAATGATCACTTAGATTTGGGCTCCAGAATAAGCTTTCTTTTGAGTTGAGAGCTGTGTTCTTGTACTGGCATGAGTTAAGAAGTAGACAATGTGAGAGAGTGATGATGACCACTACATGTTATTTGAATTTTGTTTGTGTACATACATTTGGATGAGTGCCAGTTTTAGTGATTATATGTTATCTTGGTAAAAATATCCTTTTATAAGTTTTGAACTAATTACATAACTTCATTCCTTCATGCTAAATGTGTAGAAATAGGCCAGTTGAGCTCAGGGATAACACTTGAATGTAAATAAATTTAAAAAATTGAAAGGTAAAGTTTTTAAAACACGGAAATGGGGACTTTGGGAATAGTTGTGTGAATCTTCTTACTGATGTGGAGTTCAGAGTCCCTCACCTGTTCATTCCTTACAGACCCATCCTCTTTGGAACCCTTCCCTTCCTTAGATGCATCATCACTATCACTTGGAGAGTTCTGCCTCCATCCTAATTCTTTAAATTTGACAACTAAGTTTGAATGCTATGCTTAGCTGACACCATTCTACTATATGATTGTGCAGCAAAATAAATCTGGCTTCTTCATAATAAAGTGGTTTCGTTGTTCATGACATCTTGTAAAGTCAATTGTCTTTTCAAGTACTTCTTAGTGTCTTTCTTTCCAGCTATTTACTTGTCTTCACCCTACACAACCTCCTAGCTTTATACAAGATTCATCATTCCATTAGAATTTCCATTTCCAAAGCATTGTCTAATACATACAGTCTGCAAATATGTACTATTGCTTTCTGCTAAAACACAAGCACTAAAAATCAACCTTACTGTTGTTTGTGTCTTTGATTACTTTCATTATTGTATATTAGTCCATTATATTGTTATTTCAAGTTTGTCTATTTACAATATGATTGGGTGTCACTTTTACTATTATAAATTATTTTGGTGTAAATGTTCTTGTGTAACTGTTAGTTCAATAAACAATGTATTAGAACTTGTGTTCTTGATATCATTTGGCCTTGTCAGTATTTCAACTCCTCTAAAAAGGATATAGTTACATCTTAGTATACTTTAGTTTGTATTTCTCTAATTATTAATGATATTCTTTATTTTTAATTTGTTCATTGTCATATATGTTTTGCTAGCAACATACTTACTCAAATTTTCTACCAATTTTAAAAGTAACCTGATTCCATTTCATTGAGAATTTTTCTAGTTTTATTGATATATATATATATATATTATATATAATGCAATATATTTTACATATGCAGTATATAGTAATATATATTATATATATATGTATATACAAATCATGTATTACATATATACAGTATATGGTACTATATATATTGATGATTTGATATGGGTAGAATTTACAAAGTTGTTACCATAAATAAGACAATTTATACATGCCCTGGCACAGTTGGTTAGCAACATGGGTATGAGAGAGTAAGACACTTAATATCTCTTCCTTAGAAAATTTCAGGTTAACAGCACCTTGATAGTCACTACAGTATCTATGCTGTAAGTATTCCATTGTATATATGTAACACATTTCAAGTGTCTATCTATTTATGCTTGTTGCTTTTATGTCTTGGATACTTGACTACAGTAGAGACAATACTACAGTGAACATAATTCTTGGGTCACCTCTTTAACAATCAGATTCTCTTTCTACTTCAATTTTCTGTGAAAGTAGACTTGGGGGTTGTTATATGGAGCGGTAGTTCTGTCTAAAATCTTTGTACAACCTATGTAGAAAACAGATCTTAGAAACATGAGAGAGAAAGAGAGAATTAAAATAGATTTTAAACCTCTCCTAGGGACAAGTGAAAATACGAAGAGATACTGTTTCTTCTACGGACCTTCCTGGAGATATTCTTAGTACTGTACAAGTGTGCTTCCCTCTATATATATTGTTTGTCTTTGGGGCACCAATTTGTCCATGTGTCAATTTGTATCTGTCTTTGTTTTGTTGTTTGAATGACTGTCATACTATGTTTCATGTTGAAAAGAAAAAATGGTAAAAACTTCATCTGCTGGCGGTTACACTATGTATTGTTTTTTAAAGTGTCTGTCTTCATCATTGAAATATGAAATACCTTCCAAGATGGCTCATGTATTATAGAAATAGTCTCCTGTTGGTAGAGCTATTGAACATAAATTGGATAATATGGATGGTGGTAATTTAACTAAGTCATGTCTCCTATGAGCTCAGGTGTTTGCCATTTGTTTTCCAGCTGGTGACACTGTTGGGGAAAGTCATTAATTCAGCCTTTTTGGAAGAAGTGTTTCAAAGTATTGTCTTTGAACATTCATAGCCTCAGCCTACTTCCAGTCTGATTTCTCTGCTTTGTGTTTGCAATTGAAGAGGTGATGAGTCAGCTTCCTGTGTTCCTTCCTCCTGTCCTCCTCTTCCATTATTGTGGACTCTCCTTCTAGAACTATAAGCCAAATAAACCCTGACTTCCTTAGATTGCCTTTGGTCATGATATTTTATCATAGCAACAGAAAAGTACGTAATACAAAAGTTGTCAAGAATTGGCTGTTACAGCAAGAAACATGACAATGTGGGTATTTGGAAGAAAGTAAAAGACTTTGACCTAGAAAATCAGTCTAATGTTTCAAAAAGAGCTTATGGACGTTTCTTGGAAGGGCGTGGAAGACATTAATGTTGAGCATAATATAGATAGTAAAAGGCCAGAGACATGAGGTTGGAAAAAGGAAGAAAATGTTTAAACAGAAATTGAGCTAGAGGTCATGCCAGTGATACTTTAAAAATAAAAAAAAATATGTGGTTACTTTTTGCCTGTGCCTTGAGAAATTGCTTGAGGCTAAGTTTGAAAGTAATAACTAACTTCTTTGACAGGGAGAATTTCAAGATTGCATAATACTGAGTCTCTGGTGTGGTTATTACTGATTTATTTTCTTCAGTTCCACAAAGTAAAGAGCGAGTGGGGCAGAAAAAAATCCACTGTGTGTGTGTGTGTGTGTGTGTGTGTGTGTGTGTGTGTGTGCATAACATACAGTTTGGGGAGAAAGGGGACCACTAGGAAGCTATGAGTGTATTGAAAAAGAGTATCACTGTAGAGCTCTGGGCCTTAATTAGAGCTTTTTGATAAGCACAGGAATGAAAAGAAAGATGCCTGAAGGCAAAACCACACCCAGTAAATCTTTAGGTCACCTGGCTCTACAAGTCAAATCCCAATCAACTAGTCTCACCCATCAGGTCTTTCTGAGTTTAGATAGTAGCTTGTCCTCTTGAGTGGAGCTTTATCATTTTACTTACACATTTTAACATTACTGTTTGATTTTTCTTTGTATATTCTGATCGTCTTATTATAAAG
This sequence comes from Tokudaia tokunoshimensis, assembly GCA_036184795.1. Classification (NCBI taxonomy): domain Eukaryota; kingdom Metazoa; phylum Chordata; class Mammalia; order Rodentia; family Muridae; genus Tokudaia; species Tokudaia tokunoshimensis. The sequence goes on from BTHU01000016.1 coordinate 97,109,280, forward strand.
CTCAAGTCAATGGATGTAGTGTTACGTCCAGCACTTAGGAGTCAGTCAGATCTAATTCTAGACAATCCTGATCTATATACTGCTTCCCAGCCCAGCCAGAGATACCAAGGAAGGTCCTATCTGAAAAACAAACAAAAAACAAAACAAAGAAAAATAAATAGATAAAATCAGACTTTTTTTCAAGGAAAATTCCATGTAAAACTTTATAGGGGATCTTGAGTATAAATAAAGCCTAATAATTCTATACGTAGAATTCACAGTACTTCTTCTTGTCCTTGTGTTTCACTGGCCTTACCCCTCCCCACGTTTGTGGGTTCCCAATAGTAATCAGGTGAACACTGTTTTTAAAAGAACCTTTGGGGCTGGTAGCAGCCTCCTATAAAGTCATTGCTGCTACTGTGTGCCATACAGACTACAGTGCTAGGTCTTTCTGAAAGAAAGCTCAAGGAAATAAAACGTCCCTGCCTAGCAGGTACTGTCCTCATTCATACACACACACACACACACACCACTTCCTCTGTTGTTTGATCAAATTAAAAAGAGCTTTGTCACTGCTAGATGACAGGAATGTTACTTCTCCTTTTCTAGTGTTAAACTTCAGTAGGTCCGACCCCCCCCTCACCCCTGCCAAACAAAGAAATAAATACACACAACTTCTGTCACTGATGAACTGGAAAATTCCAGGGAGGAAATATCCTTTACACTGACTTATAATATTTACAGCTGACCATAAATGACTTAATGCTGCCCAGGCTTGGCCATCATGGGTGGTCAGCACAATGCACTTTCACTGGTGCCTGCAGAGCGTGCAGATAAGGAGAGCTCTGCCCTACAGAAATGCCAGCACCACTACTTACATTCCAGTTCATTTAGCAACCATGAGACGGCGTCGTCTTCGATGAGACCAGTTTCCAAGAACACAGGGATGAAAGCCAGATTAAGTGGTTTGAGGAGTGGGTAAAAGTAGCATTCATTACAGGAAATATCTAGATGATTCTCCAGCAAAGTTCATTCTTAAAAAAAAATCATTCGTAAGAGTAGCAAAATGGAGATGAAAGATTTGACAGAAGGCTTGTATTTGTGAGGCGAAAATGAAAACTTAGGGGAGAGAAGAAGAGTTCTAATTCATCATTTAGGTTTCATGCTGAGAAAGGGGCAAGGGAGTTCTGGAGGCAAGCATTAATGATGAGCCCAAATATTTAGTTACCAGGAATTTAAAAATCTCAGGGCTAAGAACTTGTTCACTGGTTATTCGGAGTTTTCTCATAAAATTGTCTCCATTCTGAATATAGACAGAGAGAGGAGAGAGCATTAATTTATCCATGATTAGGGAATGTCAGCATTAAGATATAAAATGACAATAAGAATATTCTGGAAAATCCAGGATATTGATAATAGTTTCTGAATGAAGAACCATACAAACTTTCAGAACAATACCTAGGGAAACACATATCTAAGCAATTCCTGATGTGGATAATTTAAGGGTCCTCATTCATTCCTCACTCATTCCTCAGAGATGCATGTACTTCATAGCTGTGAACTGGTCCTGGCTGAACATAGAATGTGCTCATGACCCGAATGCTGACTTCCAGATTACTTAATGTGAAAATACAGATTAAGAATAAACTTTGTGAGATTTCGGATCTACTGATTCTTAACATAGCAATATTAGGTAAATTACTTTAGTGTTCCTGCTCTAAAAAGATAGTTAAGAGAAAAATAAAATAAGCAGGAAGCAAAAATAGCAATGAGAATTTATTTGATTTATTTGGCTACATTAAAGTGAAGAAGAAAAAAACAGGCAATAAAGAAAAAATAAATAGGCAGCAAGAGAAAGAGAGGGACAGAGAGAGAGAAAGAGGAGAAGAGTATCTGGGGTAGAATACAATAAATGGGTTTTTATTTTTCTGCATGTGATCTTTCAATGCTCTAAGATATTTCCCTGAATTTGGATTCCAGACTACTTTTTGACAACTTCATATATTTCTTTGTTTGTTAATGATTCTTTCTGCTTATGATAGTAGGAGTTGATATGATAGTAATACTGGAAATTCAAATGTACCAAAAAGAAGCAATACAAACTCTCTCTCTCCCGCCCTTCCCACCCCCCCCTCTCTCTCACACACACACACACACACACACACACACACACACACACAAACAATTGATTCCCTATTACGGGTGGTTTCAGGCACCCACTGGAAGTCTTGATGTTTTGGCAAGGCGTCATTCACATGAAGGTGAAACTGCACATTTGTACTGATTACATTGAAAGGCGTTCCGCGTGTACATGTAGAAGCTATCAACACACAATAAACATGACAGTAGTCGCGTCAGTTACAGTAACTTTGAGTTGAGCCAGCAGCAAACACCTGTACACAGCTTTCTTACCTCCAGGATCTTCCGTTCAGAAAGGCAGCTGCATCCTCTCTGGAATAGTTTCTTCTTTCTTCCTTGATTCCAACTAAAGGTGAGAAGTCTTGACTTCCCCTCCCGATAAAGGTGCAGCCACTATGAGGAAATTGACTGAGGAGACAGAGGGAAGGAATATCCTATCTTGTCTCTCCTCCTTCTGCCTCAGTTTCCCACTATTCCTCTCAGGTACAGAATCCAGACCAAAAGTCAGTAACTAACCTGGGCCTATTAGTTCCCCTGCAATATGGAATTGTGGGAGCCTGGCAGATGCTCATGACTGCATACTTTAGGGAGGGCAGTGACCTTTCCTCTTAATTACTTTTGCTCCAAATTACAATTGTTGTCTGTGCTCACATGTGATCATTTGAATAATTAAGTGATGCTGATATCTGATTTGTGTATACATTTGTATGTCACTTTATGCTTCTCTGTGTGTTTGTGTGAGCATATAGGCATAAATTTCATCCCTAATACTTCAGCTATCCTCTGCAAAACTCACCCATTTATAGCAATCTTATTCAACAAATTCCATGGGATATAAGTCTGTCGTCTCTTATGGTGTGTATCTTATCTGAAACATAGTCTCCCTTGGACCTGCAAATACCGTGTATCTGAAGTAAATAAAATTAGGTAATTGGTGTTCCTCATTTCTGCGTGAATATATTACAGGTCCATTGTCTCATTCCTTCATAATATCTCCTTTACTACCTTACTGCCTCTTTCATCTGCTTTTCTAAGTGACTTCTTAAATGATTTTGGCTTTTTTAGTCAATATTATCCATGACACTTCTTTCTTTCATAACCTCTTATTGACTTGTGGCCCAGGAGAGAGAAAATCACATCAGGTTTTCTAATAAACTTGAGAAGTTCTGCCTTTTATCCCTTGCATCCATTATCAAAGAAACTATATAGATGATAAAACAAGAACAGTGGATATTATGTTTAAAAAAAAACATTGTTTATTTCTTTGATTCTTTTCCTTTAAATAGTTAACAATAGTAATCTAGATAGGGTTGACCATACTACTTCATGTATGTGTGTATGTGTGTGTGTGTGCATGATTTTACATATGTTTTACTTCTGTATATAGGTGGCACTTATCCTACCTATATTTAAGTACCCATATAAAGTACATTTTCTCCTCCATTTCTTCCTGTTAATTTCTTCCCATTCCTCTTCTTCATGCAGATTCTATTACGAAAGGTATGTTTGGGTTAGTTTCTTTAGAAATAGTCTGAGAATATAAAGGACTATTTTCAGAACGGTCATTGTACATTGTTTTAAGTTTTGTAGTTCAATTTTGGTGATGTTATGGATTGAAATAAGGTCACTGCTTCTGCTTCATAAGCACTTCTATACCACCAAATATATTTCCAGCCAATATATATGAGAGACAAGATTTCTTTAAGTTCCACAGAATGGCCTTGAGCTAATCTTTAGCCCAGAGTATTCCAAGATGATTCCACGAACTTAGCTTCCCAAGTAGTTGAGTAGTTGAAGTTACAAGTCTTCACTACTATGCCAAACTATGCTCACTAGTTGAATTTTATGGTAAAAGGCGATCATCATGTTTTGGGAAGCTTTCACGATAAAACAGTCATAAAATTCGCATTCTACAATATGATTTCTAAGTGAAGAAATTTGTGGAATCCTGGGTTCTAACTACCTTATTTATTGTAAAGTTCATTTCAATTTAAAGTATAAGCATTCCCTCTTCTTTTTTTCCTTTGTCTGTCTATCTCTATTTTAATTCTTCTTTTTATTCATTGTAGTAAATAATTGGTGTCTTAGTTAGGGTTTGTACTGGTATGGCAAAACACCATGACCAAAACTAACTTGAAAAGAATGGTTGATTTTACAATATTGCAAGATAATTGATCACACTGTGAACGCTGAGATTGTGTTTTATACATATACATATACATATACATATACACATCACATACATATACATCATATACATATGTACATAATATATATAAGCTTTTTCTAGGTGTGGTGTGGCTTAGTGGCTCAATCCGTAAAATACAACTTTCGTCTCTCTGGCTGGAATACAGATATACCCATAGTACATAAACCATGAAGGTAACATTTGCTTGTAAAAGGAAGCACCCATGTTTGAAAGTGATGTCTAATTGAGTGGCAGATGAAACTACAAATCAGAGAAAGATATGACAGAACAGGACATGCTCAACTCTCACAAGAAGAGAGAGGAAAAGGAAGCGGTACTTAAGAGAGCAGTGCATTGAGAGAGAGAGAGAGAGAGAGAGAGAGAGAGAGAGAGAGAGAGAGAGAGAGAGAGAAAGGCAGTTTTACTGGGAGAGTTTTACAGAGACTGGTTGAAGAGAGAGAACAAGTTAGACCTTGATTAAAGAAGAATAAGCCATAGAATGAGGAGACAGAAGATTCGAACAGATCGCCAGAGTTAGTTTGAGGCCCAGCAGAGCAATTAAAGAGTGGCCCTGAGAGAGAAGCCAGATTGAATCAGTTGCCCTGGAGAGGAGCTTTGAGATGGAACAGCTGAGTTGAACCAGCGAGCCAGAGATCAGAAAGATCTAGAAAGGAGTGAGCTTGTTCAGCTCCAAGTCTCAGCGGCTGAGAACGTTCTAGGTCTAGATAAAATTATATGAACTATAGGAACTTTCAGGACTAGGCATAGGCTAGCATTGAATTTATGCTATAAGCCTTAGAGACAACAATTACATCAGATGAGTAAAAGACACATTTACATTAAAACTTTCAGGTCACAGATCATTACTGAGGGAAACTGGGGTCAGAAACTTCAGGAAGAAACTGAAATGAATGCATAATGGAACTGTTACACTCCCTGTGGTTTGAGCAGCCTACTTTCTAGTCAAGACAACCTGTCAAGAAGTGGTACCAGAAGAGAGACCAGATCTGGGGTTCAGACTCCATCTTAGAGAACCTGACCTAAGGTTGAACTTAAGTTAACCAGCAAACCTGCATCTAGCACCAGTTTCCAAACAAACCTGTGCCTCCAAGTTACTTTTTCTAACAAGAGTGCCCCTAGCAATTCACTTCCTAAAAATTACCAATCAGGAGGAAAGCAGAAGTTAAGTTTATAGTTTGACTCCCAGTACTAGCCAATTATGTTAAAGGGCAACAAAATTCTGTAATCGAGCCCCAATCAGATGAGAAGCTTGAATAAAAATAAAGAAAAAGCAAACAGTGAGATTGTATCCGAATCAACTTCTTGGTGGTCTGTGGGGGTCAGGAACAGGCACTACAGTATTATCCACAATGAGTTGTGCCCTCCCTCATCCTTCATTAATAAATAAAATGCCCTACAGACTTGCCTACAGGCTAATCTTATGGAGACATTTTCTCAGTTAAGCTTCCCCCTCCCCAGATTGAGTCTAGGTGTGTGTCAAGTTGACAAAAACCAATATTACCACAAGTGACTCTTTGTCAATATGACACAGAAAATCACTTATTAAACCATAAAATTTTCTTTCTTGTTTAACTCCAAGATCTCATATTAATATCATGATATAAACAATATAGCTTTAAATGTCCCACATTTAAATATTTTAAAGGTGTTAGTATTCTTTAAAAATCCAACATCTCCTTAAAAGTTCATAGTCTCTCAGGTGCTGGCTTCTGTAAATTCAAAATCAAGCTATATACTTTCTTACTCCAAGGAAGAGAAATCAATGCACAGTTACATTCAGCTCAAAACACAACCAAAATCCAACAGTGTAAAGCTCGATGCCAGATATATTGGACTCATAATTTTCTGGGTTCTAGAGGGACTGAGCTACCTTGTAACTTTGAATATGCTATCCACAGAACAAATAGCATATCTTGAAGGCCCAGGGATGCTCTACTCTATACCTGCTACTGTTCTTTGTTGGTGTCCCATGGTACTGATATCTCCCAAATGTTAATTTCTCTGCTGTAACTGAGCTGTACCTTCAAAAGGCACCACTCCTAATCTTTATTAATAGACTGTAACTATGCAGCATAGTACCAAGCCTTAACTTCTCTCCATGATCCATTCAATCTAGGGCTTATCAAAACTGACGACTCGATTCCCCAGAATAGGGGAATGTACGTCAGAAAATTGGGGGGCAGAGGGTAAGGAGGGGGAGGGGGAATGGATAGGGAGTTTTCAGAGGGGTAACGAGTGAAGGGGATACCATTTGAAATGTAAATAAAGCACATATCTAATAATAATAATTAAAATTTTAAAATAATACTGAAGATTCACCTTCACCAGTGGCTTCTCTTACACTCTCACAATGCCACCCATCAGCTCTACTCCATCATGCTCTCAGGCTTTTAAAACCTTACCACTTGCTTGGCTTTTATATTATCAGGTTTGGCTGCTATCATAGCTTCTATATTACCAGGTTTGGCTGTTATCATGAGATACAGCCTTGGCTCCCTGTGGCCCATGATGTTTATATGCTGACTTTGAGAACACCTCCCAAAAGATTTTACCTCAGTGATGCTGGTCCCTTCCTAAACACACCTTATACTTTAACCCATGAGGGCCATAACCACAGATTCTTAATTCAAATTATTGAAAGTTCGCAAAAGAGTCTTTAAGGAACTTTGCCAAGTTCCCTCTAACATTTCACAAGCCCGGCCTCTATCATTGAGTCTACTCGCATCTTACAAGTTCCCACAACAGCTCACAAGCTCTGAAAACAGAATGTCTAGCCCTCAGTCCCAAAATCCTTTCGCAGACCTCTCTTAAAACATGGTCAAGTATGTACCAATTTATCTCTTATGTGTGTTTATTGCTATAACTAAGTACCTTGACCAAAAGTAATTGGGGATGAAAAGGATTTTTTATCTTACCACATAGATCACACTGATCATTGGAGGGAGTCAGGGCAGAAAGTTAAGACAAGAACCTGGAGGCAGAAACTGAAAGGCCATGGGGGAAGGCTAATCATTTACTTGCTCCCAAAGCCTTGCTTACCCTGCTTTCTTATACCACCTAGGACTAACCACCCGGGGACATAAGCAGCCACAGTGATCTGGGCCCTCTCAAATGAACCATTGATCAGCAGAATTCCCTACAGTTTTGTCTACTGGGAAATCTTTTGGAGTCATTTTCTCAACCGAGCTTCCTTCTTCTTAGATATGTCTAAGTTTGTGTCAAGTTAGCAAAGTCTAACTGCCACCACTGATAAATTCAGGGCAGAGACTTCTTCCTTCATCTTTATCTCTTTGAAGTTTTATGTGGATGAGAAGATCATTGCTTACATTTGACATATGAATTATGCTCATATGTGTTCTCTAGCAGATGCATCTCTGAGGTCACCCCTTCCTAGCAGAAAGTCTTCCTATGTCTGCTTTTTTATTCTCAGTCATATTTTCCAGGGCATTGAATTCTTGATATTATTTTACACTGCCTTAGATCCAAAGGAAAGTAAAGACGGTGGAGTATAAAGAAAAATAGTTTTTATTGATGTTGTTTCTTTTATTTTGCTATATATTTGTTTTAGTATTATTTTGCCAACTTTCTCTTAGTATAGAATACAGACATTGTTCTCCCCTACCCTGTGGAATTATTTATATTTCTCTAGCCTCCTGATTCTGAATCTCCAAGAATTTCAATGGATGGAGATACTCATTTACTTTTTCTTTTTATACTTGCATTGATTCTTAATCTTTTGTCATTTATCAAGCTTTATTGACTAGTTGGGATGGAAGAATGGTATTACATTATATGAATAAAATTCTAGCCCATGGGGTAGAGAGATTGCTCAGCGGTTAAGAGCACTGAGTGCTCTTCCAGAGGTCCTGAGTTCAATTCCCAGCAACCACATGGTGGCTCACAACCTTCTGTAATAGGCATTCGATGCCCTCTTCCGGTGTGTCTGAAGACAGCGACAGGGTACCCACATACATGGAATTAAATAAATAAATAAATAAATAAATAAATAAATAAATAATCAGTTAAAAATTCTAGCCTAATATTTATAGGGGGGAAAAACCTTAATGTTTTGAGTCCTCCTGTTCTGAGTGGCCTGTGTAGTAGCTAACTCAATTCCTCTCTCACTACTTGGGTTCCTAAGAGCTCCAAGCAATTCTTAGTGCATGCTTCATGAGTATAGCATCTTATCCAAGTCTCAGGAGCTGACTTTTAGCACTGCCCAACAGACAGCAAGTACATAGAATGGAATTGTTACTCTAAGAATTATTCTACTTCTATGATACACCATATTGTTCAGATATTAAAATAAAGGCTAACACATCATAAGACGCAAAATGTTTAACGCTTGATACTTTTTTATTGTGTTTTGCTTTGTTTGGGGAATTAATTTTATAGACTAATTTTTAGAATGCTAAATGAATTTGCTTTTATGTTAACATCCTATAATGAATTCTATTATTACAAATGCAGGGGTACAAAATATATAGTCATCTTTATTTCTGGGTAACTGAAAGAATTACTCAGTAGTGTACTTTCCCTATTAAAAAAAAAAAAAACTAACCCAACAGTTGCTAAGCAAACACTACTTTTTGAAAACTGTAAGAAAAGTTTTATTAAATAGTCCTTCATCTATATTTCTTTATTTATGGTTATTTAAATACTAGAATTGCACATGTTTTAATATATATGATACAAACTTAGTATAATCTATGATACATGGCTATTTTTTATCAAAGCCATTCTGCTTGCTTGTGCTTCGGTATGTTTAGATGTGTTGGAGTTCAAATATGCTCTGGCCTTAATTAAGTCTGATGTGATGTTTCAAAACAAAGAAGTGTTATATTCCAAAGTGATTTAAAAAAAAAAACTTAAGTTCTCCATTTATATTTCTGAAAAATGTAGAAAGATAACCATTGTAAATTTCACTTATTATTTCAGAAAACATATTAGAATTTATAGTGTTCCAATTTTTTGTCTCCTTCCTCCTCTTGATCCAAAGACACTGGATATCCATCATTCCATCATAATACTGGCCTTCAAGTCTCAATTGACATAAGTATATATAGCTTGTATTGTTCATATAACATCTTGGTATTGTACAAATTTCACTCCATATTTATATATTAAAACTCTGATGTCTATTAAGAAGTAAAATCCAGGCTGGGAAGGCATTAGCTCTTCTGACAAAATCAGAACAAGGCTGCTATGACATATTTTCAAAGTCAAGCTTTTCTTTTGGAACAAAATTCCAAATTCAAATTAGCAAATTACTGAATAATTGTCATGTTGATGATGGGTCCAGATGTTTTACTTCCAATATAATTCTGAATTGTTTACATTATTTTCTCATACATGAGAAATGAACAAGCTTAGTTGTGTTAGAACATCTCACTAATGATTCCAATAAGCTTTTGAGTTCTAATGAAAAACTTTAACCATGTTTTGCTACTGGATACATAAATAAAAGACAGTAGTAATATCACTACATTAGTGTATCATTAGTTAGCCTTATAATTCAGTTAAATACTGGTCAATATTAAAAATCTTGCTGGACAATATGAGGTTCTTCATTAAAAGTTTCAGTTATATTTCAAGTTTCTAATAAAATATTTATTTTCATTTTTATTTGTGTTCATGTGTGACTATACTCTGAGTGAGGGTGCCCATGGATGCCAGAAGTGGCCATTTTTCCTCAGGAGCTGGAGTTGCATGCAGATGTGAACTATCCAGTGGTTGAGGCTAGGAACTGAACTCTGGCTCTCTGGAAAAACAGGAAACATTTAATCTCTGAGTCATCTGTCCAATATTCATTATTTAGGTTTTTAACTTGGAAAAATATAATTATTTATAAGATAAGCTGAAATGTAAACTACCAACCAAGGAACACACATGGGCTGAATCTTAACCTCTCTGTGCATATGTAGCAGATGTGTAGTTTGGTCTTCATGTGGTGTAGGAGCTAGCCCAAAAGCTATTGTTTGTATGTGGGGATAAGTTCTTCTGGGTGTGCTGCCTTGTCTGGCCTCAGAGGGACAAGAAGTGCCTAGTTTCACAGAGACTTGAAATACCAATATGTGGGGATACCCACGGTGGCTCACCTGCTCAGAAGAGAAGGAAAGAGGGTATGGGGGGAAATTGTGGGAGGGGGTGACTGGGAGGAGAGCTATGAGCAAGATGTAAAGTAAGTAAAAATTAAAATAAAAACATAATTATGGAAGATTTAAAAAATAAAATACCATCCATGAAAACATACACAAGCAACATTATATGGACTGGACAGGTTATATTTAGGATTCTTCATGAACATATGATCTGAACAGATTATATTTAGAAAGCTATGTGAATACATATGCATGTAGTAATAATTGGTGAAAAAAAAAAAAGAGGCCGTGACTTTGAAGAAGAGTATGGAGGGTATATGTGAAGGCCTGGAGGGAGGAAAAGTAAAGCAGAAATGTTGTAACTATATTATAATATCAAAAATGATGATTAAAAAGGCAGAAAATGCAGAGAAGTGAAGATTGGAGAAGACTGAAAGAGGCACGTGGAGCTGAGAACATGATACTGTAGCTCGCTGCGATGATGGAAGAAGGAGAACATGAGATAAGGTAAGTCTAGCCTCTAAAGTCTTTCTCAGAGCCAGCTAAAATCTCAGGCTTGCAATCGAAGGTCTTAAATGCTGTTGACAAATTAAATGAGCAGGAAGATGGATTACCCTCTAGAATTTTCAGATAGAAATGAAGCCCCAATTTCTCCTGGAGTGTGTTCCTGTGAGAACATCCCCAACTTTGCAGCCAAGGAAGACAAGGCTGATGAGAGCTGGTAAGCACCTCTGAACTGCCACACTCCTCCACGACTGATGGGACTGGTCTCAAGTCTGAACGGGAGCATGGCTCAGTGCTCCAATAGAAATTGTTGGGCACACAGAGTATCTGTCTCCTCTTTTGATTCCAACCCACATTTCTCTGCCACCAATTTTCAGCTTTGATTTAATTTTTCCCAAGGGAGCAATGGTACTAATTATTAACACTTTCTTCACATGGAATTTACAAGGTATCTGTTAGTGTGAGTGTCATGTTTAAATAGATGCTATGCTTTGTTTTCTGAAAGTTAATTTTTGACTTTACTTTAGGAAATTCCTCCCAAGAGAATCTTTTACGTCTATACTGAAAGTAGGACACTGATCTCAGCTCCATTCAATTCAAACTAGTTCAGTCTTTTACTGATAGCCAGAAATTGGATGCTGCCACAGGACAGCCCCTCACAGAAAGGTTTGGTGTAGGGGTGCAGAATGATACATAATCTAAATTTGAGTTTAGGTATAACATATATTATATATTATATTATACTATATTATACTATATTATTATATATTACATATCATATGTAAATTTTAATTACATAGACTACTAAAATTTCATCCTTATGAAAATACCACCACTAAAGTGTAAAATTCTAAATACATGTGCAAGTAAAAAATAATGTATATATTGAACAGTTTATTAAAATGATCACATACGACACTATGCCTCCAGAAATGCATGATTCTAAGCTTTCCTCCTATGGATAATATAAACATTTTAAAATCTGTGTATGTTTTGAGGAAACAATTATACAGTTTCTTACACTGATTATACAGAGATCCTGATGATGTTATAAATAAGAAAATATTTTATTTAGTGAAAACATTTGCAGATGTGAGAATGTAAATAAATAAATTGATAAATAAATCATGGATTTGGAAATAGGGAAAAGATAATAGCATGGACATGTAAAAACTAAAACCTGAATTTTATATCTTACAAGTCACACAATTTTAGAACCAGATTTAAGCACAGAATCTGTCCTTTAACCTCTTTGTCAGTTTCAATAAAGCATTACACCATGATAATTGAAAAATAGTAACACTCATTTGAATGTGTGTGTGCCATAGCTGTTTGGTTTGTGTAAACATGTCTTTACAACCTCTCTGCATATATTTCAGAAAATAAAACGTTAAGGAAAATAATCTAATTTTCTGATATATATATATATGTTTGCCTCTCCAGAATTCCAAATTTATCACGCAAATTATAAAACTTATATCTTAGACAAAGGTAATATGCTAAATAGGATGCAGAATAAGTGAAAGTTGGCGAGTCTGAGCATGTGGCCATGCTATCCTGAAATGCACCTATGTTATTAAAGATTGTATATGTTTGCTTCTTAGTTAATTTATTTTCAAACTCTGTCAAATAAGGAGAAACAAAAGCAGAAGTTAGCTCAAACATTTCGTGTTCAGTCCTGAGATTTAGAATCTAGGGTGATTTGCTTGATAAGCTTGTCCTGTTTAAGACAGATACAAACATAGAGATTACTCATTAAGAGGAAGAACTAGCCATGTGTCTTACTTACATAAGCTTTTTTCTTTTTGGTGGGGGTACTATTTTTCAACATATTACCAATATAGATGTTGTAAATTAGTAGATAATTCTTCATGGCCTTTCTAGCCATCAGAGTAGTTTCAGAATTCCAGTTATGGAGATAAATATGGGTTGGGAAAGGCAATTTTCAGAGTCATTATGAATTTTTCATACAAGTGCTCCACCCCACCCACTCCGCATTTACTACTCTGAATACTTAGTGTAAATTGGTCATTGAGAACCTTTAAAATCTGGAGAGAGTTTAGGGATTTCAGGTGTGTAGTAGCAGCTGGGTGAGTAGCAGAAAGTGATGTTCTCTGAGGAGGAAAACAAACAAATAATCTATAATTAAGGATGCTAAGGAACAGTTAATGTTTCTGTTGTTTGGTAATAAGTAATCACATGAAATAAAATATTTTTTCCATTCAGGTAGCTTCCATATGATGTTTTTTTGTGTGAATTCACTTGCAGAGTTACTGATGTGTCATTGAGCTTGTTTTAGGTCACTGTATTAACTTTAGTTTATTCCATCTTTAAGTGACTAAATGATCAGCAAAGGTCTTCAAGATTCAGTAACTCAATGCAAATTATAAAGAATGGCTCAGATTAATTTTATTCTTACCTCTATGTGTGTTTTCTGTGTGAAAGACAAATAATACAAATCCATTCACCTTAATCCCTGAAATTCTATGAAGTTGAAATGACATTAATTTCAAAGTATTATTAGAAAACAAAAACATAAACATTGTTAGTAACAAAAACATGTTTCGTACTTTGCTGGCTATTTTCTGCCGTTGACTATTTGCACTGAGCTACATTTTCACGATCCCTGTAGAATAAAGACCTAGCTTTGTTTGCTCTGTTTGTTGTGTTTTGTCTTCCAAGTGCTTAAATTGCTCATAGCAAACACCTACCCTATCCATTGATGAGTCCAAGGTAAGATGATCCTTAGTTTGAAATTCACAGCTTGTGTGATAAACTGGGCAAGATTCCCCCCCCCAAAAAAAAGCAAAGAAAAAGTAAACAACCCACCCACAGAAACTTCAACCCAAAATAATTTGTCCCACCTACAAAATGTACATGAATAGAGATGGAGCAGAAACTGAAGGAACAGCCAACCAATAATTGGCCCAACTTGAGACCCATCCCAAGGGAGAGAGACAACCCCTGACACTAATTAGGATACTCCCTCTGATAGGCTTACAGACAGAATCCTAGCATAACTGTCTCCTGAGTGGATGTATCCACAAGCAGCAGATGGAAACAGATACAGAGATCTGGTAGAGCTTAGGGAGTAATGTGGAAGAGTAGGGGACAGGATTAGACAAGCCTAGGAGTCAAGGAAGATGTAGAGTCCACTGTTGTGGGCCAATGGAGGCTTGCAGAGACTGAACTACCAACCACAGAGTGTGCAGGGGCTGGGACTAGGTTTCCCACACAGTGTAGCAGATGTGTAGCTTGGTTCTCAAGTGTCACCTAACAAAGCAGGGGCTATCTGTGATTCTGTTGCCTGCCATTGAATCCCTATCCACTACCTAGCTTACTTGGGAACTAACATACTTGCTCCTTCTGGGATTGGATATCTGGGAGTGGTGTGGTACCCAAGGAGGGTTTCATCTTCTCTGGGGGTTAGTAATGCTGGGAGGGATTATGGGGAAAGGCCTGGGAGGAGAGGAAAGAGAGCATTCTACAATTGGGGTGTAATGTGAGCTAAAAAAATTAAATTATGATTAAAGGAAACAAACACAAAAGACAAAGATAATGAAATAAAACCAGGAATAGTATGTATCTATTGTCACTGTCACATATGATAATGTGATGCCCTAGCCTCAAAATCAGTACCTAAAACAAGAAAACAGTTACATGGTGAAAGTATTCAAACTAACACAGTTGCAACCTGGATGTGATTATGAATCCAATTGAGATATACTATAGATAAATACATAAAAATGAGGATAATTCATGAAATTAAAATCAATGTGTTATGGTTGTGTTTAAGCTTGGAAAATATGTGTACTTACTCTTGAAGCTTTACTGTGACAAATAAATAACAAATAAATTGAAAACTGTCAAATGATTAAAACTTAGGTCATGCTTGATACAAATTACAGTATTAAAATTGTTATAAGGCCAGAGGTTAGGTATTTAGGAAGGGACTAGCTGAAGGGAACAGATAGAGCTATCTAGGGAAGAGAAAATAGAAGAGATTGTTGATGTAACTTTTTTTCACCTGTTATGATTGTCATCCTGGAGGCTAACTACCTTTGCCTGCTAAACTAGACCTGGTATTGGGTCTTCTAGACTCCATATAGTCTTACCTAGGCCTAGAAGACTTTCAGCTTCTGAGACTTACTACTGAGTAAGCTCAGTCCTTCCTAGCTCTTTCTGAGCTCTGGCTGGCCTGTCAACTCGCTATTCTGGCTGATACTCATCTTCAGACTGACTGATTGAATCTGGCTTCTCTCTCTTGGCCTCTCCTGAATTGCTCTGCTTGGCCTTGTACTAACTTTGGCAATCCGTTCTAATCTTCTGGCTCCTCATTCTTTGGCTCATTCTGTCTTTCACCTATTTCTAGCTTGTTCTCTCTTCAAACTGTCTCTAAAACTCTCCCAGTAAATCTGCCTCCTGCCTCTCGGTGCTACGCTACTCTCCCTCTCAACTCTACTGCTCTTCATGAACTTTACTGTATTCCTGTACTGTTTCTCCCTTACGTAGCTTCCCTCTCCTCTCTCTTCTCAAGGAGTTGGGCATATCCTATTCTGTCAAATCTTTCTCTGATTTATCACTTTTTTTGTCAGTCAATCAGATATCACTTTCAAATATGTCCTGGATGCTTCCTTCTACAAACTTAATTTTACCTTCATTGTTTGAGGTTAATAGTGAGCACTAACAGTGTGTCTGTATTCCAGCCAGTGGGAGTAAAGATGTCTGCTAAGGGCTGCGTCTCTAACTAGAAATGGGTTCAAATATCCTGTAACACACACCTAGCTAACTTCCAACTTGTGAAAAGGAAGGAAATTGTGGTGACACAGGTCTTTAATCCCAGCATTTGGGAGGAAGGGGCAGTCAGATCTCTTGAGTTTGAGACTACCCTGGCCTACAAATTCAGTTCTAGTCAACCAAGCTTAAGCAGTGAAAGAAACAACAGAAATGTAGTGAAAATATATTTGAACAATGGACCATCTTCCAGCCCCAACAAACAGCAGAACTTGGACACTGCAGACAGTATGTGGTTCTGGCTTTAGAATCAAGAATATAAGAAAGGGGTTATGGGATTTCCCTCCATGACTAAGGAAAGCCTCCGAGGCAGGCACATGTCGTGGATGTCCCTGAATGGAGGTCTAGAGAGGACTTTGGTTAAGCTGTAAAAGTGAAGCCTGGATTGTGCTGGACTCTAAGATGTTGGAGATTCCAGAGGCTTGGGATACCTGCATTAAGAAAGCTGCAAAACAGGTGTAAAACCTATCTAAGAGAGGGAGTGTGTTGCAGTCAACAAAACTGAAAGGAGATAAAGAGCTGAAGAGTGCTTTGATACCAGACCTGAAGATGCAGAGTTTGGAGTTTGCCCATCTGGTAATCAGTATTACTTACGTCCAGGATTTCTTCATTATGCTTCTTTTCCTGCCTTTTGGAATGGTAATGCATAGCCTGTGCTACTACATGTTAGAAGCATGTCATTTTCTTTTTATTTTACAGGGGTTTAAAATTAAGACATTGCCATGATTCTTAGATGAGAGCATGAACACTGAGCTTTCCAGAAGGGTCTAGACTGATAGACTATGGAGACTGTTGAGATTGGACTGCATGCAGATCTGCATTATGATACCTTTACAAGCCTATGGGGGCCAGAGAGTAGAATATGGTGGTTTGCATGATGATGGCCCCTATAGGCTCATAAAGAATGTCACTATTAGGAAGTGTGATCTTGTTGAAGTGGGTGTGGCCTTATTGGAGGAAGTATGACACTATGGGTGGGCATTGAGGTTTCTGAAGCTGTCTTCCTATTGCCTGCAAATCTGTATGTAGGAATCTCTTCTACCTCTCTAGCTTGTATGTTAAATGATTTTATTTTTAAGAGTTGCAATAGTCATGGTGCATCTTTACAGCAATAGAAAGCATACCTAAGACAGATGCTTATTAAGCCAGTCTCTTGAAGATTAACAGTTTTTTTTTATGGTCTCAGAGAAGCTCTTTGATATTTTCCCTCTGACACTATTGATTTTGTTGAGTGGTGAACAAGGGATGGGAGGTTTGCTGGGAAAACTCATACATATTTACACAAGAAGGTCTGGTCATTAAGTACAGAGGTGGGTGCATTGCAGAGCATGCCCAGTTAAAGATCATATATCCCATTTAAAATAATGGAAATTCAAAGGCTTTGGGTAGAAAATTTAGAAATATGCAGCCAAATTTAATTCTAGTTTCTCTAGTAAGAGTGTATATGTTTGACCTCATTATTTGGGTAGCCTTCTCTGAAAGAGAAGAGAATTTCTCTGAAAGATTTCCTCTAATAAAAAGCAAATTTAAAACAATAAAAATAACGCAACTTGGGCAGTGGTGGCGCACGCCTTTAATCCCAGCACTTGGGAGGCAGAGGCAGGCGGATTTCTGAGTTCAAGGCCAGCCTGGTCTACAAAGTGAGTTCCAGGACAGCCAGGGCTATACAGAGAAACCCTGTCTCGAAAAACCAAAAACCAAAAACCAAAAAAAAAAAAAAAAAAAAAAAAAAAAAAAAAAAATAAGGCAACTTGTAAAGTCCATTGACTCATTTAAAGTAGATGCTGCTCCCAACCACCCAGGGTATAAGACTTGATCCTAAGTGTGCCTAAGTATAGGATGAGATTCATTCACATCCACAAGGGACATTAAGTCATTCCTAACAATTACTGTCATGGCAAAGAAATAGTTATAGAAAATGATCCTCTTCTTTAAAACATTCTAGTTTTTTCTTTCCTTTTGCAAATAAAATAATTTTATTTTCTATGTGCATGCTTTTCACATTCTTTCCAATTCCCTATAAATTTCAGTTACTGTACAACTAGTAAAACCTTTATTTTTATACTTAACATGGTTTTACATTCTGGAGGAAACCTTTTTAGTACTTTTCAAGGTAGTTTAATCTATTGCTAAATGTTGAAATTACTATTGACCACCATGTAGAAATATTCTGCACTCTCTAGTACATGTCACTGGTATATCAGGAAAAAGTGAATCTCATAATTGCTATTCAAATCAATCTATTAGTTAATTACCCATATTTATGGAAAAGTATAAATATAAGTATAAATGATTATTAATTAATAACATTTTTATATGGTCTATTTGTTTTTCATTAGATTAACTTTGGTTTAAAACTTAGTTGGGAGTAGAATTGGAGGGAAGGGTAAACGAATGACTGGCCCAGCTAGAGACCATGCCATGAGTGGGAACCTTCCCTGACACTATTAATGATTTTCTGTTATACTTGCAGAAAGGAGTCTAGCATAACTGTCATCACAGAGGCTTCACCCAGAAACTGTTGGAAACAGATGCAGAGACCCACAGCCAAACATTATGTAGAGCTTGTGGAATCCTGTAGAAGAGTGGAAGGAAGGATTGAAGGAGCCAGAGGGGTCAAAACCTACAGAATCAACTAATTTGGGTTCATAGGGGCTCATAGAGACTGAACTGCCCACAATAGAACATAATTGGGATGGAAACTAGGTCTTCTGAACATATGTACCAATTGTGTAGCTGGATCATCATCCTGTGGGACTCCTGAAGCTGGATGGAGGCTGTCTCTGACTACATTGCCTGCCTTTGGATTCCCTTCCCCTAACTGGGCTGCCTTGTCTAGCTAGCCTCAGTAGAAGAAGATGCATGTAGTCCTACTGCACTTTGATATGCCAAGGCTGGTTGATATCTATGACAAGTCTTCCCTTTTCTGAGGAGAAAGAGAAGAGGAGGAGATGTGGGGGAAAGGGAGATGAGAGGGAAAAACTGGGAGAAGAAGAGGGAGGGAAGGTTGTGAATTGGATGTAAAGTAATAAAATAACTTAATAAAAATAAGTTGGGAAAACTACAGAGTTTACATAGAGTTTGAACACATTAATTTTTTAAAACTTCCAATGATCATGATTAATAATATCCTGGGTAACATGAAACTAAAGTATTCTTCATCTTATGTAAATAGAGGACTATATTTTGAAACTCTGAATGTGTTAGAAATCACTATTAGCTAGTGTGTCCCTTAAGGCTAAGTGAATATTTGCAGATTTCTTTGAATTGTTTGTCATGGTAATTAATATATTATTAATTCTATATGCAGTAGGTACACAATGCACACATACACAAATCAAGTAAATGTCACACACAGAGAGACACACACTTGTGTATATATGTAATTTTCTCTAACAAAATTTCTCAACCCAGTTGTTGCTTGTATCAAGATAATTCTGTTCTCCAGTGTGAAACAAATGTTTCCTTGCAGTTGATATCTGAGGGAAAACTGTAGATCCTCCCTTCACTGTGGCCATTGTAATTGATTGTATAATTATAAAGAAGTACTTTCCAAACTTGAAAAGATTTTTTATTTAATTTTGAAGCATTCTTTTCTAGAAGAATAAATTATTGTTTCCATTATCATGTCCAACGGTAATCAGAATCAACCACTTAATTTAAATTACAGAAAACATAAGATTTCTTTCTTTTTAAAACTGACTTTTGTCTACTGTTCTGGGGTCATTTTCTGTTCTAGACATGAGGATTAACTTTTGACCCTTTCAGGAGTTTTGCTAGGATTGAACATGTCTTGGTACAGTTTCAGTCTTTTGGTTCTAGTTGCTGTTCTCTCTGTAGATGTTTTCAGTGATGCTTGTCATATACTCTCCAGTGGTGCCATGAGAAGTCCAGCTTTAAACTATACATTTGTAGGTTACTTTGACATTTTTTACTTGTTTTGTGGAATATTCTCCATGAGATGTGACTTTTCCTCATTTTAGTTACAACTTAATCAGGCACTAAATTTATGCATGTAGTAGGAGATCAAGAAGCCAAAACTTGAAATATCATTCAAATATGGTGATAGGATTGTGTCATATCATTGTGAGCACTGCAATATGCCGCAATGGGTAGAATTTTGAAAAAATACAGATTAAAAACAGTGAATACCCAGAGGCTTCCCCTGCATGCAATAAGGACACATGCTCCACTATGTTCATAGCAGCCTTATTTATAATAGCCAGAAGCTGGAAAGAACCCAGATGTCCCTCAACGGAGGAATGGATTCAGAAGATGTGGTATATTTACACAATGGAATACTACTCTGCAATTAAAAACAATGAATTCACAAAATTCTTAGGCAAATGGTCAGAACTGGAAAATATCATCCTTAGTGAGGTAACCCAATCACAAAAGAACACACATGGTATGCAGTCACTGATAAGGGGATCTCGGAATACCCAAGACACAATTCACATATTAATAGATTTCCAAGAAGATGGAAAGAGAGACCCCTGGTCCTGGAAATACTGGATGTAGGGGAATACCAGGAAAGAGAAGCAGGAGGGGGTTGAATGGGGAACAGGGGGAGGGAAGAGGGCTTATGGGACTTTCAGGGAGGGAGGAAACAGAAAAGGGGAAATCATTCGGAATGTAAATTTAAAAAAATATAAAAAAGTCAAAAAACAAAAAACAGTGAAGGTAAGTAAAATTGCTATATAGTACAGGTTTAATTTATTGTGTTTACTTTTTATCAATTTCTTCCATTAACTATCATCTTCATTTAAAATAATGTCTTAGTGTTAGAACACCCAGTGTGGTAATTTGAATGAGAAATGCACCCCATAGTATCACAGAGTTAATATTTAAATACTCATTCCTAAGTTACTGGCACTATTTGGGTAGGTGGTGCAGCCTTTACAGGGCAGGTGTTGAGAATTAATAGACACATCCAATTTCTCTCTCTCTCTCTCTCTCTCTCTCTCTCTCTCTCTCTCTCTCTCTCTCTCTCTCTCTCTCTCTCTCTCTCTCTCATTCCTGTTTACAGGTGCATTTGTATTTTATCGACTTCTTGCTCCTGGCAAGCCTGATGCTTTCTTTCTTCCCTGCCATGACATGCTCTTATCCTTCTGAAACCTATGGTAAAGTAAATATGTTCTTCTATTCTATCATTTACTCTTTGTTATTATTATTTCATCACAGAAACCTAAGAGTAAGTAACATAGAAGTTGATGCCAAGAGTGACTGTGGCTAAGAAAGAGATGATGTGACATTCTTGGTTAAGGATTTACTGCTGTGAACATATGCCATGACCAAGGCAACTCTTAGAAAAACCTAATTTTAATTGGAGCTGGCTTACAGGTTCAGAGGTTCAGTCTGTTATTATGAAGGTGGGAACATGGCAGTATCCACGTAGATGTGGGGCTAGAGGAGCTGAGAGTTCTATATCTTCATTCCAAGGCAACCAGGAGAAGACTGTCTTCCAGGTAGCTAGGACAAGGGCCTTAAAGGCCACTCTCACAATGACACACTTCTTCCAACAAGGCTACATCTCCAAATAGTGCCACTCTGTGGGCCAAGCATATTCAAACCACCACACTGACCTTGTTGTTTCTTGGAAGAATTATGGAAGATGGTGGAAATTTGGAATAGAAAAAAAATGAAATAGAAATTTGCTGAATTGTGTACACAGAGATTAGGAGGTCATTTTCATAATTGATTTAATGGAAGACCTAAGTTCTGAGGTTAATATGAACTTTGGAGGACTGACCCAGGAGTTTTATAAAAAAGTAAAATATCATCACTTGTGCTAGAAGGCATTTTGTGATATTTTCGTAAAGAATCTTTTTGCCTTTTGGTCTGTCCTAAGAATTTAACTGAGGCTACATTGAAAAGTAATGGAATAAATCATTTGGCAAAGGATATTTCAAGGCAATATAATGTTGAATCAATGGCATGGATTTTACTGTCAATGATTATACAGGTCTGTAACTATATAGAGCAAGTGGGGCCAAAAGAAACAAAAAATGTACAACTTTGGGAGAAAAAAAGGGCTAGGAAGCTAAATGTTGCATTAAGTACACACTTTCAACTTTCTTACTAAAACATAATTTCCAATTTTTTAGAAAACTGTTTATTTTATACCTCTGTTTAGATGAAAGTATTCAATGTGCATAAAATTTATGCTTCAGATTATTGTAATGAATAAACTGTGTGACAGGCAGAAGGGAATAGTTTTTATCATGATATGAGAATTGAAATTAAGCAAGATGTTAATAACTCTCTTTATGTTTCTAGAAAAGTAATACTTTGTTTGTTTTTATAAATTTAACTGAATCATATGACATTCAATGGATGGATCAAAAATAGTGAAAACATAGATGTGTGATCTTCTTGAATATCATTTTGACAGATGATAAACAAACTGCAGGTAATAAACAGGAGGATATACTTTAGAAAGTGCAACTTTTAAAATGTATGCACAAATGGCTTGAACCGGCAGAGTAAAACACATTCAACTTGAACGTAATAAATGAAAAGAATAAATATTTCTGAATTAATGAAAATAAGACTAATTTTGTGAAAATGATTTTATTTAGCAAGATAGGATAAAAAAGTAGGGGCTATTGTGCATAAATTAAATTGAATCTAAATGTTTTGCTTTTTCTAAATATGTGCTTTATTCGAATGAATGAGTATGATATTTTTAAAATTTCATTTTTCACTCAAACATTCTCCTGTATGCATAATCTACACATTTCATTCAATTTTTTTTTCTGATGAGATTTAAGAACATGAATTACAATTCTTTGAGTTGATTTCCCTATAAATATATTTTATGGGAAAATCTCTATGCTCTTTAAAGCATTTTATCTTTAGTAGACAGGACAATGAATGAAAATCAAATGACAATTTAGAAATTGCTTTAAGATCATGAAAGCAAATATGAATGTACATCTCTAAACTACACTATATTATTTTTAAAAAAAATTAGTATGTACTTATGCGTAATTTGTATCATCTGCATTTGTATGTGATTAGCTCTGTGTGTGTGTGTATGTGAGTGTGAATGTAGTGTGTGTGACTGTGTGCACTTGCTTGCCTCAGCATGCGTATGGAAGATGGACATAACCTTCATTTCTAATTGTCAGTCCTCTTCTTCCACCATGCTTCTGGTGAAGTCTCTTGTTCACTGCTTGAGGATTGTTAGCCTACAAACTTCCAGGTTTTGGTGTAACTCTGCCTTCTATCTTGCCCTAGGCATGTTAGAATTGCAAATGCGTGCTCATACCGGGCTTCATGTGGGTTCTGAGGATGTCAGTGATGCAGAAAGTACCGTATTTACTGGGACGCCTCTCTTGTCCTGTTGTTGTTGTTTTGATGAGTGGTTTTGAAAACACTAAGATTTTAATAGAGTATAGATAAAGAAGGATGGGCAGAATGCCCAGGCTCAAAGGGAACATATATACTGCCTTTTGCCCCAAGGCTCAGGGATGACTGCAGAAGGGGACAGAAAGAATGTAAAAGGTGGTGGTTAACTACAGAACACACTCTTTCTGAAAACAACAGGATAGCTGCACATTTGAACTCACAGCATTTGAGTTGGTGTGTATAAAACCTATGCAAGGCCAAGTCAAACCAAATTCAGGCACAGAGAAGGGACACACAATTACACCCCGAGTCATGGAGATATTGGCCAATGCTAACACTCTCTGCCTCTCTCTCTCTCTCCCTCTCTCCCTCACCCCTCTTTCTGTGTTAAGAGAGAGACAGAGAGACTGAGAAAGTAATTTTTCTTTAATAAAGTTCTACCTAGTAAGTGTATCACTCTTCAGGGGAACACACACATCTAAGAATCTTTGGGCAGCACTGGTCTTGAAGGAATAAAAAAAATATCAAGTGTCAAATAAGAGAAGATGGATCTGGGAAGATTTGGTAAAGTGACTATTATCAAAACAAAATTAAATGGAGTGCTTTCCCAAATTATAAAAAGGTAAATTAAAAAATAATAGTACTAACAAGTCATGTAACAAATTTCCTGAATTATAAAATCCAAATTAGGGAAAAATATATAAAAATTTATTCAGTGCAACTAATTATAAATATCATTCCCACAGGTATTTTTATATTATGCTTCTGTATATTTGTTTTGCAAAAATATTAAATTTCAAATAGTATAGTAACCCATACATTACCAATTTTAAGATTTCTAAGTGTTACCACAATGCTAATTCTATGAGAATATTCATTATTCTTAAGTGTTTTATTTCCATGGATAATTTGTCAATTACTACAATATTTTAAATTATTTTATTTCCATATTTGAGAAATATAACTGAATATATTTATCCTATACAATGTGTTTTGAAATATTATGTCACATAAAGACTAAAACTAGCTATTTAACATATACAATCTCTACATATTTACTGATTGTGATGAAGACATTACAGTCTATTCTTGGCATTTTCCAGAATGCTATATTTTAACTGAATGTTAACTAACATACAACCTTTAATAGTTTGGAAATCTCACTTTTCTACTTTTTTTTATGTCTTAGTTAGGGTTGTGCTGCTGTGAAGAAATACCATGACCAAGGTAACTCTTAAAAGAACAACATTTAATTGGAGCTGGCTTACAGGTTCAGAGGTTCAGGGCATTATTATCAAGGCAGGAATATGGCAGCATCCAGGCAGGCATGTTGTAGGAGTAGCTGAGAGTTCTACAACTTCATCTGAAGACTGCTAGCAGAATACTGGCTTCCAGGCAGCTAGGATGAGAATTTTATAGTCCACACCTACAGTGACACACCAACTACAAGGCCACACCTACTCCAAGGCCACACCTACTCCAAGGCCACACCTACTCCAAGGCCATACCTACTTCAACAGGGCTGCACCTCCTCCAAGCATATTGAAACCACCATATATAATATTACATGTATAAGTTTGATCCTCAAATTTGTACATTTTATTTTGCATGGGTATTTCTAATTAAACTTTTATTTAAAGTTGGGATTTGAAAGACAAAGAATCATAGGAATGTAAAATAAATACCTAAAATCTATGTAGGATTTTCCTTTGGAAATTTACATGGCAGAGAATGTAGAATTGTATTTCATGGAAATACAGACACTTGAATCTAGGGGGCAGGTTTATGTGCTTTTAAATTCATGTAGATATACATTTATGTTATGAATTTGTGTGTTTCCATTTTGTGGATTAAGGTAAAAATAGATATTCTCCATTAATTATGTAAAAAGTTTTCACTTTCAGGAAACTATTTAGTGAACTGTCAGGAGCTGCGTCTCATGGTGATGTTTGTGAGCCTTTTCCTCAGAATTATTTACTGAGCTCACTTTGAGGAATCCATAACAATGTTGTAATATCACTACACCATCTTAACACTTACAGACTTGCAAGTCATACATATCTGCAATTTAATGCTATGGTGGTTTGAATATGCTTGGCCTAAGAGTGGCACTACTAGGAGGACTGAACTTGTTGGAGGGGGTGTGGCCTTGTCGGAGTAGGTGTTATATTATTGGAGGAAGTCTGTTACTGTGGAGGTGGGGTTTGAGATACTCCTCTTAGCTGCCTGAAGACAATCTTTTCCTGGTTCCCTTTGAAATAAGATGTAGAACTCTCAGTTCCTTCTCCAGCACCATGCATGCGTGAAGGCTGCCACATTTCCAGCCTTGATGATAATTGACTGAACTTCTCTGAACCTCTAAATTAGCTTCAATTAAATGTTGTCATTTATAAGTGTTGCCTTGGTCCTGGTATCTCTTCACAGCAATGGAAACCCTAAGACAAATGTAGATATTTATTTGTGGTGGGATAATATAAAAAACTATGTTTTTTTAAACTTTGCTTCATGTGTTTGAATATTTTGCCTAATTTCACATATGTGCATCCCATTCATGTACTGTCTACAGAAATCAAAAGAGAAGAGTGAATTCACTGAAACTGGAGTTACAGATGGTTGTGAGCTAGCATGTCAGTGGTAAGAATCAAACCTTGGTCTGGAAGAGCAACAAGTACTCCAAACCAATGAGGCATCCCTCTGGTCCAGAAAAAAGATAAATGTGTGTGCACGCATGTGTGCATGTGTGTGTGCGCATGTGTGCATGTGTGTGTGTGTCTCTCTGTGTATGTATTTCTGTGCATATGTACACATGCATATGTATAAGTGTATGTATGTATGTGCATACATATGTACATAAGTATACATATATGTATGCATGTATGTAAGTATGTATGTATGTAAGTATTTATGTATGTATATATGTATATGTTGGATATAACTCAAGTGAAGAAGGAATTAGGAATCACTCTTCTATTTTATCATACTCTAGTGTTCTAAATGATAATTTATTTTGTCTATATTTTGTGTTTTTTTCTCAATTATGTCCTATTTTTCTGTCAGAGAGATAATAAAATAAAATGCTTTTAGAAGCAGACTTTCCTGTATAAGTAAGCAAAATGTTTTAGAATATGAACAAAGGTCTCTGAAAACTTATTTTCTGAAGTAATGAAGGTAACTATTCCAAATGGTCTCAGAACACTGTGAACCAAACGTATTTATAAGGAGTCTGATGTAACTCTTAGAAGACAGGTTTTGATTTGGAAGATTGCAGGTTCATAAACATAAGTAAGGATAAATAATAATAATCTCTCAATTAAGAAAGTTTATAAATAACATGAAACATAATTAAATTATGAGGCTTATCATCTCTTTTAACACATACACTGAACAGTATATATTTATTATTATCTGGGTTTTGTTTTATTCTGGGCTAAGAAGAGAAATGTATCTTGCATACATTGCTTTAATCAGATTAGCTTTTATCAAGAAAGCCACAGAGTTAGGGAGGAAAATGATGTGTTCCTGTATGTGTGGATATAAAAAAAGGAGAGAGACATAGAAAAGAGCAACAAATGGTGTGGATTGTAGAGGAATTTAAATCCAGTAACATGGCTTAGCTTGCAAGGTACTACATCCAAAGATATGATCTGTCCAGAATGCACACACACTCTGGGTTACAGTATGATCTGCTGGAATACAGACACACCAGCAGTATATACCTTTAATTCTTAACAATGAAGGTAAAGTTAGTTTGTAGAAGAAAGCAGCCATGTTTGAAAGGGACATCTAATTGATCTAATTCAGGAGCAGACAACGTGATGAATCAAAAAGATTTGACACAATGAGTCAGAGATGGGATATGCCCAACTCACTCAGCAACAGCACAGGGAAGAGAAGCTACTTAAGAGGAGGGGAGGGGAAGAGATGTGGGTGGCAGTTTTACTGGGACAGCTTTACAAAGACAGGTGGCAAAGAGAGCAAGCTAGACACAGGTGAAGACAGAACAAGTTGGAGAGTGAGAAGGAGCCAGAAGATTAGAAGATATTGCCAATATTGGTATGAGGTCAAGCAGAGCAATTCAGTGAGAAGCCTAGGTTTAGGCTTAGGGTTGGGTTAAGGTTAGGATTAGGGTTAGGGTTAGGGTTAGGGTTAGGGTTAGGGTTAGGGTTAGGATTAGGGTGAGAGAAGCCAGATTGAATCAGTCAGCTTTAAAGATTTGATTGTATTTGTTGGGGGGGGTGGTGGTGTCTAGAGGCTTCCAGACTTAGGCTGAGGGACAGAGAGAACACAAAAAGAAATGTTCTGGACTAAGTTCAAGGCATGTATAAGTACAGCATGGGGACAGGTCTCATCTTATCATTTCGTCTGATGAAATAAAAGTGACATTTACTGCGGATCTGAGTATGTATTCATAAATAGATATCAGAAAAAAAAGTTATGGGTCTCAAAAAGATCTCTGTATTAGATTATATTCTCTTAAAGAGATAGCTCCTATTAAAATTAAGAACAAATTTCAAAGCATTTGTAGATCTTTGGTTAAACTTTGTACTAACATTTTCTTTTATTATTTTACAGGAAATACCATTTCTTTTGGTTAAAATGTTACAATAGGGTTGTGAAAGACTTGGAAAGCATTCAGTTCTCTCATCATGTTCTTTTACTAGTCAGTGAAAGCACATTATATAATATATATTAAACGCTACTGAACAGAAGTTAATGCTAATTTGAGCTAAGAGCTGATGAAATTTTTTTTCTTCTCTGCAGAGTCATTATCTATCTTCAGTACGCATGCTAGGGAAAGCAGGTACACATAATTAAACACACCAACCCCTCACCCAGGAACACATCTTTATATCCATAAATATGTATGATAGAAACTTTGTGAAGGACAGGAGACATGTGACAGAAAGTGCAGACTAGATTCACCTGGGATTGTCTCCAGAGGAAGCACTGATTCTTGGAGTTCAGCTAGAAGGCCAGAGATACAGGAGAGACTCCAAAGCATCTGGAGTTTTGAGCCTGAAGCACAGAATGGTAAATGAGCCTCAAAGACAGCAAATCATAGTGATAAAAGACTATGGATTCTATCAAAATTGATAAAGCTAGTATCCAAGTAACAGAAGCTTCCACTTGAAAGGGGAGACTCAAGGATGGAAGAGATGCTGAAAGACATCAAATCAGATGATGCAGAAAGCTCATCTCCCCTGTACAGGGACAGTCCAAGAAAATGGCTTAAAAAGAAAAGATCATTCATCAGACTGGCAGACTGTTGAACCTAGATGCTGGAATGGCTGTTTGCTAAAGGACTGATGACCTAGCCTGCAGTTATGAAGAATCATCTCATCAATGGATCTTCATAAGGACAATTAGACTGAAAAATTTGTGGGATTGATAATTGTTTTTACAGAGACAGCTTTACAGAGTCAGAATTCAGCAAGAATAAGAAAGAGTAAGCTTATTCAGCAGTAAGTCTCAGAAGCTGAAAATATTCTAGACATTCATTTGATTATATAGAGGCTAAAAACCAGGAGAACTAGGCCTTGATTAGCAGACTGAAGCAGTATGACTTATTTTCATTTCATAGTATTGGCCTTAAATGGAACCAGAATGTAGCTAGCTACCTTCATAACATTCATACCACCATTGAAATAGCTTTAATGTAAATAATCTTATTTATTTTTCTTGAGGTTGATTAAAGTCAAAAAAGAAAAGAATTGGAAATAGTTCTTCAAGCAGTGAAAGCCATAGAGGAAATGTAAATATGCACTTTAAAATGAATGTGAAGAAGCTGAAAGGGCTCACTCCTGTGTGACTCCAACAATCTGGCCTGATGAGAAAAACTATATAGATAGACAATTATCTATTTGAGAGAAGTTTAGTGGAAAGAAGAGGAGAATAAATAGGGAGAAGGCATATGGTCTGAAATTTTAGGGCAGAAACATTAATGTTGCTATATTGTAATAGTTAACAGGTGTTATATTTTGTTGATGACTGTTCTACAAACAAAATGTTATAGTACATGGAGTGAACACAAAGATAATATATGAAGTTTAATCAATAATTATATGTAAATATTGGTTAATTAGCTGTCAGAATATATACTGCATTTGTAAAATTTAGATCGTACAGAAACTCTGCTCCTTCGATTGTCTGTTCATCTAAATGGTTTGAAGTCTGTTAACTGAGAAAATACTGAAGACAGTATTGAACTCCAGATACATCCTTTCTTATGAACAGAAAAACTATTATATGGATGTCATTTTGAAGGATTAAAAATACTCATGAGAGGCATAAAAATATGTATTAGATAATAGGAAATAGACTCACCAAAAAAATTAATCATGGTTCTCATTTCAGAAGCTTCATATTTTGGGAAGAACAGAAAGACAGCAAATAGATGTCTTAATCTTTATTTGTTCAAAAATGTCATGGAGAAAACCCAGAGAAGAATGTACTAATTTTCAGCTAAGCAGCCAAATGTCATTCATGGGGTTTTAATAAGAGTTTCTCTAATTCCGGAAACTGATTAGACAGTTGATAGAAAAGATAAAATGTCAAGTGAATGTTGCAACCACCCAGAGATGACTAATACCAAGAAACAGTACCAACAGAAATCTAGGTAAAGAGTGGGGGAAGGGAAATATAAAGTAGAGAATAAAGTATAAGCTTTGCAGACATTTTGGTTAGACAGTGTGATACTTGTTTGAAAGAATGGCTTAAAAACACCGAGCCAAAAGCATACTAGCAGAATATCTTTTTTTTCTTATTTTATTGTGTTTATTTCTAATTAGGTATATGTGAGGGTAGGGATGTAGACTTGAACAGTTTAGACATGGGTGAAACTTGAATCTAGTATCTAACTGTCTTGAAAGCAAATTAGAGCTATAGTTAAGTTAAAGGAAAGACTGACTGAAATCCAATTTGGATGAGGATATAAACATTTAGATAGAATACAATGAAATCAGTATATAAACCTAAATAAATCTGGCCAAGACATACCAAAGTTAAGTTTTAAATTCTAAACACAAAAGGGAAATAAATGATATCAGTAGTTATAGATTTGTGTGTGTGTGTGTGTGTGTGTGTGTGTGTGTGTGTGTGTGTGTGTATGTATGTATGCGTTTGCACGGGCATGCATGCACACAATCGTGTATATCAGGGAGGGGATTCTATGCACAAGTAAAACCAAATTTAATGAAAATGGATTGCTCATAAAAAAATTATGGAGAACAAGAGAAAATGCACTATAATTCATAAATGCTGAAGGACAAGCAGCTACAAACCTAGGATTAATGTATCCAGAAAATACATTATATGGAAATTAATAGGGAGAAAAAAGCATTCAGATATGGAAAAAAATGTAAAGATAATTATTTTGGATAGAAACACCCTAGCCTCATGAATAAAGAACAGTTCAATATAAAGTGTTTCTAAAATTACATAATGAAAGTATTTTATCAACTGTTCCAGACCCTCCCCACCCATCCTTTAATTACCCATTCTATTTCCCTTCCCTAACAAGATCTCTCTGTATCTTCTAGTCCCTTACTCTATCTATACCCATCCCAAGTAGTTCTATGGATTGCCACTTGATTATCATTGAGTTAACAGTATCCACATATAAATGAATACATAGTATATTTGTCTTTCTGGGTCTAGGATACCTCTCTAAGGATAATCTTTTACAAGTTCTGTCCATTTACCTGCAAATTTCATGATAGTTGAGTAACACTCCATTGTGTAAAGGTACTACATTTTCAGTATCCACGCTTCGTTGAGGGACATTTATGTTGTTTTCATATTATAAATAATGCTGAAACAAACATGGTTGAACAAGTGTCCTTGTGGTAGGATGAAGCATTTTCTTTCAATACATGCAGAAGAATTGCACGGCTGTATATTAAAGTAGATCAACTCTCATCTTCCTGAGGAACTGCCACACTGATTTCCATAGTGGCTATACAAGTTTGCTCTCTCACCAGAAATGGATGAGTGCTCTTCTTACCCCACATCCTCACCTGCATGAGTTGTCACTTGTTTTCTTTATTTTAGTCATCGTGATAGTTATCAACCGGATAAAGTAGAACATAACCTCCATTTGTCTCCCTGTAAGGACCAGGCCTGATTTCAAAAAGAAGGCCTTAAGGTACCAGTTCTAGGAACAGACCATAAGTTCCAAGAACTAGGCCATAAGCCACAAGCTCCAGGAACAGATCATAAAATCCAGAAACAAGGTCATAAAACCCCCTCCCAAAGAACAGCCTGGGGATAACCACAAAAATGGGGAAATATCTTATCTCAGAATGGACCATCTGTGCTGGGAAGCCCTATCTCATCCTATGGTTAAACATTCTTGACATAGGAATGCAGACCGATGACCACCTGTGACCCCCTAGCACCCACCAATAAAATTTTAGATTACCTAATCCTTAGAGAGTTCCCCCAGTTCCTGATAAGAAGGCTTTCATGTCTTTGTCTGGGATTGCTGTTTCAAAATTGGTTGATCTCTGAATTCTGGTTGTTTCTGCAAAATAAACTCTCTTTGTTCTTGCATACTATCTGTGTTGGGGTCTTCCTTCAGTGATTTTTGGACTCTTACAGTATAAGGTGAAATGTGAAAGTTATTTTGATTTTCATGTCCCTGATAGCTAAGGGTGTTGAGCGTTTCTTTAAGTGTTCCTCAGTGATTTGAATTTCCTCTATTGAGAATTCTCTGTTTATATCTGTACCCCACTTTTAAACTAGATTTTTAAACTAGATGTTTTCTGGTATCTCCTTTCCCGAGTTCTTTAAATATTTTTGATAGTAGCCTTCTATAGGATGTCTAGCTGATAAAATCTTTTGCCCATTCTGTGGGCTAATGCTGTTCTAAGGATGATGTTCTTTGTCATGCAGACAGATCTCAGTTTCATAAAGCCCCACTTATTAATTGTTGATCTTAGTGACTGTGCTAATGGGTCTGTCCAGAAAGTCTTCTACTGTGCTAATGAGTTCAAGGCTATTGCCCAAATTCTTTTGTATTAACTTCTACCATATTTCATACAGGAAAGAGTTCTTACCCCAACAAAAGAGAAATATAAACAACACAGTCATAAACTCTTTGATGTACAATCTATACTCCCTGCAAGATACGCTAGTGCAGTGGTGGCACATGGCTTGTGCCAGTAACCAACCACTGTCAGATATAAATTAAAGCCCACTCCATGGGATGGCAACCTTACTCTATGCAACTTGAGACTGGACAACCCAGTGACCCAGGGGGGAAAAAGAACAAATACAACAGGTCTAAAAGGTAAGAAGTGATAAGATGACTCCTAATGGTATTCTACAATACTCACAAACCAGTGCCTTATTGAAATATCAAAGAAGCTTGAGGAAGAGATGCAAAGGCACTATGTAGAGTGAGACACTTTACAAACTCAGCCTTCAACAGGGTGTCTCCAGTAAATCACTCCTCTCAGAGCTCAGGGAATCCTGCGGAAGAGGAGGCAGAAGAATGAAAGAGTGAAAGGGAATGTAGGACACCAAGAGAACAAGATGTTTTAAAGTTTTTTCTTTTTTTTTCTTTTTAAATATTCCTTCTTTTTATTTAATCTTTTTTAGTTTTACACTTCAGATTTTATTTCTCTCCCTAAAATTTAGAGTCTAAATCAACAAATGCAAAGCTCAAATGAATTCAAAGAAACAGAAGCAGCAAACACAAGGCCTGCAAGGGTCTCTACCTGGTTGTCTGGATACATATTATACAGTTTACTGTTTTTATAGGATTCCTGAGTGTGTGATTTTTATTCCTTCTCTTGGACTCTTTTCCTTCTATTGATTTTTTTGTCTGACTCCATAGTTACAGTTTTTGTCTTATCTTATTATATTTTATTAATTTTTTTCAGACATGAACTCTATTCTTTTTTTTTTGACTTGTAGATGTGTAGACATATTTATTTTTCTTTTTTTATTAGGTACATTCTCTATTTACATTTCAAATGGTGTCCCCTTTCCTGGTTCCCTCCTCCCCTGAAAATCCCATAAGCCATCTCCCCTTCCCCAATCAACCCTGCCCCGCTTCTTTGTCCTGGTATTCCTCTACACTACTGCATCAAGTCTTTCCAGGACCAAGGGCCTCTCCTCCCTTTGGTGTCTAACAAGTCCATCCTCTGCTGCCTATGTGTCTGGAGCCATAGGTAACTCCATGTGTACTCTTTGGTTGATGGTTTTGTCCCTGGTAGCTCTGGGAGTACTGGGTGACCCATACTGTTGTTCCTCCTGTGGTGCTGGAGCAAGAGAAAGGACCCAAGGAACTGAGGAGTTTTGCAGCATGAGCTCTTTTCTAATGAGTGATGGAAAGATCTGAATGAGAGCAAAGGTGAGAGAGGAACCGGGAGGAGAAGTGAGAGGAGAAACCAGAATCAGGATATATTTCATGAGAAAAGAATCTGTTTTTGACAAAGGATAAAAAAATATATTTTAATAATGGCAAGTATCAATGGTTGCCAAGGGCAAAAGGCTTGTTTGTATAATAATGTACATATTTTATATTTCCCCTTCAAGGAATGTCCTCCCTGTTGACATTAATGACTCCTTGATAATCAGACAGCATGAGTCAGGGAGGCAATGGTATGGCTAATGTCTCAGCAAAATGATGAATGCTGGGACCTTCAGGATAACCCTTAAAGCTGTGGCTAAGAACTCTAATGAAAACATGAGTATGGAAATATAGAATTTCTCAACTAGGCAAAAAATAAAGATGCAATATGAATTATGAAGGGTTTCATGAATATAAAGGGACAGAGATAGCTCCACTGTGAGCCAGCTTGTCAGAAAGACACAATGGCAGGCAGATTCTGACTTCAAGGACAGTGTGGGACACAGCAAGTCTAGGCACAAGTGTGTTAGAAACTGTAATTTCAGGGTAGGTTTCTACCCAGCTACATTATAGTCTGTGGTTAACAGAGGCAGGCAGATCTCTAAAACCTTTTGCAATGTTAAAGAAAATGTATGCTAGTTGTCTCCAAGAATTAAGGGGTGGGGTCTCTGGATGCTCATTCTTAGTGTAATCAAAAGGAAACCTGAAGTAAATGAGGGATTGATATGTAAAGTACAAGACTTAGCTTCTGATCTTCAGAAGATGAGCTCTCCAGAGAAAGATTTTAGAATAGCACGAAAGAGAACTGCTTGGAGAGTCGTCTAAAGGAGAACATAGAGAGAGATGAGCTTTCCAGAGAGTTTCTTAGAGTCGTAAGAGAGAAGCACTTAGAGAACTGTGTGGAGCTGAACACAGAAACAGAGTTGTCTAGAGATCTCCAGAGGAAGCAGATCACTGAGAAAGATAGCAGAAGAGGGAGAAAACAGGCTGGAAATTTGTCTCAGCAGAACATAAGCCACCAGCTTGGACCCACAATTTGACTTTGAGTCATTTGTTTCACAGGTCCCAGACATCCCTTCTTCAGAAACTCTCTCCAAGCTAAGACTGGTCCTTGGCAATATATTAATAGAGTAGGATGAAGAGACATAAAAGGGGATATACTATTTTATTTCATTTTATAATGTAAAGCCAGTGATGTTATTATACATAAGATGATATATGAGTTAGCCATTGTAAAAGTTATAAAATAAAGTTATATTCAAAGTAAACTATAAATAAATCAAAGCAGAATTCTAAATATTAGATAATTCACATGAAGCAGAGTTAAAACAATAAAAACAAAGAAATAAAAAGCATCATTAAAATGTTAGACAGGCTCTGGCATAACTATAATTACACAAAAATATAAATAGATTTTTTTAAATACAAAAGCTGTCCCTATACTAAAAAGAAAATATTTCAAATATAATTATACAGCAAAAATAAAATAATGGAAAAGAATATTGTATATTAGTCAAAGGAAAACAGAATTGTGTATATTATTAGCAGCAAATGCAAACCTCATTCCAAAGAAAACTACCATAAGGAACAAAACCTCTTACTCTTAAGATCTGCATTGCTTGATTCAATTAAAAAGATACATTCCAGTCACACCAGTCATACATACCTATGTGCTAACAGTAGAGCTACAAAATGTGGAAGAATATTCTGATAGAACTCAAATGGAAACACACATCCATAGTCAAAATTCACCCAAGGTAGGTGATCATATTTAACCTCCATCTGCCAACTCTTCTGAGGTCAATGCCCCCCTACCACACAGCTCCCTCGCCTGCCCTGTTCTTAACTCATTTAGCCCAATTTATACTCCTCAAACACACTTGGTGAGAGGCATGGTGACCCGTACAGAGACTACAGCACTAAAGGAAACTCCCTTTCTTCTCTCAGCAGCTATCAATTGCCAGTAACTCCTCTGTTAGAGGTAGGACTTCCTGGCCACCTCTCTCCTTACATATTGCAATCTGATCTGCCTTGAGCTTCAGGATTTAAAATTATATTTTTCAGGACTGCATGAAAAAGCAAACACCCAGGGTTTTGTTGCAATCATTCCAGAAGATTCCACTATATATTCCACTATATATTCATATTTGATCCGAGTTTGGACCACAGTGTGTAAGCATTCCTAAAGTGCTGTATAAGACTTCGTCTTTTCTCCTACCCCCAAGGTATCTCTTTTTCCCTCAGTTTTAAATCATATCCTTTAAGAGTGCTAGATGAGTGGGATTTACACTTGTTCTTCCCAGTCTTCAGTAACTAGCAGTGTGCCTGTTATAGCACATTTAGCAGTTGCCTGATAACAGATTGGTGTGAAGAACAATGAGACTTCCCTCTTTGACTCAGCCTTCCTTTGCTACCCTAGACTCTTTATTTCCTGCTACCTCATCTACAGATGTTTACTTGTTTTGTCCTTAAACTATCAAAGCTCTTAGCATTTTTCCATTGATATTTGGTTGTAACTTTAATTTTTTTTCAACCTTATTTTTAATGATGGTTCTTAAATGCTTTAACCTCCCTTGCAACTCACCACCCATGAGAGGTATTGAAAAAGAAAGGCTACAGGGAAGTGGATCTGTTGAGAAATGTTCATTGGAGCAAATCCTGTCTGGGTTGTCTGGAAATTGGAAGTTCAGTTCACAGGTCAGCAGCTGCAGCTTAATCCACTTGCAAACACTTCAAAGATACACCAGGAGTCCAGTTCAGTAGAGTTGGATAGCAAACACAAATTAGATGTGGTGGCACTACCTGGCAGAGACAGGGAGTCCTCAGCCTAGGCAGGAGCCAGCAGGAGGGACCCAGAGGGATGGCCAGTTCTTGGCTACGTGTGTGCCTCACTCAGGGAAGCTAAGATCAGAGAAGAAGAAAGACCGATAAGCATTACACAGCTAGCTCTATAAGTAAGTCTAGCTCAGCCTCCTGCACTGTCTGTAGAGTCCTATTTATATCCTCCAAACATCACATGTCCTCCATGGATCTTGCCTTAGCACGTGCGCCTATCTCACCTGATATCTCTTTACCAATCAGCCCAAGTCCAAGGAAGTAGCAAGAAACAACAACATACTACCAGTTTTTTGGTGCGCTTCTCTCTCTGGAGTTCTGAAAAATGCAGCTCAGCTATGCAATGTAAGACAGACCAATACATGTATTTCACAAAGAATCCTTCATCCCATGTTTTTTCATATGCTTGTCTCAGCAGAACATTCTTTCACCTGTGTCTCCTTCAACTAATTGTTCCTTCACATTTGCCCCAGCAAAAAAAAAAACACTATCTAACCGATTTTCCAAAGAACCCTTAAGTTTCCACTTAATTTGTTCTTTCTGTCTATTGTAATGCTAAGTGCAGGCCCCTAAGACCAGGAGTCTACATGTAAACCCCAAGTTATGTGACACTGCCCTCAAGTTATCTCTGATTGGTAAATAAAGTGACCAAAAGCTAATAGCTGGGCAGAAGAGACATTCGTGGGGTTTAGGATTCTGGGACTTGAGGTCAGAGGAGAACCATGAGGAAAGTAGAAGGTGAGGACAAGAGAAGCCACAATGGGTTAGGTGAGTCATGGGAACATGACCCAAATGATGGGCCAATTGAAGTTAAGAGCAGCCCAGATGAAACAGTAAATAGCTTGCAGTTATTGATAAGAAAGAAGATCCTAATAGCATAGAGGGTAGCTGTGCCTCTAACAAGCTCTTGCGCTGTTTAAGGTTTCTTGTAAATATAAAGGTTGTATGTGTCTTTCATCTAGCAACTAAATGATCAAAAGCAAGGTAGAAACCCTGAACTGTGATTAACAATTTCTACAACCATTTAAAGACTCACATCTTTTGAACATTTTGGTTTGTTTATTTCATTATTTATCTCCCCTATTAGCGGATTCACAAGTTTCCCAGATTTATTTATTTTTCTGACTTTTACACTCAAGTACTTAGTACATAACACTGATAGAACCTGCTCTTAGCTCTTACTTTAATTGAATGTAGTAGAAGAAAATCTGTGGTCAGACTTTATGGAGTCTCTATCAATATGTAAGAGCTAGAGATAACCTAAGCATCAAAACACCACAGAGAATTGTGACATAGACAAATAATTATGCTGTGAGCTAAAAGGCACCAACTTTATATGCTATCATGGGTTCTTAAGATTAGATAGGTGTGTTTTATTGTTCTCAACTAAAACATCAAACAAAGCAACAAAAGTTATTTGACATTCATTTGAGGATTTTGTCCATAACTCAGTTGTAATTTTTGACTACTCACAGAATACCAATGCCATAATACACTGATTTATTTTGTTGTCAAAACAAATGAAAACATATTTCTTTTTAATCTGTGCCTGTTTCACACAGGCAAAAATGTTAGTGATACATATGTATGATAGATACTGAAATTGCTATTCATCAAGTTTAATATTTATACAAATGACATGCACAACTCAACATTGGACATAATAGTTAATCTTA
The DNA here is from genome assembly GCA_036184795.1 of Tokudaia tokunoshimensis. Classification (NCBI taxonomy): domain Eukaryota; kingdom Metazoa; phylum Chordata; class Mammalia; order Rodentia; family Muridae; genus Tokudaia; species Tokudaia tokunoshimensis. Next base: position 97,147,227 of record BTHU01000016.1, read on the forward strand.
AATTTAAGATTTATGTTTTACTTATATTCATCTTTTTAAAAATTTAACATGTTTTTCAAGATGAATTTGTGTGTGGAGTAGTAGGATATTAAATTACTAAGATATTCTTAAAACCAGGCTTTCTGGAAAAAAAAGAGTCTTATTTAAATGGATTTTTAATATGGCAACGTTTCAGCTATAGGGATACAACTTATTTATAGCTTTGTGGATTACAATCTTCATTTATCATTTATGCTGGTTGCTTGTCTTTGGTGTTTTGAGGAAGTATGACAGAAAGGTTTGTGTGGCACAGAAAGAAGCCAGAGCTCCACCTAGAGTCAGAGTCACATACTGAACTCTGGGTGATGAGGAGAGTCTTTTTTTTCTCCCTGGGAGTTACAGATACTATTCCTTCACAGTGTGTAAACAGGATATGAAGCCAAGTGTACTTTAATGTAACTAAAACAATGGTGTTCTACTGGGGGAAATGATTTAGGCTAAAAATTTCCATTAACTATAATATATTTACAAAAGTTTAAGCCCTTGAATTTTGCTGAGTATTTAGGAGAATTTTAAAATTAAAATTCCAGAAGCAAGTGCAGGTTGTTTATACGGAACGATGATGATGAAAGTTATAGTGTGTTAAAGTTCCAGTGTTAAAATCACTGGAACATTAGCCAATCATAAATAATATTATGGAGAATTTCTATCCATGGTACAGTATAAACGAAGGGAATTTTAACAGCGCTCTTGTGTTACATGGAGCTGAAATATAAGAGAAAGTGAAAGATGAACAATGCTCAACAACTAGGGTCATATCTTTAATTTATTATTTAAGAAGGATCGTGTATTCAGGTATCTGCTCCTGTGATGACTGGAGAAGTGTCTAAGGATGAGTGACAGCAGGATGGTCAAAAAGTGGCTCTGGGAGGTCAGGAAAAGATAAGCTATTCGCCTTTAGTACTTGCGTTTTATGATAGGGCAAGACGGTCCTCTTCACTACAGAACACTAGAGAATGCAATAAAGGTATACCTGTGCAAGTGACAAGAGACATGGCTGTCTTTAAGCAGCATATCGAGCAACATAAATAATATGTGGAAGATAAGTGTAATTTTAAAGAATGCAGAGTAGGTTTAAGGATGAGTTCTGGCAGCCCATTGAGGTTGGAATTTGCTTGATGCTTGCCTTGTAGCTCATGCTCAGAAGATCAGAAAGAGAAGCAGGCCACAGGGTTGCACCCTGATGGTTTCCTGGAGGAAGATACCAAGTATGGGGATAAATGCTTAGAAGAACTTCTATGAAGTTCATCATAGTTCAAGACTAGAGGTTTATTTTCCAATTATTTTCATGTTTTCCTTTCATATGGTGCAAAGCATAAATTCAATTTATACAAAAATTTCTATGGAATATATTTTTAAAAAAATATTTTACTAGTCTTTATGTCAGAGGTGATCTTAAGGTTTAAAACCATTAATTATTTAAAATGCTCAAAATATCCATATGTACATAATTATCATTAACTAATTCTATAATTAAATATACTTATTCTTAAAGAAGCACAGTTATCAAAAATCTTATAACGCTACCTCATTTCCAAATTACAGAGTTTCAGGAAAACTCTTCAAAATATTTCAAAATTTCAATGTGCCCTTTTTACTTAAAAACATTTTGCTGTTATTATTAAAATTCTCTCATATCCTATTTAAACTGTTTATAGAGGACAGAGAGATATTGTTAAAATTCAGTAAAATTTATTATTATGTAGAAAAAAATAAAAAAAAACAGATGGGATAAATATGTTAAATAGATTATAATATAGTAATAAAGGTCTAAATAAATTTGTAAATAAATTAAAATATACTCAGTATTGTTTTGAATGTCTGGAGAATTTTCTCCTCTGGAAACTGATGGTAGAAGCATAAAAGTCACTCTTACTTTTCTAGTTTTGGTTTTGTATTTTTGTCTTTGTACTAAGAATACTGAAAATAACGTGTGAGGTTTTGCATTTGTGTATGTATAGGTATCATGCATGTGCAGGGCCTGAAGAATCCTGAAAATGGTGTCACATGCCCTGGTAGTAGAGTTAAGGACTGTTGTGTGCTGGGAATCGAATTCAAGTTCTCTGGGAGAGCAGCCAGTGCTGTTAACTTTTGGGTCGTCTCTCCATCTCTCCCTCTCTGTTTTCTGTTTTAGGAAGGAGTTTAAGCTCAAAGGGAAAGTGGTTGTGGTTATGAAAAGATAAATACTGAAGTAATATAGATGAGGTGACATTTAGTAGTAGGTAAACTGAGAACCCAGATCTGTTGACTAGAAGGCAAAGGACACACGTAGTTAAACCTGAGAAAACAGAAACGGGTTGCTAATGAAAATGTAAAACTGCTGTACTCTTTTGTTTAATCTAAGTTATACTATGCCTTGATGAACTTGGATTGCTTGAGGAAACAGTTTGAAGAACCTCTATCGTAGGGCTGACTAAAAGTGCCTTGAGATTCTCCAGAGAACTAAGTAATTCTAGGATCGTCACGGACTCCATTAAGAAAAAAATATTTCCTTTAATGCCAGTACTTGGGAGATAGATATGGGGGTATCTCTGAGTTTGAGGCCACCCTGGTCTATTTAGCGAGTTCCAAGACATTGAGGGCTATACAGAGAAACCCTACCTCAGAAAAACAAACAAACAAACAAACAAAACACAAAAGTAAAAAAATAAAGGTACTGTGACAGTAGAATCTTTAGGCATGGATTTTTATCACACACACACACACACACACACACACACACACACGCACACACACACACATGCACACCAACAGTGTACAGTATCTTCATACTGTAACCAGAGTGAAATACAACAAAGGAAGTCACCTGTGAAAACTATGATCGTCCTCTCCTTTCATATGTTCAACTACATAGGAAGTTTCAAGACCTAATTTGCACACTGACAGTCTGTATATTTTTTATGACAATGTTGTTGATCTTTTTATACTGTACTCGTTAATTATAGGCTATGATGTCTGAAGACACAAAATCTGTCTAACTTATGAAGGATTTCATACTCAGTCACTGATTTAAAGTATGTCTGAAACTAGTATATTATGCATGATTTGAAATTGCTAGAGTACAAAGGGAGCCCATAAAAGTTATTGAATAATGAAATGAAGAGGACCTCTAGCAGAGGTATAGGGAATGAAATGGGTTTGTAGTATTCTAGCATGTGATCTAATACTCTTTGGGATCCATGGGAAATAACAGTGAAATACAGGACAGATTTAAATATGATTATCAAGAATATAGGAAAGGGGGGGAGGTTATTATGAAGTCTTTTTTTCTCCTTAATTCTCGGATTTTATTTTAACTGCTGCTAGACTCTGCCTTTTAAACCAAAAACACAAAGTTAGTCATAAGCTAACTTGCTATGAGTAAGCAAGAAAAGAATTGGTAATAATAATTAAAAAAAGCCTATCAAACTTATTTACAAAAAAGAACAGAAAAGTAAGTAAGTTGCTATGGTTAAGTCTGTCTGTAAGTGGGGTACAGTAACAATTCAAATGCATATAAAGATTAACCTCTTTATGGTATGACTTTATTTGTACTTTTCTTTTTTCCTTTTTGTTTTTACTAAAATCAAACATCAGCCACATATTTTCGTTGAGAAATATTATTTTCTCAAATTAGAATTCTTCCAAGATATTTTATGCTGTGTCTCCAAGAATGGCAGAAGTTCAGAGCTAACGAAGGACTAAATCTCACAGGTGCAAATTTTAGCATGTAACGCAGATTTTTCTTAAAGCAAATCTGTACATATTTCTCGAAAATGGAGACAACTCGTATTTCTTGCAATCTTTTCTTATAAAAGTATTTTATAGCATACAGTTCCTTTCAAGTCAACGTATGCTAGTCAAGCCTATTCTTTTAAGACACCAGGGAACAGCTGGAAAAATAGTGAAAAATCAAACCATTTGAAAATGTTTTAATGAGAGTGATAATTTGTGTGGTCTTATAAAAAAAATGAAAAACACAAGAAGAAAAGAAAAAAATCCTGCCTCGATTCAAGAAACTAATGAGACCTCTCCTGTTAATCCACATCAGCTCGATCTTGGGTTGGGCTCAGAATAATGGGATCATCAGCAACCTGTCTCTACCTGGTGTTGTTAATTCTTCATCAGCGACCCATGGAAATGCCCAAAGGCCCGAGAGACTCGATGAGTCTCACACCTTTTCTTCCCTTCTGTCCTTCAGTTCGACCACAAACAGAGACGTTTTCCCACAGTGTCTCTGGACCATTTTCCTGTAAGAGGTTAGCTATTATTCCCATCCAAATGTAGGAAGCCTAAGATGAAGGAATGGAGTAGGTAAGATTAGGAAAAAGGAAGTTTGGGGCTGTACATCTTTTCCTCCTAGCAGTTCTTTCTTTATGCAATTGGCCATAGATGAACTCGGAATAGCGCAGTGGCTGCTGTCCTGAGACCTATGGCAAGTATACTCCGTGTTACAATCACCTGCTTCTTCCTCCTCTTTTGGTATTTTTAAATTTTGTTTTCCCTTTTGGTTTTAGTTGTCAGCTTTCTTTCCACTTCTCCAACAGGTTTCGATGCTTCTCTCCTAGGTACTGGTTTTGAATACTTTGGCGGTATTTCTTTTCCAGTATTTATCTCCCCAGAGGTAAATATAGTAAGATAAATATAGTAAAGGTAAATAAGTCCAGTGTTGTTTGAATAGAATGTATTGATTAACATAAATTTCAATACAACATAATGTAAAACATTCTTAATGGACATTAGTTTTACATGATTGGTTAAATCCATATGTGCTCTTGTTGACAAATGTGTAAATTTTGATCTCTTATATTTCCTAAAAATTAATGCAAAAGAATGGAAACTAATTGACTCAATTAACTACAAATTAATTGGGAGATTGATATCTAAGCATCCTGATGGATATAATTCTTTATGTGGGTTCCATAAGAAAGACACTGAATTTTAGGTAAGAAAATTTAGAGTGACTAAATATATTGGAAAATATATTTTAATAGATTAATTCTTTTAGTTGTAAGGTTCTACTTAATATATAAGTGCTATTGTTTAATTTTATTTTTTATCTAATAATATAATTACAACAGTTTTCCCTTTCCTTTCTTCCATAAAACCCTCCCATATACCCTTATTCATTCTCTTTAAACTCCAAGGGCTCTTTTTTCACTAATTGTTACTTCACGAATCTATCACTATCTCTGTCTCTATATCTCTATCTGTCTGTCTGTCTGTCTATCTATCTATCTATCTATCTATCTATCTATCTATCTATCTATCTATCTATCTATCATCTATCTATTCTTGTTCCACAAAATGTTACTTGTAAGTATGTTTTCATGGCTATTTAGCCTGGACAACCAGAGTGTTCTTCCCTGGAGAAGAGCACACTCCTGTTCTTAGCTTCCTCAATTCCCTACAGTTATGTGTATAGCGTTGAGGCCTTGGGGACATCTTTTCTTGTCTGCTTTTTCATATGCATTGGTGTGCTCTTGTTCATCTCATATTTTGACAGTTATTGGTGAGGATATAGCACTAAGTAATTAGCTAGATTTCCAGTACCAGAAATGGTATCCTTTCATGGAGTGGGTCTTTACTCCAATTAGAAAGCTGTTGGTTGCTGCCAAGGCAATGCATACCACTACTGTACCTCACCTGTAGGGTTGACATCGTGCCATGCTTACTGTTGATATGGTTCAGACTTTATTGATTTTTTTTTAATCTCCCTTAGCATAGATTCCGGGACTGAGAATTTCTGGAAGGAAGCTGTATGTGCAAAGATTGATTGACTTATTAAAACAGCACTGATATAGAAGGGTTGGAATGTTGTAGGTCCAGAGCCTAAGTACCTTATCCTGAACTAGCATTAGTCCCCAAAGAATCATTCCTTGCCCACTTTGGTTTCAGGAATAGTATTATGTAATCAATGGCTAAAACCCTTTGGAAATCTATTAACTTAAGAGACTTCTTACTTCTACCAGCTCAAAATGTCTTCACATAGCTCTGGAACCCTATGGGAGAGATTCTCTCAACTTGCTGAAGTCCCTCTGCAATGCATCCATGAATGTGTTTTGAAATTGCTTTGAATTATGGAATTTGCTACCACAAAATCTATGAAACTATTTCTCCTTGGGAATATGAAGTCTGAGGCAACTTAGATCCATGTTTCTTGGGTTATAGTCATTTAGATTTGGCTCTAGGATAAACTGTATCACTTTGAGGTGAGAGCTGTGTTTTTTTGCATTAGCAGCATGTTCAACCATAATAATCAGTGAGTATCTTTCTACCCATTTAAAAATATTTATGAATTAATGGATGTATATGAGTTAAGTGTTCTTATCAAAACATGAAAATTTACTGACATGTTGGGACTTGCAAAAGAAGCAAAAGAATAATTTTGGGCCCATACAGCAGAACATGAATGTGATAGAACTACAATTTATATCTTATATGCATGAGCATAGCTTGGCAGCTGGTTAAAATACCTAATACTAGGTCTTCAATCATGCTCAAGCTGTTTGTCAGACTTAGTCCTAGGTCTTCAATCACAGCTAGGCTGTTGTCAGGCTCTATATTCAATATCATGAGTAGCAGTAAAATAAAGAATTTATGCATCTTCTTTAGTGATTATCTGGATTTGTATAGCAAATTGATTTTTGTTATCCTACAATGTTTTTTTTTCAGTCTAGAGAAACTGTTTTAAAATTGCCCAGCTGTATAAACTAATTAGCCAAGCTAGAAAAAAAAATCATATTGCATCAAATGTCTAAAATTTAACATTAATTTTTTTAAAACTGTGGTTTTGACTAAGAATCATTCAGAATGAGTCGTCTTTGATTCTCAGACCCTGTAAAAAGATCTCTGTGTGCAAAGACTGATGACTCATTAGAACCACTGTGATGCAGAGAGGTTGGAATGCTGCAGGCCCAGAACCTGATTACCTTATTTTGAACTAGTATTAGTCCCCAGAGAATCCTTCCTTGCCTACATCTCTTTCAGGATTAACATCCTGTGACCAATGGATACAATCTTTTAGAAATAAAGGGATAGTAGAATAGTTTAATTTTGTTGCATGTCCATTTTTTCTCACAAGCAGCTAGTGTATAAAACTGGTTGAGACAATATATACTACTGTGTGTGTATGTGTGTGTGTGTGCGCACACACACACACACACCAGTGAGCACATGCAGTTAGGGTTTTACTGCTGTGAACTGACACCAAGACCAAAGCAACTCTTATAAGGACATTTAACTGGGGCTGTTTTACAGATTCAGAGGTGTATTCTATTATCATTATGGCAGGAGGCATGGCAGTATCCAGACAGGCATGGTGCTAGAGAAGCTGAGAGTTCTACATCTTGTTCCGAAAGGTAGCTAAGAGAAAACTAACTTCAAGCAAGCTAGGACGAAGGTCTCAAAGCCCACCCTTATAGTGACACACTTCCTCCAATAAAGTCATACCTAGTCCAACAAGTCATAACTCCTAATAGTGCCACTCCCTGGACCAAGCATATTCAGACTACCACAGTGTGTGATAACCTTATATTTCAAATTAATGATTAGTTGTGACAATTATTTCAAAAATTACTCTTCTGTAGCATATATCTTGCATACATTTCTATCTTTTACTTTGACTAGATTTTCTATTGTACAGTCTATTTAAATTGTTATTTCTGGAGATGCATATGCCCAAAGAAGTCACTTAATTTTCTTTTAACGATATCTTAAATAATAAATAAAACATGAAAATTTTACTTTTTAATGTACATCATATTTTGATATGTATTTCTACTGGATAATCATTTTCCCCATGTGTTTCTCAATTATCTAGAAAAAAATCTTTGTAAATCTGTTCTCATTTTCTACAGAAGGTGCTATACAATTGTTACATAAGGTAGCATCATAATGCCATAGCCTTCTGGAACATCTTGCCCCTACTTACATGTAACTCAGTAAATACTGGTCAATATTTTCCCACCCAATTCCACTCTCCCCAGCCACTCTCCCCAGTTCTATTTTCAACTACCTTTGAATAAATGTTTTAGAATTCACACATTTGGGACAGCATGGAGTGCTTCTTTTTCTATGCCTGACTGATTTTCCTTCACTAAAGGATGAGAGCACCATAGTAAACAACAGAATTTCATTCCTTTTGTGTGTTACTATTATTTAATTGAACAGATTTATATTGTAAAGAACCTTTTGGTTAACTGATTGGACCCTTGAAGTGTTTCAGCCTTGGGTCATCATGAATTATGCTGCAACGAACATGAGAGAATTCATAACTGTGGAAAATATATTTGATTTCCTTTGGATATATATCTATCTATATATATATCTATATATATCTATATATAGATATATAGATATCCAGTAGTGGGAATTACATGTAGTCTGTGTCTTTTTATTTAGTTCATTGATGTTGAGAGATGTTAATGACCAATGCTAATTTGGTAATTCCTTTTATTTTGATTGGTGGTGGTGGTGGTGTGCAAGTGCTTCCCTTATCTTGTTTTGTTTTGTTTTTTCTGCTGTGGAGTTATTTATTTTCTGTGTTTTCTCATGTGTAGTTAACCTCCTTCTGTTGGAGGTTTCCCGTCAGTATTTTCTGTAGGGCTGGATTAGGGTAAGGATTGTTTAAATATGGTTTTGTCTTGGAATATCTTGTTTTCTCCATCTATGGTGATTGAGAATTTTGCTGGTATTTTAGTCTTGATTGACATATGTGATTTCTTATGGGCTATAAAACATCTGTCCTGGCCCTTCTAGCTTTTAGAGTTACTGTTGAGAAGTTGGGTATAATTCTGATAGGTCTGCCTTTATATGTTACTTGGCCATTTTGTTCTTGTAGCTTTTGATATTCCTATTATTTCTTTGTTCTACAAACTTTGTATTTTGGTTGTTATGTGCCAGAAGAATATCTTTTCTGGTCCAATCTAATTGCTCTTTTTTAAGCTTCTTGTATGTTATTAGGCATCTCGTCTTTTAGGTTGTTGAAATTTTGTTATGATTTTGTTGAAAGTATTTTCTAGTCCTTGGAGCTCGGACTCTGCACCTTATTCTATTTCTATTTTTCTTAGGTTAGGTCTTTTCATAATATCCAAGATTTCCTGGATATTTTGTGTCAGGAATTTTTTAGACTTCATATTATCTTTGACTGATGTATCAGTTTCTTCTATTGTATCTTCTACTCCAGAGATTCTCTCTTCCATCTGTATTCCATTGATGATGCCTGTGTCTCTTAGTTCTGTTCTCTTCACTAGGTTTTCCATCTCTAGAATTCCCTGAGATTATGTTTTCTTTATTGCTTCTATTTCTGCTTCCATGTCTTGAGCCGTTTCATTCATTTCCTTTTCCTGTTTAGTTGTATTTTCTTATATTTCCTTAAGGGATTTCTTTGTTTCCTCTTTAAAGGACTCTACCTGTTTGATTGTATTTTCTGGTATTTCTTTAAGGTATTTATTTCCTCCTTAAAGGCATCCATCATCTTTTAAAATTGTATTTAATGTCATTCTCACATGCTTCGGTTATTAGGATATCCAGGGCTTGCTGTAGTGATATATCTTTGCTGCGAAGGCACACTATTGCCCTCATTCTTATTGTGGTCTTACTTTGGCCTTTAGTGTTCTGCTTGTCCCTGGATGTTCGTGGTATAACATGTATCATGAAGGTATCCCTAGTCTAGATGTTCCCCTTGCTGCATGCCTCCTATGGGCAGCCTTGAAGTGGATGTTCTTGGTATAACAGGCCTGGATGTTCTTTCTTAGGCAGACCTGATGGAGGTGAGCAGAGCAGTAGCCAGACAATGGAGATTGGAGGACAGCTCACAGCTAGCTCGGGGAAGCTGGTTGTGTCCTAGGAGATGGACAAAGGAATTTCATTTATATATTTTTTTATTTTCCTGTGCTTTTAGGTTTGTGCCTAAATCAAAACAACCCAAAAAAGTATTTGTTGATTGAATTCTATTAAAGCATTTTGCTTATTTTGCATCATATGTGTATGTGTGTGTGTCATTCTGTTTATGCACACACATGCATGCGCGCACACACACACATACACACACACACACACTTAATGCTAATTGCTGCCCAGAGTTCTATCATCCCTGACTTTCAAAAGTAGTGAGTTGCTATATACTAATAATTAAGTATAGTTTAATATTTAAACTCTAGTTGCAAAAATGATCCCTGGCCATCTTCTTGTGCTTTGGTTGTGTTAAGATATCTTAACACATTTTGTGAATGAGCAAAATGTTCCTCAGGAACAGATAGAGATGACCACAAAAAATCCTGACCCCAGTATCAGCATTGTCATTTATATTTAGAAGAACCAAGAAAGAAAACAGCGTGTGGAATCCTCACAGCCCCTTCACGTTTTATGCATCCTTTTAGCCTCTTACTAGGTAAATGAAGGCCAATAAGGGCGTATATGAAATATTAAGAGAAAAGAAATAATTTAAGATTGGAAGAAGAATTTAGGGATAGCTTGAGCAGAGTGGGAAATCCTTGGCTTCAGACTCCAGAATGGCCAAAATGAAGGAGAAATCATTTAACTAATCATGACAGACTCTAACATTCAAACATTTTTTGTCAAGTGCCAGATTCATTTTGTGATCTTTGTGTTAGGAGTTACCTTGAAATGCATCTTGTCTCAATGCTCTCATATCTGAGCATGCTTATGTGATTTTCTGTTTGTTTGTTTCAAAATTTGGTTAGATGGCAAGCATTTTGAAGGTGAAGTAACAATACTTCATATTAGATAAGACCATGGAATTATCTTTATTTTTAGGCCTTCATGATTACACTAAGGAAACAATTAGAGAAACAGCAAGATCATGAATCCATACAGTTATTATGAAGATGCCCATGAAAATGTTAGAAAAGCCTTGAGTGCCACATCCACCCAAGCATGACAAGAAATCACAATGCTTGTTTTATTAATAACAGAGTGCAAAGAATTTGAGATATATAACGTATTTTCAACTGACTATAGAGTTTTCTTTTTCAGATTTAGAAAGAAATGAAGAAGAAAAGACACCATCAAAGAAAATGATAAAGCAAAATTACTTGGGTAGATAATCCCAAAGAGTAAATGTGTTAAATTTAGAGACATTCTACCCAATTAAGAAGCTATTTGGAGCCTCCTTCAGGACAAATAATAAATTCAGCTAAAAAATAAAACTGATTAAACTGGAGGTTGAAGTTGCTAAATGTTCCTACAGCTGGGAATAAAGACTCTGGTTCAACTTGAAATATTAAATAAGAGCAGATAGAAATGTGAATAATGTCCTTGGGAAGAATAAAGTTCAAAATGTGTCAATACATGAATCATAAAAAATCTTTGTGAAAAATAAGTTATAAAACAAAACAAAACAAAACAAAAAACAAAGCAAAACCAAGGTTCATAGAGAAACAGAAACAAGGGATTTTGCTGCAGACCTGAACATTCTATTTTAGATTCATCTGGAGGAGGAAAGATATAACACAACCTTGCTAAACCCGACAAGGGCAGGAAAAAGGTGAAAATAGGAAGGAGAGACAAAACTACCAATGAAGCTTATATGAATTAAAAAAAAAAACCTTTGGTTTAAAAAACATTGTGAAGGTAAGTAATTTTTTCTGAATAACATTTTCAAAAATAATATTTTAAGACAATATCATTTTATCAAATGCTACAGAATTTAATCACATCTTCTCAACAGAACCTTGGGTTGAAAACGATATATTTTTAAAATTATTTGTTATACCTTTGAGAATTTTGAATAATGTATTTTGATTATGTTCTTCTCTCTTCACCTTAACTCATCCAAGTAGTATCCCCCACCTTCCACCTTTGAGTTCTATTCCTTTGTTTTTCATAATTCACTAACTACAACGGTCTTTCCAAATACTCATGGGTATGGGACTATTTAAAGAAGTGACAATTATATATTTTAATATCTAGCTTCTGTGGGATAAATTATGGTAAAGATAAATTGGTTGGTATTGGTGCATATCTTAGTAGCAGAATGTTTGCCTAGTATTGGCAAAGCTAAGTGCCTAGCATGTATATGAACATCTATACACTCACTCACATACATACAAACAGAAAGAGAGAGAGAGAGAGAGAGAGAGAGAGAGAGAGAGAGAGAGAGAGAGAGAAAGAGAGAGAGGACAATTTCTAGAGGCTTCATAATTTCATAGAATGCTTTAAATCAATTTCCTTGTGTGTCTTGGTAAGAAAGAGATCATATGCCAATGTGCTGTCACTAAAGATGCTGTTTTTGCTTGTCCTTGAAAATACAAATAACAGAGATTCTATGGGGTATAGGTATATTATATTATGCAATAGGCTTATGCTATTATTTTGTTTAAGCCCATTCATATAAATGTGTTATTCATAGATAACACACTTTTAGCTATAGAGGTTGATACAGAGAATTATAGGGAATTTGAAGAGGTCACCTTTATTAGTCGGGGTGCTCCAGAGGAACAACATTTCTAGAATGAATCTCTCAGTGCAGATTGTGGTCAGCAATAGCTGACTTTGAACGGAAAATCCACGAATCCAGTAGTTTCTCTGTCTACCAGGCTGAATGTCTCAGCTGGTCTTCACTATATGCTGAAATTCCCAAGCAGACTTTAATTCTAGTGCAAAAATGGATCTGATAGCATAGTGAGAATAAGCAGGCAAAGAGCAAATTTGTCCCTTTTTCATGTCCTTATACAAGCTTTCAGCAGAAAATGTGACCCAAATTAGAGTAGGGTTTTCCAGATCAAATGATTTAGTTTAAAGGCATGTCTCCTTACCTCAAAGATTTGGAATAGATGTAGATCTTCCTACTTTAAGCAAACATCACTCAAGATTGTGCCCTCTAGTTTTGTGTTCTAATGAATTAAAGCTGTAGTAAAGTTGAGAACCAAAATGCCCTACCACATGGCCACAATATTATTCGACTCTAAAACAAAGTATTGTACATGCATATAATGTGTTTTGATGAGTTTCAGTTCCCATTCGTCCCCTCCACGTTCTCCTCTATCCCTACAATCCCTTTTCCCTCCCAATTTCATACACTCTTTTGTGTGCATGTGTGTCAGGCTCTCAGATCTCCTCAAAAAAGCCTTTTTTAACACTAGGTGCCAGGTACTGACTCTGCCAAACAAATACAGAGATGTGTGCTCTCAGCCAACCATTGGACTGAGCAAAAAGTCCCTAATGGAGGAGCTAGAGAAAGAACCCAAGGAGCTGAAGGTGCTTGCAGTCCCATAGGAGGAACAACAATATGAACCAACCAGTACCACCAGAGCTCCCAGGGACTAAGCCACCAACCAAAGAGTACACATGGAGGGACCCTTTGCATATGTATCAGAGAATGGCCTTGTTGGACATCAAAGCGGGGAGAGGACCTTTGTCCTGAGAAGGCTTGATCCCTCAGTATAGGGGAATGCCAGGACAGGGAGGCAAGAGTGGATAGGTTAGTGGGCAGAGGGAGGGGGATGGGATAGGGCATTTTGGGAGGGGAAACCAGGAAAGGGGATAACATTTGAAATGTAAATAAAGAAAATATCTAATAAAAAAGCAAACCAAAACAAAATACTAGGTGTCAATTGGGTAAAGATACTCATAGCTAGAAAAAGTGTCGAGAGAAAGAGACTGTAGAGTGCTCAGTTTGGGATGTCCATATCTCACCTCCTACCCAAAGGTTCAGGATGATGGTTGATTGGCAGAACAAGATTGAATGTATAGCAACACAGTTTTTGCAGGGCATGGCAGGGCAGTTGCACAAATGAACTCAAAGCAGCTGGGACTGTACTCGTAAAACCTGCACTGGATTAGTCCATCTTAAATCCCAGCCTAGGTGGGGAAAGGGAACTTATGAAGTCCCATTGCTGTGTGTGCAGCTGTTGGCAATTAATGACTTCTGGAGCAGGGAAAGTCAGTTTTCTTCTGAGATTCTGACCCTGAGAGGCATACATGCCTGAGTAGATGGCCCCATGTCCATGAATATACACGTGGCACTGAGTGGACTCAGGGTCTATTAAAAACATTTACAATTAGAGAGAATATAAAATACAAAAGAGAGAAGATATCTATTTGTTTAGGTTCAAACTTATTGAAAGTGTCTAACAAAAGGGAAAGAACAGTGTTCTCGAACTTGTACCTAGTCATGTAACATTTCAACTGAGAGGTTGGAAAGGCTCATGTTACACACTCTTTCAATTGTTATTTTTACATTTTTGTTCCCATCAGAATTTCATAAGAATTTGAAGAACAGTAGGGCTTACTTCTGGTAACTTTAAGAATTAAAAATAACCGTATCTAGAATCGTCATCTAAGTTATAAAAATCTACAAAAAACAGTACTCTATGAGATTATAAAGTTAGTAAGTGAGCTGCTGCTATAAACATTTAACGATTATAAAATATGGATACAATTTTAATGGAAGTAGATTTGTCCAATTAAAATATAATATTACCCAATTTTAGGTGTAATTTGAGTAAGTTCAATTTCTTTATTTTTGTAAGTGGCAAGGTATAACTACCTTTAAGTTTATTATTGGTATACATATCCTTATATTTTTCAGTGATGTGGATGCTGAAGGCCTATCTATGCTCCTGTGGGTGGTCACATACACATGCAGCTTGTTGTGTGTTTACTAGGAGATTTCATAAGAGGTTTAGAAAGTTTGAAGATAAAATGTTGAAAATAATTTTTGTATGCATAGATCTATGTCTGATTCCAGGTTTACCTTTCCCACCTGGGTTTCTCATTTTCAGCATCTAGATTTTATTATAATTGCTTTATCTGTAAAGAGAGATTGGAGCTGAGTGTAGATAGAAACTTATTCTCAAATCTGTTCCTTATCCTAAGAAACAATTAAAGAAAGCATATAAAATGTACTTTTTTTTTCCAATGAATGTTTTTGTAGTGTTACTTTTTATCTTTTTTTCTGATTTTGTCTTTTATTTTTCACAGAAAATTTGAGTTACTTCTCTGATACGAAGAAAGAATAACCATTAGGAAACAATAATGAGATTATTATTTCTCTTTTGTGTTCATTTTAATATTACCATCCAAGATAAAGAAACCATACCTTCATATATTCATTAGTAACAATATATCAGCAATGTTTTATTAAGTAAAACAAAGGTCCTGGTAACATAAGAAACATTTTTTTTAGTAATTTATGCTAACTTTGTAAACTTTATGTAAGTTTAGCATTTCTACAAAACTCTATTTTGACAAAACTGATAAAAGAATAGAGTATGCTGCACCATATTAAAAAGAAGTATGTCACAGTTTACTAGAGTTATGGATTATATCTGACAATGTTTCTTAATGATCCTGAGGAGAAAAACCTGAAAAACTGGTGGGGTACAATTAAGTGAGAAAATAAATCTTAAGATTTTGTGATATACAACTGTGTGCTAAGTTCTGCAGAAGTACAGGAAGAGCTAAAGCCTGAGGGAAGGCATCAAATGAGGAAACAGGGGTGGGCCAGGGCCACACTGGAGTTCCCTTCCTTGAAATTTACGATGAAGACTTTTTTCCTTTTTATAAAAAATGTATTTTATTTACTTACCTACTTTTCAAAAAAAAAAAAAAGATTGTGTGATATATATCACTCATTTTAGTTGCGCAGAACAGTATCTTGTCAGTGTTGTCTTTCTAAAATGCTATTGTAATTCTGGGATTTACATAGTTTTACAGTTCATGCATACATCATGCTGTTGGTTTCATCAGCTTCCTTTAATATACTTTATACTTCGGTTACCAAAATATTTAACAAGGGAAAAATAAGAAAGATGCTTTTAGTAAGTTTAGGGTCAGAAGAATATGACTGGTGTTGACAAGATGGCTTCTGTAAACATTAATTATCATAACTGTGAAATAAACTAGCAGGATCCTCTGGAATGACCTTGCTTTGAGTACGAAGGAGTGTTTTACTCAAGTGGAAGGTGGTGACTTAAGGATGAGGAGATGCCTAATGGCTCTGCCTTTTGTGCAGGTTATTATGGTTATATGTATATAAGAAACAATTGAAAGCCAGCAACTCTCCTCTTAAGAAAGAGAAAAAAACACCCTGAGAAATGTTAAGTGATAATGAACTTGGTACATGGTGATGACCAGGAGTTTGATAAGGAGTACCATGTTTTACATAGGATTGTTGAAAAAAATCAAACCAATAGAAAAGATATGTATTTTCTGGAAGTGGAAGCATTAATGGATAGTGGATGACAGTCCAGCATTCCCAGCAGCTTCTCAATCCATAAAACAGGGTGCCTTCCTCACCAGTCTAAAAGCTCTGTTGAGTCTTGGAAGTCCTTCACAGAGATACCATGTTCAGTTAGTCTGATGGTGATATAGAATGGCAACAGGTAGATATGCAATTTCAGGTGAAACAGAGGGAGTTATCCCAGGTTCTCTGCAGACAGAATATTCACTGGAAGGTTCACTTCCATACTCCCTATGAAGATCTTTACATGTCTGCCTGGGTTTATCTTAAGTCCTCCAGTAATTATGAGAACAACTCATGTTTAAATAAAGAGAGGATGCTATAGGTAATGGTGAAGGGTAAGGGATCAAGCTTTTATTTATTATTGGTTTAATAAACAAATTTCTGATAAATTATTTCAACATTTTCTTTTATAATTTAAACATAATTATGAGAGATAAAATAACAATAAGGATGTCTATGAAAGTCATAAGAACCCATATTGTTAAGTATCTACCTAAAAATACACTTAAGTTCATTTATAAATATACATAGAGAGTTTAGATTAAAATTTCCCATTTAGGCACACAATGACCCCACTATGTGCCAAAGACCATCTGTATTAGTCAGGGTTCTCTAGAGATACAGAACGTATGGGTAGTCTCTCTATATAGTTAGGGAATTTGTTGATGACTTACAGTCTGTAGTCCAACTCCCCAACAATGGTCAGCAGCAGCTGTGGATGGAAGTCCAAGGATCTAGCAGTTGCTCTGTCCTATGAGGCAAGCAGGCAAGGAAGAGTGAGAGTAAATCTTCCTTCTTCCAATGCCCTTATGTAGGTCTCCAGCAGAGGGTGTGGCCCAGATTAAAGGTGTGTGCCGCCACACCTTTAATCACAGATGACCTTGAACTCAGAGATCTCCTTTTCTTAATCTTCTGGAATTCATAACCACTATGCTTCAAGATCTCCATGCCAAGATCCAGGTCAGAAACTTGTATCTCTCAGCCTCCAGATTAGGATCACAGGTGAGCCTTCCAATTCTGGATTGTAATTCATTCCAGATACCAGATATAGTCAAGTTGACAACCAAGAATAGCCACTACACCATCTTTAAAATTTTTTTAAAAAGTCTGAGAAGCCCTTTTTTTGGGTTGTTGATTAGAATTTTCCAAGAAACTATCAAAATATTATTGTGTATTTCTATTGCCATTGACTGCCCCTCAGGAATGGAAGGTAAGACCTTATTGGGGAAGACACCATTCATTTCAAACAGGGTCTAGAAACTCCTGAGCTGGAACTGATATGAAAGATAACCATCTTCCTGTATTCTCCTGGCACTAAATGACACCATGTAGATTGTTTTCTTAGGGCTTCTATTGCTGTGAAGAGACCATGACCACAGTATCTCTTATAAGGGAAAACATTTAATTAGGGTTGGCTCACAGTTTCTGAGGTCTAGTCATTATTGGCATGATGGAAAGCATTGCAGCATGAAGGCAGATATGATGCTGGAAAACTGGCTAAGAGTTGTACACCTTGATCTGCAGGCAGCAGGAGACTGCCACGGTAGACCTAGCTTGACTATAGGACACCTCAAAGCCTTCCAGTAACCTTCTTCCTCTAACAAAACCATACCTACTCCAGGAAAGGCCACACCTCTTAATAGTGCTACTTCTTTTGAGCCTGTGGGCACCATTTTCTTTCATACCACTACCTACATTTCCAGGGAGGAACAAACATCAGTCTTAACTATCATCTCCATGAAATAACATCCACCAGCATAGCTGATAACCATAAAGATACAATATTGACAAGTGACCTTAGTAGGAACCAATATCTCTAATTAGACATAAGACGAGAGGGGAATTGTGACTAGTTCTGGAAACCTAGCCAAGTACCTTGTTGTAGATCTTGTAGAAGAACCTAAATATACGTTTTTGTCTAAGCCAGAACAATCTTTTGCTACACATAAATATTTGCCCATAGCCCCAGAGTTAAATATATTCCTGACCCAACATCAATGAAACTTATCTTTGCAACAAATCAACCATCACAGAAAAGCACAATCAATCAAGATTCTGGTTTGGAGCTCAGCCCCAACAAATACATCTACACTAACACAATTTTGGCATCTGTGGTTCAGGGAAATGTGTGGACAAGAGGGTAGAAAGATTGTAAAAGACAGAGAGGAACAGGAAACTTGCTTTGAGATTCCATTCCCTATAAATTTCTGAAGTTACACACATGTCTGTCTAAACCTAACCTAAGCAAGGACAACATAAATATACTGAGACCAAGAAAGACCTGTGAGTTCTCACTGGAACACTAAGAACTACAGACAACTAAAGAAACTCTGGAAATTGGAGAAATAAACTTCCCCAGGGAAGAGCACATCAATTAGTTACCAATAACAAATTGCTAGCTCTGAGAACATGTATACAAATAGCATTATAGGTACCTTTAGGTAAATAGTTAATAATGTTATTCCTTATGACATTTTCAGACTTTTTTTTTAGCTGTTACTTTTCCCTCTTCTCCTTCTGAATTTATTTCCACACCCCTGCCCCACACTATTAGATTAGATCCTTTGTACCCTGTAACTCCCCTCTCTAGTGATCATTCCATTTCCTGGCAATAGTTCCACCTTCCCTTTCTGATTTCAGTATTTATTCTGGGATCTATACACACATTTGAAGATTTGGAGCTAAAAGCCTCAGATGTGAAAGAACATGTGAGAAAGAACATGTGGCATTTGATGTTTTCAGCCTAGGTTACCTTACTCAGCTAGTAGACATTTAGGATGTTACCTTTTCCTAGTTATTGTGAATACAGCATCAGTGAATACAGATGAGAAAATATTGGTGAGGTCAGGTGTCAAATCCTGTGGACATAGGCAAAGGAGTAGTATAAGGCATATGGTAGATTTATTTTTAGTGCATTGATAACACAGGTGGGATTTTCCCCAAAAGCCCATTTCTAAACAGGTCTACTTCTCTCATCTACTTTCTTTTCTACTATCTCTGGTGGATGGTGGACTAGAAGAGAGGTAAAATCATTTAAGAAACATCATTAAAAGTAGACTTAAAAAAAATTAAAGTTACAGTGGTGTGATGGTTTGTATATGCTCATTTCAGGGAATGGCACTTTTAGAAGGTGTGACCTTGTTGGAGGAAGTGTATCTCTGGGAATGGGTTTGGAGATCTTCCTCCTAGGTACCTGCCCATTCTGTTCCTGCCTTCCTTTGCATAAAGATGTAGAACCCTCAGCTCCTCTGGCACCATGCATGCCTAGAGGCTGTCATGCTTCTGCCTTGATAACAATGGACTGAATCTATGAACCTTTAAGCCAGCCCCAATTAAATGTTGTCTTAGATAACACTTGCATTGGTCTTGGTGTCTCTTCACAGCAGTAAAACCCTAACTAAGACAAGTGGTGAGATGAGATGTTGGCCACTGGGAATTAGAAGGTGGTACTGGTGATTTGATAATATGAAAATACACTGTTGAGGTACACAGGAAGCACAAAAAGATCTTAGCCTTATACATTAAACTATAGGAAAGTAATTCTGAGGGCATGGGGTAGTTTCCATAGGGAGGAACACACCAAATGGCCAAGCCTGAAAACATATATACAAATAACATACATTCTGAGCAGATTATATTATGTATTTCGAGATATATACCTGTATTTTTCTTACAGATCTGTAACAACATTTAACATTAAAAGAGCCATGGATTTTAAAGAGAGCAAAGAAGGGTATAAAGGAAGGTTTGGAGAGAGGAAAAGGAAAAGGGTAATGTTGTAATTCTGTTATAATCTCGAAAAAGGAAGTTCAAAACACAATGTATGAGTATGTAAATCTTTCAAATAATAAATAAAAATATAAGGATAGCAAACTCTAGTTTGACCTGCACATATTTTCTACCCAAGATAGTTAATTTCACTGATAGACAATTTGCATGAGTAAGTTCATTGTGAGCCCATTTCCATTCTTCATGGTGTCCTGTTAGAAGACAGGTATTCTGTTAGAATTTACTCCCTACAAACAATAAATCATGCGTGGAAACCTTTGAGCTCTGAATGAACTTTGGATAAACATCTTATTTAATATGAAAAAAATTATATGTTAAGTCCACAGGAAAACTACTTAAAATTATGTTTTTTCCCATTTTTTAAAATTTAGCATGTAAATAGGAGCTTAATAATGGGGTCAAAAATCAGCAGCCAATAAATTATGCCTGAAGCATTTCATAATGCTAACCACCATGTTTTCTAATTTTCATAATTACTGAGTGAATAGAGAAATTTGAAACCATAGTTTTTGCTCATGATAAAAGTGTTTTCTGAAGCTAAATTGCTTAAAAGCTTTGAAAATACACATGTGAGAAAGATGGAAAATATTAAAATTGATCAGCTATTTTGCATATGCATATTTTTCCTAAACATTCTAATACATAACTGAAAAATTCTTTTAATTACTATTTCCTATTTATATATAGACTGTTTAACATATCTTTAAGATTCACTCTCCCTGCTGTGTTCCACAGCACATATACTTATGAAAAATTCAGAATCCATTAATATTTTCTTCAAACACAAAACATATGGCAAAAAATAAAAGAAAAGAAATTATGGCTAACAGAACTTTGCAAAATTCGAGACTCTGATAATAAGATGGCATCTATAAATGGAGAAATAACACAATCTTTAGAAGAAAAGTAATCTTTTTTAATTACAATGTTTCAGAAGGCACTTGCTTCATTTATTTTCAGTAAATAATAATTGATAAGCAACATCACATTTTAGTCTCAAAGTTTGTTACTGAGATGTGCCAGAAATACTCATTATCTTGTCTGCTGCACTGATTTTTGTCTTCTTAATTGGAATAATGTTGGATTCTCTAATAAAAGTCAAAGCATTCCTTTGTCAAAATTTATCTTTAAAATAAATAGTCATGCAGGATAATAAAATGTATAAAGATTAAATAGAGATCATTGTCTATTACGAATAAGGCTGCTGTGAATATAGTTGAGCACATGTCCTAAGTATATTGTGGAACACCTTTTGAGAATAGGCCCAGGAGCGGTAGAGCTGGATTTTCAGGTAGAACCATTTCCAGTTTTCTGAGGAACCACCATATTGTTTATCAGAGTGGTTATAGAACTTTGCAATCCCACCAGTTATGGTAGAGTGTTCCTCTTAATCCACATCCTCACCAGCAGGTGCTGTCACTTGAGTTTTTGGTCTTAACCATTCTGATGGGTGGAAGATAGATTTTCAGGGATATTTGGAATTGCATTTCCCTGATGACTAAGGATGTTAAACATTTCTTTAAGTACTTTGTGGCCATTTGAGATTCCTTTGTTGAGAATTCTGTTTAGCTCTGTACCCTATTTTTAATTGGGTTATTTGGTTTTTTGGAGTCTAACTTCTTGAGTTCTTAATATATTTTGGCTATTAGTGAAGATCTTTCCTCAATCTGTAGATTGCCACCAATCAAAGAGCATACATGGACTGGTTCCTGGACTGCCTTGTCTGGCCTCAGTGAAATTGAATGTGTCTAATCCTGTAGAGACATGAAGCCCCAGGGAGGGAGAATGTTGTGGGGGGGGGCAACTTCTCAAAGGCTAAAGGGAGGAAGGATGGGAGAAAGAACTCTGTAGGAGGGGACAGGAAGGGGGCAACATTTGGGATATAAATAAATAAAATAATAAAAATGAAAATCATTATCATTTCTATGTGCTATTTATGAAAACAGAATTATTATATGTGTCAATATCACTCTTTTCAGGGCCATACATACTTATAATTCATGTGTAATGCAATTAACGTTTCACCTTCAATATAGAAAACAAAAAAATCAAGGATAGCTAAAACAATTCTAAGTAATAAAAAAATGGCTGGAGTTGTCACCATCCTTTATTTTATTTTATTATTTATTATCTCTCAGAAGTCCTTTTTTTAGTGAGTAGCAAAAATGGGGTTGATCTGGTTGGGAGGAGAGATGAGAAAGAACTAGGAGACTAGGAGGAAGAGAGCGAGGAAAAACTGAGAGAAGAAACTGTAATCAGAGTTTAACATTGGAGAAAAATCTGTTTTCAATAAAAATAAGGAAAGAAAAAAGAAGGTATTGGAACTGGAGAATAGGAGGGATACTAAAGATTGGCTTCCTGTTGGCTGACATGGCCAGGGGCATTCCAAGGAGTGTCTCCATATGTTGGTTGCTAAGACTAAATTTATTGAATTAAATTCTGGGTTTTTTACTATTATTATTATTTATTTGTAAGGCAGGGCTTTGGTGTGTATTCCAGGCTTGCTTTGATGTTTTCTTCTTTCTGCCTCAACGTTGCAAGTTCTAGGATTAAAGGTGTGCACCACCACACATGCCTAATTGTATTCTTATATAACATATTACATAATGGAAACATTTAAACAATTTTTAACATGCAATTGATGCTTTCTGATGACCGAATCTGACAATGCATTATTTAAAGATCTCTTCCTTTATTGTGTTTTGTATATGTGTTACTTTTTGAAATTTTCATATTTATTTGTTTTAGGCTATGTGTATAAGTGTTTTGCCAGCATACATGATGTTTCATGTGTCTGCTTTGCGCCCTCAGAGCTCAAAGAGGGTATTGGATCTTTTGGGACTAGTGTTACAGATGACTGTCAACCACCATTTGATGTTTGGGAAGTTCATCTGGGGTCTCTGCAAGAGCAGCAAGAGTGCTTAATTACAGAACAATCTTTCTAACTTCATGTTGGTTTCTTAAAGTGTGTTTGGGTGGCAGATGGCTGTGGATGGAAACATAATAGTATCTAATTTGATCTTAAATTTTCCTTCTCATTCCCTTTCATTACATTTTCAAACACATTGAAACATTGGGGGAAAGTTTGCTGTGATTGTATTGAACCTGTAAATCATGTAGAAAGGAATTATACTCTTAGTAAACCAAGTTTCAATATATTAACATCTCAATTCTACCAATCCTGAGTTTTTAATTTCCTATTTTACAGCTTTGCACATGCAATTATATATATATATATATATATATATATATATATATATATATATATATATCTCATTACACTCTAAGATATTTATTATGTATTGGTATATATGTCCATATATTTTCATTTATTATTCATTTAACCATATAGATATACATCTGTTCTATGTAAATTGACCTTATGTCTTCAAACATGCAAAAATCACTTATCATGCCTATTTGTTTCATTGTAGAAGTCTTCAATTTTGTGTGTGTGTGTGTGTGTGTTTGTGTGTGTGTAAAAGTGTCCATTCATTAATAGCCACATAGTCAAATGGATCTTTTCTGTACACAGGTCTTTTTTATCTCCCTTGGCGATGAATGCAACTCCCATTTCAGTTCTGGATAGTGAGAAAGGGCCTTAAACCAGAGGCCTTAAACCATGGAGTAATAGTCTTTCATCATTAAGAACCCTGTTCAATGTATGATTTTTACTTTGTCATTTGACTGATTCAGGGTGTTAGATTCAGGACATTTTTACTGAAAACTTTTTCGTAATCATGTCTTTTCTGCAGCTACAGAATTCTGTATTTCCTTTTTGGTGAGAGGATGAATTATACTGATTGATTAAAATGTTAGACCAGTTTAACATACTTAAATAAATTCAAATTGGTAATGATACATTGTTATAGTGTTGAATATAATTTGGTGCATTTGATGATTTAAAAATAGTGTTAATCTACAGCTGGCTTCTCTTTTAATATCTGTGGTTAATGCATCAGGGTGTTTTCAACTCACAGGATGAGTTCAGAAACATTCCCTTGTTTTCAGTTTATTGAAAAGAAAATGAGCATCGTGAAAGTAATTACTGAACCAAAGCATTTGAACTAGGAATTTTCTTTGTTTAAAGCTATTTGGTTGCTTGTTACTTTTTAATAGATATTGAACACCCACAATGTTTGTTTCTTTCTATTTCGGTCAAATTTGTCTTGTGTATTACCAGAAATTAATGTATTCCATGCAAGTTTTAGAGAAATATGTATCTATATAAAACAAAACATATACACACATATGTATATATAATTATAGAAAAATATGTATATAAATATATATGGATAGATAGATAGATAGATAGATAGATAGATAGATAGATAGATAGATAGATAACATTAGCTAATTTTCATGTTCACATTGACAAATGGTAATTTATAGTGATTCATGCTATTGGTGAATCTGAACTTATGTTATTGTAATGATTAGCTTTAATTATCAACTTAGTACAATCTACAGTCACCTGGCAAAAGAGTTTGGTTTGGTTTGGCCTATGGGCATGTCTGTGCTATGTTGTGTTAAGGAAATTTATGTGAAAGATCTGGCCCACTCTGGGTGGCATCATTCCTTAACTACAAGTTCCTGACTAATATAAAAGGAGAAAACATGACATGGGCAAGCCAGCTAGCAAAGATCCATGTGTTTCTTTTTTCTCTGTTCTTGACTATGGATATAATGGTGTTTATATTCCCTGCTTTTGTCAGGATATTTTATTACAGTAATACAAGCAAAATTAAAATATTTTACTGATTTAGAATGCCTTTAACGGTAAGATGTTATTATCAGGTTCTGGTGGGAAACCAAAAGGAAAGACCCTGCATTATTTGCATTAGAAATCTCTGATTCTTCCTTTTCCAGCTGCTAATAAGATTGTTTCCTACCCTGTCACTGGTTTTTGTTCTTTTATCCTTTAATAATCCACAATTCCTGAGACCAGTTCTTTTCAGCCATCCAGGGCATGTCACTTCACACATCTATTTTGCTTTTAATGAATTTTGTTACAACACAATAGGTTTGAATATGGCTCCTTCATAATCCTTTGTTTTGCTAAATGCTCTCCTGCCCCATCATCTCCTTTATCTCCCACACCTTCCCTGCTTAGACCTTTCCACATCCAGTATTCCCTGTCCACTTGTATATTAAAACTTTTAAACTTACATGCATGAGCCAATTACTATAAAATATGTCTATAACATAAACCCTGGGGAGACAGAGGCAGGAGGATCCAAATACTGAGGTCAGTCCTGTCTAACTAATGAGATCCTGTCTTGCATAAGGCCCACAGTTTGAAGAAAACAAAATTTTCACCTAATTTAGCACATAAATTCTCTGCATGTTATGTTAAAATAATGTCATCCTTTGACGTGATTATAAATTCTGTTGGTGACATTTTAAATGATAGCATAAGTCATTAAATTTAAATATGCAATTCAGCTTTTTCATTATATGAATATGAGTAGCTTATACCACCACCACACTACTTTCTGTGTGAACACCGTTTTTACCCAAAGTAAACCCTATTATTAGCCACCAATTCCTATTTGCTTCCTCTAATAATTTGGCCTATTATACACTACTTTTTATCATATTAGATATTACATAAAAAAAGAGACACATATGATATTGCCTTACATTTCTGACATATTTAACTTACTACAATGATTTTTTTCAAGTTTATAGCATATAATAATGCTTCAAATATTTTAAAGCATATTACAATTTGTTTATCCATTCTGTAGTTTACATATAAATGATTCCTCATTTTGGGCTGTTCTGATGGTGATCACATTTATAGACTACTCTTTAGGTAGAATTTCAATTAAAAAAAAATTTAAATCAGGGACTCATGACGATTCTGCTGAATCATTGAGAAGCTTGA
This sequence comes from Tokudaia tokunoshimensis, assembly GCA_036184795.1. Classification (NCBI taxonomy): domain Eukaryota; kingdom Metazoa; phylum Chordata; class Mammalia; order Rodentia; family Muridae; genus Tokudaia; species Tokudaia tokunoshimensis. The sequence continues at coordinate 97,173,134 of BTHU01000016.1, forward strand.
AGAGAGTTTTCTGAAGAGGGTGCATCATTTTCCTCCTATACCAGCAATGTCTAGGGTTGCCCTTAATACCAACCTTTCTAACTTTTCTCTGACTTCTGAATTCTCAACATCCTAGTCATGTTGAGAGTCCTGTTCATTTCTTATAGGACATTGATACACATTGTTAGAAGAAACTTCTATTTAACGTCTCTGCCCATTGTATAATTGGATATTCCCATTTGTTATAGATGAAAGAGTTTCTTTCAATGGCAGTCCTTTGAAATGCACCATTTTTAAATATACCCACCATTCTCTGGGCCTCCTTTCCATTTTGGTGGTCCTAGAAATTTAACCCTTGTTGTTTAAGTTTTAACACATTTTAGATTAAATTTGTTTAAGTAGGTGTTGAACTTCTTTGTACAGTAATCCAACACCCTTTCTCAGAGAAAACAAAATTATTAATAAAAAAATTCACTCTGGTTTGTTTTCATAAATAACCAAAATTAAGCTAAATGTATAAAATTGCTTATTTACTATCAACTCCATTTTATTAATTTGCATATAAATTCTCATGTGATACTGTACTCATTATCGTAGGTCTATACAGCACTGGAAGCCTGTACTGTAACTTCGTACTGTAGGTTTGTCCTACAGGCATTGTTGGTTGAGACTTATTTAATTCCCATTGGAATTCTAAGATGAAAGTTTTCATTTCCTTAAAAGACCAAGTTGAGATTTTTTTAGAGTAATAATGTAGATAACATTCCATCTGAACAACCTTTGAATGATCTAACTCAGAGACAGAGATGGGCTTCCATAGATACACCTCTATAACTTCTCTTTGACTGTGGCTGTACAAATTGCTAAGTGAGTTATATGTTGCATCTATGTCATTTTATTCCTCAGATAACATTTATGTTTGTGATTGTTTCTCCTTTAGGATTTAGAGTTGAATTGTCATTGCATGTTTTGTTTGTTTTTTGTTACTGTTGGTTTTGTTTTTGTTTTTTATATTTTTTTAGTATTATCATGAGCTGTTATATTGTCCAGTGGTGCCCTTTGTATTTCCTGTATTCCTGAGTTTCACTCATAATGTAGAAACTTATAGAATTTTATATTTTGAAAAGTAACCAATATATACAAAATTAAGTAAAAAATAATTAAAGTACAGGATGAGTAGAAAAAATAATAGAAGGAAGGCATTTCTTGGTTCAAAAACAGCTTCACAATGTCTGCTCTCTGTCGTGTGCAAAGCTCTTAGGTTCAGTTTGCAGAAAGTAGATGTTCTGCATGTCTATTAATATGTTAGCTCTGTTTTGGGTATTCTGAGATTTTGGGCTAATATCTGCTTTCACAGACCACATAAAGCTCAACAAGAAGGAAGACGAAAGTGTGAATGCTTCAGTCCTTCTTAGAAGGGGGAACCAAATACTCATAAGAGGAAATACGGAGACAAAGTGTGGAGTAGAGACTGAAGGAAAGGCCATCCAGAAACTGCCCCACCTGAGAATCCATCCCACATAGAGTCACCAAACCCAGACACTGTTGTGGATGCCAAGAAGTGCTTGCTGACAGGAGCCTGATATAGCTGTCTCCTGAGAGGCTCTGCCAAAGTCTAACAAGTACAGAGGCAGATACTTGCAGTCAACCATTGGACTAAGCACAGGGTCCTTAATGGAGGAGTTAGAGAAAGGACCAAAGGAGCTGAAGGGGTTTGCAACCCCATAGGAAGAACAAAAATATCAACCAACTAAACCCCCCCCCCCAGAACTCCCAGGGAATAACTACCAACCAAAGAGTATACACAGAGGAACCCATGGCTCCAGCTGCATATGTAACAGAGGATGGCCTTGTCAGGCATTAACGGGAGGAAATGCCCTTGGTTCTGAGAAGACTCAATTCCCTAGTGTAGGGAAATGCCAGGGCAGGAGGCAGGAGTGGGTGGGTGGGGGAACACCCTCATAGAAGCCAGAGATTGGGTGGGGGGATGGGATAGGAGGTTTCCAAAGCAGGAAAGGGGATAACATTTGAAATGTAAATAAAGAAAATATCCAATAAAAGATAAGTTAGCTTTAAGTGGGAGATGATACCATTGTTATAATGTAGTAATGAAGGTTCTCCAACAGGATATTACCAATAAAATTAGTGTATATTAAAATGTGGCTTTTTAGATTGGCTTATATTATATGGTCTTGACAGTCCACCATTGGCTCCATTATTACTAGAGTGGCTAAGAACCAGGTTAGTGCTTAGTACCCGAGGCTGAATGCCTCAACAGTGCCAGTCTGCCTCCTAAGGCCTAGAAAGTTCTGCTAGAGACACTGGTCATCTGTCCACATTCAAAGAACAGAGAAGATGCATTCTGATATCAGCAAGGGAATGTAGTCACAGCGGCAGGGTTGAGATGAGAAGGGAGGGAGTCAAAGAATATAGGCTTTCTGTTCATATTTCCTTGTATCTGGATTGTGCCCAGAAGATGCCACCACTTAAAGCAGACCCTCCCATTTCAAATAATCTAATCAAGAAATTATCTTACAGATGTGCCCAGAGGCTTATTTCTTAGTTGATTCAAGGTCATGCAGATTGACAACCAAAATTAACCAGCCCATGGATACATTGTTCTCCTTTGAAAGTGACAAAGACTATGTTAAGTTTAATATGGCAAGCAGATATTATATACATGTTTAAGTATTTTGCCAGATAGTAACTTCTTATAAGTACAAGTAATATTAATACTCTCAGAAGAGCATATTTTGGTGAATCATGATATTTAAATAGCAAATTAATGTCTACAAACTTTTGCTACACTTATCATGCACTCAGTGTCCAGCAGGTGGACACTGAAAGCTTTGCTGAATCCACTTTAACCTAGTCACTGTTGCTTCTTATCCTTTCAGCTATAGGAGCAGTGCCTTAAGAGGGCAATTGCAGAGGCATCAAATCTGACACTGCCTGAATCAGCCCTGTGTGATATGTAATACAGGTGCAGAAAGAAAATATCAATTGCAGGCAATTTTTCAAGTCAATCTCAGGGATATTCAAATTTTCTAGAGGACACAGTATTCATGAAGGAATGAGAAAATCCAAGTGTTTGTTTTATCATTAATAACTGGCTATACTTTGCATAATTTCCTTCTATTTTCTTAGATAAGAATTTGGAATAAGATGAGCTGATTAAGATCTATATTATGATTTAAAGAAACATTGAATTCAGAAAATATGTCCATCACCACATGACTTCCATAATTTGAAATAGTTGCCTTCAAATAACGTGTGTGAGTGTGTGTGTGTGTGTGTGTGTGTGTGTGTGTGTGTATACCTTGAAGCCTTATCTTATCTTAGCCCTGGAACCTGCAGGTATGACTTATCTTGTTCATCTATTTTATATATCTCACTTTAAATTGATAAGAGTAAAATTGATAGACAAGTCAAATGGATTAACTCTCCAAGTATTCTGAGTTTCATAGTCCACCATGAGCATTTAAAAGCATTTTTAGTAATTTTCATGAGTTTTTTACATTGTATTTTGAATATTTTTATACCTTTGTCCAATCTCCTTTGTATATGTGTCCATACAGACCTACCATGATATTTTCCCTTTTAAAGAGTTAAGTGCCATTAATAATGATTACATACTCTTTTTAATTACCTCTTTATTTTTGAGACTATAGTACAATTATATCATTTTCTCCTTACCTTTCCTCCCTCCAAACCCTCTTAAGCACCCCTTCTTGCAACTTTCAAATTCATGGTATATGTTTGCCTTAATTGTTGTTATACACACACACACACACACACACACACACACACACACACACACACACATATATAAATGGATTGGGGTACACAAGCCTGCATTTTCATTGATCTCACCTCCAAACTCCCTGGGACCTCTAGTCTCTTGAGGGTTAGGTGCATCATCTCTGAATGAACACAGACCAGGCAGTCCTCTACCATATGTGTGTTAGGGGCCTTATATCAGCAGGTGTATGCTGCCTGTCTAGTGGTCCAGTGTTTGAGAGATCTTAGGGGTCCAGATTAATTGAGACTGCTGGTCCTCTTACAGGGAGTCCCTCAGCTTCATTCAGTCTTCCCTAATTCAACAGCAGGGGTCAGCTTGCATTGGTTTGATGCAAATATCTGCATCTGATTCTTTCACCTGCTTGTTGGATCTTTCCAGAGTGCTGTCATGCTAGGTTCCTTTTTGTGAGTGCTCCATAGCCTCAGTAATAGTGTCAGGCCTTGGAACCTCCCGTTGAGCTGGATCCCACTTGCTAGACCTTGGTCCATTGCTAGACCTTCTTTTTCTCAGTCTCCTCTCCATTTCTATCCCTGTAATTCTTTCAGACAGAAACAATTATGGGTCAGGGCTATGACTGTGGGATGGACCCCTCTCCCTCATCCAAAGCCCCATCTTCCTGCTGGAGGTATGCTTCACAAGTTCCCTCTCCCTATTTTCAGGCACTTCATCCAAGGTCCAGCCTTTTCAGTCCTGTGAGTCTCTCACCTCTCAGGTCTCAGGTGCATTCTGGAGGGTACCCCCCCAACTCCACCCAAAACCACCTGTCTCCTGAGGTTGCCTGTTTCCATTCTTTCTGCTGGCCCTCAGGGCTTCAGTTCTTTTCCCTCCCCCAATGTCAGATCAGGTTCCCCTCTGCCCACCTCTCCCCTGCCCCATCTACTTGCCCTCCCAGGTCCCTCCCTCCCTCCCCACTTGTGATTGCTTTCTTCTCCCTCCCAAGTGGGATTGAGGTGTCCTTACTTGGGCCCTTCAGCTTGTTGACGTTTTTGAGTTCTTGGGTATTCTGTACTTTTTTTTTTTTTGGCTATTATCTACTTATTAGTAAGTACATACCATGCATGTCCTTTTGAGTCTGAGTTACCTCACTCAAGATGATATTTTCTAACTGGAAATAGATCTTCCTGAACACCCAGCTATACCACTTTGGGGAATATACCCAAAAGATGCTCTACCATGCCACGGGGGTACATGTTCCACTATGTTCATAGCATCCTTATTTGTGATAGCCAGAAACTAGAAATAACCCAGATGTCCCACTTCAGAAGAATGGATACAGAAAATGTGGTTAATTTTCACAATGGAATACTACTCAACTATTAAGAATGAGGACATCCTGAGTTTTGCAGGCAAGTGGATGGAAGTAGAAAATATTCTGAGTGAGGTAAGGATTGCTGTTTTCTTTAATGATCTCTACATGTTACAAAGAAAAGTTTCCTCGATGATGGGTAATGACTACATTTATCTGTGGGCATAAGTACAGATATTTAGAATGTAGTTAGAGATTATGCTGGTTTAGTAAAATAGCAATTGTAGGTTCTCCAAGGTCTATGAGCTCACGGGCCCTGGGTAGTTTGCTAGGTTTTCACCACAAGGAATGATTTTCCTCTTTTGCAGCATTTATAAACAACTCTTTGTTCCTGGCCATGTACACATGCCTCTATTGCATCCGCAGCGTTATCCTGTCAGGCTGGTGTAATATTAGTATTAGTTGACCCCCTCCTTTGGTAGCATGGATTTTACCTTTTAGTATGATGAAAGCTAGTCCTCATGGAGGAGGATTTTAAACTGTTCCAGATCAGAAGCCTCTAAGCTCTGTGTCTAAAATACATTGTGTCTTCAGAAATAGGAATTTACCTTCCACCTCTGGGGCTGCCTATACATTTTTATGTAACTATTCACTGGAACATGTTAGATTGATCAGGTGTCACACCTTGAAAGAAAAATGACCTCCTGACTCAGCATCTCTAAATTACCAATAGATCCTTAACTAGGGACTTTATATCCTCATTCTCTTTCCATGCTGAGATCTTGTCTGGTTTGAGTTTACATAGGTCTTGTGCTTGCTATCATAACTGCTATGAGCTCATGTGTGTAACTACATCATCGTGTCCTGAGATTACTGTTTCACTGTGGTCATCCAATGTTTCTGGCTCTTACAGTCACTCCATTTCCTGTTTTCTAATGATTCGTGAGCCTTGGGAGAAAGAGATTGTGAGACAGATATCACATACAGAGATGAACACTCTCTGTTTACTCATTTGTTGCACTTTGACCTGTCATGGTGTCTATATTGATCCATACCTATTTCAAAAGAAGCCTCTCTAATGAGTTTTGAGGGATATTCAATTCTATGGTTATAACAAGAGGAGGTCATTAGGGACAAGGTTAATACTATGTCTCATTAGAAAAGTAATAAGTTTTCACCTAGGGTCTAAAACATATCTAACTACTAGGTCTTGGTCCTAATAATGGTGCCTGCTACGGATTCCATTTTGCTTAGTAAATTGTAAAACTAGTCAGAATGAGGTTGGTTCCTTATATTCATGCCACTATTGCAACAGTTGGCATGGTTTTTATTTGTTTGTTTGTTTGTTTTGTCAGGTAGGCTGCTACTGTAGCTTGCAAAGCTCATAACTAATTAAGAATGATGTCTACTGTTTTATTTTGGAAGCACATCTTCCAGGATTAAGAAAGCTAATCTGTAGTAGTGAACCATACTTATCAAGTCCAGGTTGCTTTCTCCATGTTCTTTGACTCAAGTTTGCAATATATTCAGTGGTAGGATAATATCTTCAAATGTTGGGGAGTAAGCAAAAGCAATAGCTATATCCTATATATATCAGGGGTTTATGGGAACATATTGGCCAGCAGCTATAATAGATATAACTCACTTTTGATACTGGAACTTTTGTTCATTAGCTTATGGTGTCTAATAGGAACATTGTTATTCCCATAATAGGGTGTCTTAGTTAGGGTTTTACTAGTATGAGCAGACAGTATGACCAAGGCATCTCTTATATGTACAACATCTAATTGGGGCTACCTTACAGGTTCAGGGGTTCAGTATATTATCATCATGGTAGGAGCATAGCAGCTTCCAGGCAGGCATGACACAGGAGTAGCCGAGAGTTCTGCATCTTCATCTGAAGGCTTCTAGCAGATACTGGCCTCCAGGAAGCTAGGATGAGGGTCATAAAGCCCATACACACAGTGAAACACCTACTCCAACAGTGCCACAACTTCTAATAGTGCCTCTCCCAGGGCAGAGCATATACAAACCGTCACATTCCACTCCCTGGTCCCCATAGGCTTGATCACACATGAGTCTATGGGGGCCCTACCTAAACATAACATAATGTGAAATAGATTTAGTACAACTTCAAAAATCCCCATAGTCTATAGCAGATTCAACAATGTTAAAAGTCCAAAGTTCAAGGTCCCTTATGAGATTCACCCAATCACTTAACCCAAAGCAAGACAAGAAATCAGCTGGACATACTCCAAACTCTGCATCTTCATGTCTGATGTCAAAGCAGTCTTCAGATCTCTAACTCCTTTATTATGTCTGTTGACTGCAATAAACTTCTGTCTCCTTGGCTGGTTCTATTCCCTATTACCAACTTTCCTCAGGAGATAACACCTTGAACATCTTGGGGTCTACAAGGCACCTTCAATATTACAGCTTCTGGTTTCAATGTCTGGAATCCAAACATGATCTTGCGGGCTCCTCCAAAGGGCTTGGGTCACATCTCTAGTTCTGCCCTCTGTAGAACTATAGACTCTGGTTAGCACCATTCCACTGCTGCTACTGTTCTTGATCATCCCATGGTACTGGCATCTCTAATACACTGGGGTCTTCTGCTGAAATTAGGCTTCACCAATAGTCTCTTATAGGCTCTCTTTATGGTACTAAGCTTCAACTCCTTTGTATGACTCCTTCAGTCCTGGGCCATCAACTGCAACTGAGGCTGCACTTTCACCAATGACCTTTCATGGGTTCTCACAGTGCCAAGCCTCAGCTATTCTTTATGACCCCTTTATGCCTTCAAAACCAGTACCACCTGGGTGTCTCTTGCACATTATGAAATACAACTGCAGAATGAGGTACAACTTTGCCTATTTCTGGAACACAGCTTCTTTGTGTTCCTAGAAAATATTTCCCAGAATTCACCTCAGTGATGCTGGTCACTTCTTAATCACCACTACTTTCTTAGCTTCAGCTAACCAGCATCAATTGTCTCAGTTGTGTCCTCCTCTTGACTATAAAGCCAGAGCCAGATGGCCAAAGCTGCCAACAGTCTGATGCTTGCTGAGGCTGGAACAGTCCCTCCTTGTTCTATTACATCATCACCAGCTGTCTGTTTTCTAATTCCTTCAAAGTCTAGCTTGGCTGTCTGGAACTTGCTTTGTAGATTGACCTTGAACTCAAGGGATCTGCATGGACATGCCTCCTGGGATTAAAGGCATGTACAACCATACCTGGACCTAAATTTAGCTGGATGGGCTCTGTCTTAGTCAGGGTTTCTATTCCTGCACAAACATCATGACAAAGAAGCCAAGTTGGGGAGGAAAGGGTTTATTCAGCTTACACTTTCCACATTGTTGATCACCAAAGGAAGTCAGGACTGGAACTCATACAGGGCAGGAAGCAGGAGCTGATGCAGAGGCCATGGAGGGATGTTTCTTACTGGCTTGCTTCCCCTGGCTTGCTCAGCTTGTATTCTTATAGAACCCAAGATGATTAGTCCAGGGATGTCACTCCCCACAATGGGCCCTCCTCCCTCTTGATCACTAATTGAGGAAATGACTTTAATATCTTTGAACACAGAACTCAGCTCTATTTCACTTCTTGGTGCCCCTTTAATACTCAAACCATATATTTTATATTCTTCCTTTCTAAGCTTTCTATACTTATTCAAAATGTTCTTCATGTGATTTAACCAGAGAACAAAGTCTGATGGGCATTTCTGAGACTTCCTTTGTCAATGCAATTAATCTGAATCTCTTTACCTTAGCCTGAGGCAGACTCTTCACACATGGGCAAAAAGCAGCCATGTTCTTCACCAAAATACTTCAAAAATAATTTCTAGGCCACATACTATAGTTCTTCTCCATTGAAACCTCTTGGGCCAGGTCTGCACAGTTCAAATCATTCACAGCAACAAGTAAAAAATAAATAAATAAAAATAAAATCTTCCATATTCCTATTAGGATGGTTCATTAAGTCCCACTTAAAACATTCCATGCTTTCCAAATCCAAAGTCCCCAAATCCACATTCATCCAAACAAAAACATCATCATGCCTATCACAGCAATACCCCAGTCCTTGGGACCAACTTCTGTCTTAGTTAGGGTTTTCCTGTTGTGAACAGATACCATGATCAAGGCAACTCTTATGAGGACAACATTTATTTGGGGCTGACTTACATACAGGCTCAGAGATTCAGTCCATGAACATCATTGTGGGAGCATGGCAGCAACCAGACAGACATGGTGCAGGAGGAGCTAAGAGTTCCACATCTTCCTCTGAAGGCTGCTAGCAGATACTGGCTTCCAGACAACTAGGATGAGGGTCTTATACCACACCCACAATGACACACCTACTCCAACAGGGCCACACATTTAATAGTGCCACTCACTGAACCACGCATAAACAAGACATCATATAGGTTAACTCTGCTTATGTTTTTGTAATAGTAGTTTTGCAAATCACTTACTCGAAGGGTTTGAAGTGTTTTTCTCCTTCCCTGTATTTCCTCCTCAAATGGCTCTAGCATTCCCATTTAATCCTTCCTGTTCCATCACTTTTGTTTCTCCCTTTATATTACTGTAATCTATATTCCCTCTCCTTTTAGACTCCTCATCATAGATGTTCCTGATCTGCTCTAACATTAGAGGCTTAGCAGTGTCTGGATTGTTTAGTATGTAGATGAGGGACACCATCAGTTCTTATTTAGCTCATCTCATGAACTTAGATGCTATGGACTAAAGGTTCTTCTACACAAATTTTAAGAATATATCACTTCCCCCTCTTTTTTCTCTTCCTTTTTCTGCCTCATTATTTTTCGTTTTTTTTCCAAACTACTTAACACCCCAGTCTTATCTTTTAGTCTGTTTTACCACATGGAATGTTAGAATAGATTACGAATTCAATTATCTTTCTACTCTTAATGCTATGGTGTTACAGGATAGCCATCATTCAAATTTAATTTTCTTTGGACTTGGAACAGGATTCAGTTTGAAAAGTGCTTGCTTTGCAAGCAGAAAGCATGTAGCTAAACCTTGAGAGCCCATGTAAAAATGCAGAGTTTTGATGAATGCTTGGTGTGCTCTTCCAATCCAGGCACTAGGGAGGCATGGACAAAACAATCCCTGGACTATCTGTCCAACCCCTTTACATAAATAACTAGCTCCAAATAGATAAAGACACCTTGTCACAGGAGATGAATGCTGTTCCTGAGGATGACACCTAAGGTTGTCATTTGTCTGTTATGGTCATGTTAACCTGTGTTTTTATAATCATCACACAGGGATTTTATCATGTTAAGGACAATTTCTCTGCTGTCTATGATTCATGTTGATTTTAATGAAAAAGCAGCAGAAAAGTTCAGACTAGAATGTAGATGTCTATCATAATTGAGATTGTGAAGATGACAGTTGAATAAGTTTCCAGTTCCAGTGTAGAGTAGCTGTATCCTTCAGCAGTGATCTGTTAATCTGTGCTTTAGACTTCATGTCTGCATTTGAAATTGACAAGTAAAAGCCCTAAAAATTATACTCAGAATATGACAATTCATTGTATTTAAAGCACTAGCAATAAGACATAGTCTTTACAAAATTTTATACTATAGCTAATTTAATTTTGATTATGGTATAAGTTAGAGTTATATTTATGTTTATTTCTATAATTATAAAATATCCAATTATAATCCATCAAATTATCAATTAAGCAGAAACTTCCTATAGCTGCATCTATTTATCTATCATATATCTCTATCACTATTTATATCATATATCTCTATCACTATCTCTATATCTATCTCCATCTATGTGCCTATACCTAAATATGGAAGAGGGAATCTCAGGAGGCCTCATGTTATACAACTAACTATAGAAACCTATTGAGCACAGACAGTGAGATGAAGGGTCTTCTCCAGGACAGTGCACACCAACTGGTTATCAAATACCAAATACCAAATGATCAATCCTGAAAGTATACATAAAATTAACATTACAGAAACTAAGTGTGTTTTACCTATTGTTTTAATAACATACATACATATATCTATGAGAGAGAGAGAGAGAGAGAGAGAGAGGAGAGAGAGAGAGGAGAGAGAGAGAATTAACTTTTAAAAGTGGTCACAAATTTTATAGAGAGCAAGGACAGATATATGGCAAGGGTTTAGAAGGAAAAAAATAGTGGGAAAATTTATGAAATGATAATCTTCCAATATAAAACAAGCAATTTTAAACAAATTATCACATATAGTTTGCAAAATGTAGCCATACTCAGATTGTAAATGGAAGTCTAAAATTAAACATATATTTTCTTTATACTAAGTATATGTTTTTAACTTAATTCAGCAAGTTTTTTTATATTGCACATTTGTCACTATATTAAGAGCTATTATTTCTGTGAGTGAGGTGATGCATGAGTAATTATTTTTTAAACTTTTACAAAGCTCATTCAAAGCTTTTCAAAGGGTAATTTCAGTCATTTGAAAATAGAGTAGTGTATCTGATTTTAGTGGCTATAAGACAAGAAAAGAAATCAAATAAAAGTTTAAAGACATATAGTTTAATTTCTCTTTTACCTTCAAATTGATAATAAAAATACTCTATCATTGTGAATGTAACCCATGGTTGAAAAGAAAGGCAGATGTTTTAGATGCATTCTTGTTGGAGAGTGTAAAGGGTGTACTGTTGGTTTGAATTCTTTAAAATAGTCTCAATGGACAAGAGGAGACACTGAGTAAGGATTGTTGCAGTGATGTTAGTATTATGCTTTATTGCTGAATGCCACTATCCATGTGACTTGCATTCCTAGGAACAAGGGGGAATGATTAACAGGCAGGCATACAGACACAGGTACAATGAAGCTAAGATTGAATAGTGTTCCCTAATTATTGCAAAACAGTGCTTCACTGTTTTTATTAGCTAGAGGACAGGAGGAAGGGTTTGCTAGTCTCTGTAGTAGGTTTCTATGTGAGCAACCTCAGACTCTGAACTTCTAGAAGGAGGAAACCACAGTTGCTAGACTTTGCATGCCCCAATCAATCTCTAATAACCATTTCTCCTGTTCCTCTTCTACCTCATCCTCATACTTCTCCTTGTCCTTTTCATGGGCTTGTTTACATGCTGGGTTTGTATTAACACATGTTCACAGGTGATAGGTATATAACTATGGGAAGAGGATGTGCATGCCTGTGTGTGTACCCATATGTGAATGGCTAAGGTTCATGGTGAGAATCTTCCTAGATTGTTCTTCCACATTGTACTGTGTACAGTCAATTGCAAAGCTTGCACATATGGTAAGTCTTGCCACCTTGCTACAGTGACCCCTTGTCTCTGTCTTTGGAGGTTGGAATAATAAGGTGAGCCAACCATACTCACCCTGCACTTCTGGGTCTTGAGTATATAAGCATATATTCTTCTGGCTGCATGGCAATATTTTTTATCCACTGAGCCATCCCTCTAGGCTTCCTTCTTTACTGGTCTTGCTAGTTGTCTCTTGAGTACAGTATCTCTGCTGATGCTTTCTGTATATTTGAATGCTCTCATCAATTGGAGTAGTGAAGCTTGAAAACTATTCATCTGGAATTACAATAAACCTAGGATAGCAAAAACTATTCTCAACAATAATTGAACTTCTGGGGGAATCACCATCTCTAACCTCAAGCTGTTCTACAGAGCAATAGTGTTAAAAACTGCATGTTATTGATACAGAGACAGACAAGTAGATCAATGGAATAGAACTGAAGACCCAGAAATAAACCCACACACTGAGAGTATTCATGATTTGCTTTGACATACTTTGAGGAAGGAATATCTAAGATTCACTAGATCAGAGAATCAAGTTGTAGAATGATCTAAGGCTATATATGAGTTAATTTGTGCTTCTGGGTTCCACCTCTCCTCTCAGAGTGTCCAGACACTGCCATTACATCATCTTAGAGAGAAGTGGGCAAAGCTCAGAGAAGGTGGGGTCTGAAATCCATTTCCCTCAACAAAGAATCAGACACCTTTTCACTCCAGGCCAGGGGAGGTGAAGTGGAGTCCAGAATGAATGGGGTCCTTAGAACTCTAGACCTACAGAGTTACAGCTCTTAGAAAAGGAGTAAAGATGTTTGGGCATAGGCTCAGGTGACACAGATTCAGGGTCCTGCAATGGCCCTTGCTCTGATGTAAGTCTCTGTATGTAAAGGGGATCAGGCAAGACCAGCTCTTTCAAAGGTCTAAGGATGTATGCTTGGTGAGAGAAAGAGGGTTCTTACCCAAGTGTTAAAGCTGAGTTAAAAACAGCCAGTCTCAGATGATCCTTTGTGAAATAGCTTATGTTATTTATTCTATGTGGATAGGGACTATATAAAACTTGGGGAGTAGGACGAGATTTTGGGTGTGAATGAATTCTATTGACTGCGGCTAAGATGCTGATGATGCTTTTATTTGCATGAGGAAGACTTCCAGGTGCTAGGCTACCTGACTGAATATCTGCTTGGGTGTCTCCAGGTTACATGCTCCAAGGCAGGCACAGAAATAGGAAGGGAGTTAGTACTGATCTTAGGATAAGATTCAAATCTCAAGTTTTGAGATTTCCAGGGTTTGAACACGCTCCACCTTGTCAGTTATGCCGATTCCTCCGGTGGCACAGTCCACATGCCCCACATTAATTAACAATATATTTCTTGCACATGGGCCCAAATATTTTACCTAATATTCTGTCTCCTGTGAATGGATTCTTCTGTTAACTAAAGAAATATTTGAATCTTAGAAAATAATGAAAGAAGATAACTAAACTTTCCACTGTGTAAGTGGATCACTTGGAGTTAACAGTTAAGGTTATTCTGTTCAAATTACTGTTGTATTAACATTTTTCTTATATTAAGAAAATTTCTCTCAGCATCTCACTGATACTTCTAAGGTATCTTAGCGATGTTCTGTTTTGATATCTAAAAATCAGTATATATCTGATATTAAGTTAGAGTACTTATGTACTCTGTCTTGTAATCTCACTCATCCAGATCTAATGAGATTATCAACTTGTAAACATCTAAAGTGTGACACAAAATAGTCAAAGAAACTACATTAATGTTGATATTTATACAAACAGGAACGTGCTAATACTGAAAAGAAGCATGGTATGAGCCAGTGGGTTGCACAGTAGACACCATTACCCTCAAAACAAATGGTGTCAAGAACAGTTGCCACACACTGACAGTTCAACTTTCCTTAGCTGGCCACACCGCTGAGAACTAAATAAAAGACCTTTCCTTTCTTCCTCATTTTCTTCTGTTTTGTTCTGATTTTGTCTCTTTTGTTGTTCATTGGTTTATTTTGTTGCCAGAATATCTGATAGGTAGGCTAATGAATGTCCACAGGTGTCCCATAGTGGAGAAAAACTCATTTGAGTAGCAGTATTTTCTGGACTTTTAGTTTGAATATTAATTTCAATGTTAAAATGTTACCTACTTTAGACTTAATCTTTCCTTTTTGTTGATTGAGCAAAATGCTTTTCACTTAGCTGATTTAAAGGAGGTTCTATCTACATTTCTTCATAGTATCTGTCTCACTCTTTGTTGAATTTAATCAAAATGTTTCTCTTGTAAGTTTTTTGAAATATTTATATAGCTATGTTCATGTCTGTAATCATTCAGTTAAGTAAGTGAGGAAGTATGTGACTTCTGACTGAGCTGTGGTAAAGAGCCTAGAAAAGTCATTTATTATGTAATATAGACTAGCTACATATTCACTGAAATTACAAGAGGTTGATCTGAATCTGAATCATGTGGATCTTTATGTACAGCTTGTAAAATATATATAACAATAATTTCAAATATTTTTATTGATTTTTTGAAATTTTTATATATTCATATTATGTATTTTGTCTAATATATTCCCTGTTCTTTCCCACCAGAAACTACCAACCCACCTCATTTCTGACTTTATATCTTCTTCTAAAATTATTATCGTTATTATCAATTATGATTTTACTAATATTATCCTAGTTAGTCAAAACAGTGTTGACCTTGTGTGAACTGGTGAGAGGCTACCCACGAGGATATGAGCTACCCACTACCAGACATATCCTCAAAGAAAATTCAAATGTTCCTTTTGCAAACATCTACTGACAATTGCTCCTTATCTAGGGATTGGATCTCCAAGTGTTTTCATGCTGTAATTTTGGGATGTAAGGACCTTTTGTAGCAACCACCACTGCTGGGAATTGATGTGTGCATTAGCAACACTATGTCCAGAAAACAACATTTCACAGTTCTCCTCCCAATCTCCTAGTTTTCTTTTTAATTGGATATTTTCTTTATTTCCATTTCAAATGTTATCCCATTTCCCATTTTCCCAGGGAAACACCCTATCCCATCCTTCCTCCCCCTGCTTCTATAAGGGTGCTCACCCACCCAACCACTCCCGCCTCTCCACCCAGCCATTCCCCTACACCGGGGAATTGAGCCTTCTCAGATGCATTCGTATGTCCTCCCACTGATGTCTAACAAGGCCATCCTCTGCTACATATGTGACTGGAGCCATGGGTCCCTCTATGTGTACTTTTTAGTTGGTGGTTTATTCCCTGGGAGCTAAGGGGGGATCTGGTGAGAACACAATGCCAGTGTAGGCTACTATACCCAGCAAAACTCTCAATTACCAAAGATCAAGAAAGCAAGATATTCCATGACAAAAACAAATTTACACAATATCTTTCCACAAATCCAGTCCTATGAAGGAGAATAGATGGAAAATGCCAACACAAGGAGGGAACTACACCTTAGAAAGAGCAAGAAAGTAATCTTCTTTCAACAAACCCAAAAGAAGATTGCCACACAAACATAATTCCACCTCTAACAAGAAAAATAACAGAAAGCAACAATCACTTTTCCTTAATATCTCATAACATCAATGGACTCAATTTCACAACAAAAAGACATAGACTAACAGACTAGATATGTAAATAGAACCCTGCATTTTGCTGCATACAGGAAATGCACCTCAGAAACAAAGACAGATACTACCTCAGAGTAAAAGACTGGAAAACAATTTTCCAAGCAAATGGTCCCAAGAAACAAGCTGGAGTAGCCATTTTAATATCGAATAAAATTGACTTTCAACATAAAGTTATTAAAAAAGATATGGAAGGATACTTCATACTCACAAAGGAAAAATCTACCAAGATGAACTCTCAATTCTGAACATCTATGCTCCAAATGTGAGGGCACCCACATTCATAAAAGAAACTTTACTAAAGCTCAAAGCACTCATTGCACCTCACACAATAATAGTGGGAGACTTCAACAACCCGCTCTCATCAATGGACAGATCATGGAAACAGAAACTAAACAGAAACACATTGAAACTAACAAGTTATGAGCCAAATGGATTTAACAGATACCTATAAAACATTCCATCCTAAGACAAAATGATATATCTTCTTCTCAGCACCTTGTGGTTCCTTTTCCAAAAGTGACCACATAATCGGTCACAAAACAGACCTCAACAGATGCAAGAAGATTGAAATAATCTCATGTATTCTATCAGATTACCATGGACTAAGGCAGTCTTCAATAACAGCAAGAACAACAAAAAGCCCATATACACATGGAAGCTGAACAATGCTCTACTCAATGATAACTTGGTCAAGAAAGAAATAAAGAAAGAGATTAAAGACTTTTTAGAACTTAATGAAGATGCAGGCACAACATACCCAAACTTATGGGGCACAATGAAAGTAGTGTTAAGAAGAAAACTCATAGTTCTGAGTGACTCCAACAAGAAACTGTACACAGCATATACTAGCAGCTTGACAGCACACCTGAAAACTCTAGAACAAAAAAGAAGCAAATACACTCAAGAGGAATAGAGGGGCAGGAAATAATCCAAAGGTTGAAATCAACCAAGTAGAAACAAAAAAGAACTATAAAAGGAATCATCCAAACCAGACTGACCAGAGGACACAAAGACAGTATCAAAACTAACAAAATCAGAAATGAAAAGGGAGACATAACAACAGAAACTGAGGAAATAAAAAAAGATCATCAAATCCCACTATGAAAGTCTATATTCAACAAAACTGAAAAATCTGAAAGAAATAGATAACTTTCTAGACAGATACCAGGTACTAAAATTAAATCAGGATCAGATAAACCACCTAAACAGTACCATGACTCCTAAAGAAATAGCATTAGTCATTAATATTCTCCCAACCAAAAATAAGCCCAGGACCAGAATTCTATTAGACATTAAAGAAGTCCTAGTACCAATACAGTTCAAACTATTCCACAAACTAGAAACAGAAGGAACACAAACCAATTCATTCTATGAATCTACAATTATGCTTATACCTAAACCACACTGACTCAACAAGGTTAGTTCTTATATTCTTTCTAAACACCTCTTCATCATATCCTCTAAGTTTTGGATATGTTTACCTTGATAAAGATGTTCTTTCTATAGGTGAGTACTTTTGAGTGTGTACCAATACTTTTTGAAAACAAATTTTTCATACAATATATTTAATCACATTTTCTTCTTCCTCAACCCCTTCCAGATCTTACCCTCAAGACCATTTCATTACAACCAATTTCATATTATTTTGTTTAAGAATTAAGGGTAATATTTTTTTGGTTGTTCAATACCAATGTAGAAGGTCCTATTGAACAGTACCCTCTATCCTTATTTTTCTTAATCCCCATTTCATCATCCCTGAGGAGGCTTTTAAATTTGAGGATACACAGATGATTTGTTTAAAATTCAATCAATATTATACAGATGTTCTGGAATGAACACTAACAATCAAGAGCTTAAGAAGTCTGTTCAGAATTCTGGAGCAGAGTGGAACTTATTGGCAAAATATATGTAAAATGTTTGGAGTGATAAAGTAGTTCATTTTTCCTTTTATAGGATAATTAGGTTTTTTTTCAGAGCCTCTAATCTGAAGGTATTGAATACAACCTCACTCATCCCAACAAAACTATGAACTCTGAGAAGATTTATCATGCTTCTTTACCAACTTTGTAGCTGCACAAAATGTTAAGAATCTCCATTGTCTTTATCAGTTAAGAAATATGTAGCTACACACAGGATATTGTTAATTTTCACTCACATTGGGATTGTAGATGAACTGTATTGTTTTCTTTATTTTGTTCTTACCTGTCAGAGCGTTAAGTGCGTCAGCTTGAGAAGTGTTGTGGAATACGTTCACTTCATCTTACTTAGTGACACCGTTTGTGCTGCTTGTTGGCTGCAGTGCTGTGAGCTATGTACACGCATTAAAAAATTCTATCAAATATAAATTTTAACATATATAACATCTGGTATTTAGGTATAAACAGATGGTTCTACTACAGATGTTTTCAGATATTTTGCTACTGATCCACTGTAGCTCATAAATCATAATTACATCCAGGAGAAGGACCTTATGTTTAAGGAAATTAATGTTAAAACTTTCTTAGTAGTTACATAAAACTATAATGATTTTACATACACATATAAGCACGCATCTGTATTTAAAGACAACTAATGTGCATTTAACTAGCTACTTTTACTCTACCATTTCTATTATTCTCAAAGGTTATTATGGACAAAGAGACAAGCCAAATATATTTTAAGGAGGATGTCAAGCATACACAAAGATAACTAGTGTTAATTTAGAACTTTGTGTGTGACAATTTCTTTTCTAATGTTAATTTTTGAGATAGGCTCTGTTTTTTTTTTCCCCATTTTACTTCATCCATAGAGGTGTTTTGTCTTTCTGTATAAATGTACACCACGTACAATCGTTTTGGAGGCTAGAAGAGAGATTGGATTCCCTAGGACTGGAATTATAGTGGAAATCCAATATATATCATCTAGAAGAGTACTCAGTGCCTTTAATCGCTGTGGCCTTTACCCACTCTGAAACCACTTTTAAAAATATGTATTAAAAATATATGTTAATATTTATATATACTTGCACAGCTCGATATGCTATAAGGCAAAATAAAATATTCCCCATATAAAGTGCATGTCATATTGCATATATTTTATTAGAGGCTTACATTTTTATAGTAACTAAAAGAAGAAATGAATAGGATAGAATTCTAGGTTTAGACATAGGAAAGAGAGATTCTTAAAGTTCAAATTAACCTGAAAGTTTAAAAATAATATTTAAGTTGGCAAGGTATCCATATCAACTTTCATGTAGATCAACATCTCAAATTTCAAACAATTATAACCTCAGTTATCTTGATATTATGAAAACCTATACATGTCATGTTTTTGACAAAGGTATTTCCAAAGCTTTTATAAACATAATTACAAAGTAAGTAACCTAGGCATCTGTACAAACATACTTGATAGCTGAATTATTGTAATTCCTTACTCCTGTCTTTGCTTTCCTCATGGGCATTTTACTGCCCACACTGGAACATTTGATAAAGGTTTTGCTAATTATGCAAATGAAAATTTGCATAAGAACCATCTAAACAACTTACACATTTGTTTTAAATTCTCAGAAATTTTGTGCCAGATGGAATGAATGTCAGAGACTTAGAAGTGCATAATTGTTGAAAGCATAAATTTGAAGAATGTTGAGGTGCAAAATTGCAAGTAGTGAGGTAAAGAGAAAGAAAACAAGGTCACAGTTAAGTGTTCTTTAGATTTTATGATGCATTAAATTATAAAATTAGAAATTTTTGATGAAAATTGTGGTTTATGGTACATTATAATAAATCAAGACACACAGATATTTGTAGGCATGTTTCTCCATGCGGATCGTCACTCAAGTTTGTCTTCTTCTGGGATGTCGCTTACTGTCCTGTCATCCTTTATTGCAGTTCACTGTTAGACTGACTAGCTTGTCTCACTTCTCCTTTACAGAGATGCTAACCAAACATGTCCACAATAGTGCATTGGATTCAATTTAGCCATGGGCCTATGTCCTAAGTGTTGCCAATATGGTGGAGACTTCATTTCAAGGTTTTCTTCCATTTATTTTGTTTTACCTGTTTTCTTGGGTTACACCACTGCCATTGGTGACCACATTAAAGCCTGCATAACTTACCAAATGAAAAAGCCAAAGTTGCGATAGTCATGTAAGGTATTCATATATTATAATTGAACTAGTTGCTTCCATGCATTCATTCATTGGTAATTCCATCCGTGTATATAATGTATTTCGACGATGCACATCCCCATTAACCTCACGTTTCTCCCATTCTCACTGAAGCTTTTCTTCTTAGTGTCACTCCTACTTTCATGTCTTCTTTCCTGACCCACTGTATTTGTTTAGAGAAGGATTCGTTAACATGAGTTGCTCCTGCCAATTAAAAAGTTCATTGAAAAGGATGGATGAAACATGAACTATTTTCCTGACAGATAATCTGTGTATTTTTGTGGTTTAGTTCATAAAAACTTTTTTTAATTTCATGAGAAAAATTATCTCAACATATTTATATGATTTTAGATATACTTAGGATATTTAAATGCAGAAATAGACAAACAGCCTCCAACTATTTTTTAAATAAGTTATGTTATTTATTATATTCTAAATGTTACTCCCCTTCCTGGTACCCCCTTCCAGAGTTCTTCACCCCATTTCCTCTTCCTTTTGCCTCTGAGAGAGTGTTCCCCCACACACCAACCCAGTCCCTCATTTATCTACCCACCACCTCACTCCCCTCCCCAAGCAACCTCCTGGGGCATCAAGTCTTTTCAGGATTAGGTACATCCACTCCCACTGAGGCCAGACAAGGCAGTCCTCTTCTATGTGCCAATGGTCACTAACAAGCCCATGTATTGTTGTTTTTCTTATGAGACCGCCATCCCCTTCAGCTTCCTCAATCCTTCCCCTAACTCTTCCATAGGTGTCCCCAACCTCCATCCAATGATAGGCTGTAAGTATCTGTATCTGTCTCAGTCAGCTGCTGCTAGAACCTCTCAGAAGACAGTCATGCTAAGTTCCTGTCTGCAATGACAACATGGCATCAGTAGTGGTGTCAGGGTTTGATGCCTGCACATGCGATGGATCCCAAATAGGGGTGGTTACTGGATGGTCTTTCTTCTCTGCTCCATTTTGTTCTTGCCATTTCCTTTAGACAGGAACAATTCTGGGTCAAAAATGTCAAAGATGTAATCCTATTTAAAAAAATGGGGTACAATGCTAAACAAAGAGTTCTCACCTGAAGAATATCTAATGGCTGAGAAGCACCTAAAGAGATGTTCATCATCCTAAGTCATTAGGGAATTGCAAATCAAAACAACCCTGAGATTCCATCTCACACCAGTCAGAATGGCTAAATGTAAAATGTAAATGTAAATAAAGAATATAGAAAAAAACAAAAAAAAAACCAAACCAAAACAAAACAAAACAAAACAAAAAAAACATTGACTTCATGAAATTCTTAGGCAAATGAATGGAACTTGAAAATATCCTGAGTGAGGTAACCCAATCACGAAAGAACACACATGGTATACACTCAGTGATAATTGGATATTAGCCCAAAAGCTTGGAATACTCACAATTAAAATTCATAGACCACATGAAGCTCAAAAAGAAGGAAGACCAAAGTGTGGGTGCTTCGGTCCTTCTTAGAATGGGGAACAAAATACTCACTGGAGCAGATACAGAGACAAAGGGTGGAGCAGATACTTAAATAAAGACTATCCAGAGACTACCCTACCTGGGGATCCATCCCATATACAGTCACCAAACCCAGACACTGTTGTGGATGCCAAGAAATGCATGCCAACAGGAGCCTGATATAGCTGGTATGGTATAAGGGTCCATAATTCACTGAAGAATGATACAAATAATTTGCAAAAGCAAAGAGCATTAATTCTGAAGTAATCCAACATATAGTGGTCTATAATTTATCAAGACGGAAGATAGCTGTGTGTAGCTTTAAAGCCTATTAGTATAAGGTGGGTGACTTTTACCTTTCTTTCCCTTGCTTGGTTGATTATATCTCCAGGGATATAGGTGCCTTTTAGATTGGTCAAGGTTCTGGAGAATTGTGAGGCGTTTTTGGAACTGTTGTTGAACTAGTCTTGGCTCAGGCTTGGCTCAGGCAGGTGGTAGGGAAATTCCTGGCAGCTCTTGATTGGCTGACTGTGTGGGGTGATTATTCCTGGAATTGACTTGTTTTGGATTTTTCCAGTTCTGGGAAACAAACTCAGGCCTAGTCTCCTGAATTGCCAGTTTTTTAAAAGTTGCCAGTTTGTTTTTTTCACACTTCTTTATAGCTATATGATACACACCTGTAACAGGTGTCATTAGTTTGGAAAGCTCATGGGGGGAGATGCTTCTCCATTCTTGGTTGCATCACTGCAGAACTGATACACATTATTTCATTCATGATACATTGACTGTATCCAGCTGACTGGCTCACCCAATTGTAAGAGGTTAGTAAATTTCGATCTGCAGAGAATATTTTGTACATATTACAGGCTGTTAGTACAAATTATAGGAGTAATAAAATCATTTTTCAAATGAATTTAGAGTAAGAATACATGCTAAAAGTTATTAAGTAACATCACACACATTAATACACATGCACATAAAATTAATCAATCTGGTCCTTATTGTAGGATTTTTATGATTGCTTTTATTTTATTTCCAATTGTTTTTCTTACACTATTTAATCAACAAAATAATATACAGATTATTATGGCAATTATATTTAAGTAGCACCATAACACAGTATTTCCTAGAATGATAGATGTCATTTCCTTTTAAAGAACACAATTCTATTCTAAAAACCATTTATTTCTGTCATACAGTTGTTTCTAACAATATAGTTTACTGTGAAATGTGTGATTGGAATATCTAAAGTTTTTACTTTTTAAATAGTTTGTGTTCAGACAGAATTGAGACTATGAAAATTAACTATATTTCAGATGCATGCAGACTTATCAAAGAGAATATAAACAACAATATATGACCTAAGATATTTTGGATCACAAAGTTTTGATTAGATACTATAAAGCAAAGCAAAGCAAAAAAAACCAAAAAAAACCAAAAAACAAAAACAAAAACAAAAACACCAAAAATCTACATATGTATGTGGTTTGCTTACATCACTACGATAATAAGAACAATAACCAAGATGATCATCTCACAAACAGAAAATAGTAATTTTGTATTACAGTTTTGGAGAGTGCAGGGCATCATCAGTAAATCTCCTCTGGTGTTGCCATGTGGTAAAACACGCTGTTTAGGGTGCTAACTGGGCATAAAAGGGAAAAGAAAGGAAAGATGGTGGTCTCAGAGTCTATTAGGGACACTCCTCTCAGACTCCATAACTTATTTCAAGTAACCTTTCCATACTAACCATCTCCTACCACTCAATGACTTTATGCTAGAAGCCAGTTTTTAACCCACAGACTTTAGACAATCATACATACAAAAATCTCAATGTGTTTTATAGTATCACAAAGTAAACACTTGCTTGAAAAGCCGAAGAGGTATTGGGTATTTGAAAGAAATCATGAAACATAAAGGAATATGTAATTAGCAACCCTGAAACTCTAAATTCTAGGCTTTCCTAAATATTTGCTGGCTTACACAGATGTTGGTAAACATCCAAAGATCCCTAGGGGGCATGGATTAGGGAATTTTCGGAGGGAAAACCGGGAAAGGGGACAACATTTGAAATGTAAATAAAGGATATATCTAATAAAAAATTTAAATATTTATCTTATGTCTCTTATAGGGTCTCTTAGTTTACTATGTTGTGATAATGCTATAAACAAATGTGGTGTCAGAAATTGTTTCTTTTAGTTTACAGATTATAGTTTATGACTAAGGAAGACAAACTCAAAGCATGAGCCTAGAGCCAGGAACTGAACCAGAAAGAATGGAGGGACACTGCTTAGTCCCTTGCTCCCTTTGGATTGCTCAACTACCTTTATGAAGGCCAGGTCCACCTAAATATAGCCATAGTGGGCTGGGTCTTCATACAAAAAATAATGAGAGTGCACACAGTCATGTCCACAGGGCATCCTGAAAGGAGCAACTTTCAGTTGAGGCTCCCTCTTTCTACTTATTTCAAGTTTATCACCAGGGCCAGCTATCGCATGAATCAAGCAAATAATATAAATCGGAAATTTTTATAATTTTAATATGGCTTGTACCAAGCATGTTCAAATATCGAAGCCGTTCTATATAGCTGACGATTCTACTTTGGTGATGATAGGACTCTCTAGCGTCTAGAAAAAGTGAGCTTGCTGGAGGAAATACAATACTAGGAGCATGAGGTTATGGTTCCTTCCTAGACCTGATTCTTTTTTGTCTTCCTTTCGGTGTCAGGGTCTGCTTTATGACTGCTGTGAGGTGTGCATCCACTATGCATGCTCACAATCTCAATATTGTTGAAAACAAATGACCCAGCCAACTTAGAGCTGAACACCTGAAACCATGAGCCATAAATAATCTGTTTTCATTCAAGTTGTTGACCGTCAGCTATTTCATATAATGGAAAAAAAATCCAACATAAGAAATTTAAGCTTTATTTATAAATAGTTTATGGCATCTAAATTATTATTAGTAGTACGATTATTAATATTATTTTATGGGTGTACATATCTATATACTACCATGTGTCTTTGGAGCCCACAGAAGAGAGAAGAGGATGTTACATTCCTTGTAATTGAAGATACAAATGGTTGTATGACACCATGCAGGTGGTAGGATTTAACTTGGGTTCTCTGATAGCGCTGTGCCTTTTTAATTTGTTTTAATTTATAAACAAAAGAGCTTTATTCAATTGAGAGTTTTGGTGCCTGAGTGTTCTTTTTTATTTTATTTTATTGGATATTTTATTTATTTACATTTCAAATGTTATCCCCTTTCCCAGTTTCCCCTCTGGAAACCCCCTGCTTCTATGAGGGTGTTCCCCCACCCACCCACCTACTCCCATCCCCTCACCCTGGCATTCCCTACACTGGGGCATCGAGTCTTCACAAGACCAAGGGTCTCTCCTGCCATTGATGTCTGACAAGGCCATCATCTGTTACATATGCAGCTGGAGCCATGGGTCGCTCCATGTGTAATCTTTGGTTGGTGGTTTAGTTCATGGTGCCGAGTCATCTCTCTATTCCTGAGTTTATAGTATTTTAATAGTACTTTAAGGTCAAAACATTAATTTTTCCATGGTGCATAAAATGTACCAATATTAAGATTATTTGTTTATTTCTTTGTGAATGAAAGCTGCTTTACTACTTTAACATATAATTATTTTATGATGCATTAATATTAATATTTGGGGCATAGATATTAAACTAGAGAGGTGTCTCAAATAGTTACCTGACTACGTAATGAGGAAATAATTGTTGAAATGTGATATGTTTGAATCCTTCAGAGGGAGCAGTGAGTTTCTGACACAGTGTAGTCATGGGCAGGATCAGAATAGAAATATAGACTTATGCTACCCCACTGAAGATAGTAGAAAAATGTTGCCATTTATGACGAAATTTTGGTAAAATTTCTGCAAATAACAAAATTTTAATTGACAAATATTTTGAAATTCCCAGTATCCACCATATTGGAAACATAGGCATGAAATATTTCCACTATAGTAGAAAATTCTACTAGACAATGTGATTTGGATATTATTAATTGAATAATAGTTACGTCTTGCTTTTATACAACATTTCTTAATGTCGAATTATACTTAAAGCTATAAACATGTAGCAGATACCATTAACCCTGGAAAATATGTTCATTAGTATAATTAAAAATAGACACTTGAAGGTATATTTTAATATGGACAGCATGCTATTGCCCTAGTTTATTAAGCATTAAAAATCCTGAACTCAATAATGGTTTATAAGGCACTGTGCTTCTAGAATTCCAAATAACTATTATTAATAGTTACATAAGATAATTTAATATGTGCATTGCTCTGGGATAGGCGATACTTAGCTGATGAAATGTTGTTTCTAGGAATGTTGAAATTCCTAGAAGAGATTAGGATTTAAATTTGTTAACTAAGTGAGAACGGTCATTTTGACACATTGAAATGAGCATCCTCTAAACTTATGAGGATTGGAGGAAGAATAAAGGAGAAAGGATTTTTTGCCTCTGTCTCCAGGACCCAGATTACACTCCTGCTGTTAGACATGAGCACTTATGGTTCCTAGTCTGGATACAGAGTCAGAGTTGCACCATCTCCATAGCTGTGATCAATACGAATTCTCAGTAACTTAGATTTAAATTATATTCTTCTGTAGCTTGAAGATGAGGACTCCTCAATTGTCTACATTTCCTAAATATGTGATTAATGTGTATTGTATTATTCTCTCTCTCTTTCAGCTGATAATTGAAGTTTTTATTTCTTTGAAGAGTGATACAAACTTTTGTACCAAGAGATAGTCTACAGAAATAAAATTATAACGACTAGTTTTAGGAGTTGGTCTTGCCATACAATTTAGCCAAGAGACGTAAGCAGAATAATCATATTGTAAAAGAAGGTACAGTTTATACAGGCATGCAAAAGTAGATGTGTGTGTGTGTGTGTGTGTGTGTGTGCGGCATTTATCTTATTCATTCATAGTAAAACTACCAACTAAGTGGCTTCTGCATGGTACTTTTCAGTTATATTTTTAATTATCTTTAAACTATTTTTTACAGTCATTATTCCCCACCCATTTCGCCCTCCAACAGTTCCTCATCCCATTCCTCCTCACCCATGTCTCCAAAAGGATGCCCCCCCCTTCAGACCTCCCCACTCACTGGAGCCTGATGTTTCTTGAGGGTTAGGTACCTCTTCTCTCACTGAGGCCAGACTAGGCAGTTCTCTGCTGTCAGGGGCCTCATACCAGTATACTGCCTTGTTGGTGACTCAGTGTCTGAGACATCTCGGGAGTCCAGGTTAATTGAGAGTGCTGTGTTTTCTATGGGGTCACCCTCCTCCTCAACTTCTTCCAGCCTTTCCCTAATTCAACTGCAGAGGTCCCAGACTTCAGTCCGTTTTTGGGTATAAGTATCTGCCTCTGTCTCAGTCAGATGCTTCTTGGGCCTCTCAGAGATCAGTCATAGTAGGGCTCCTATATGTAAGCACACTATAGCATTAGTATTAGTGTCAGGCCTTAGAGACTCCCCTTGAGCTGGATCCAGTTATGGGCCAGTAACTGGACCTCCTTTCCCTCAGGCTCTTCTCCATTTTTGTCCCTGTGATTCTTTTAAATAGGAACAATTCTGGGTCAGATTTTTGACTGTGGGATGGAATCCCCATCCCTCCACTTGATGGTTAGGGTTAGGGTTAGGGTTAGGGTTGATGCCCTGTCTTTGTACTGGAGGTGAACTCTACAAGTTGCCTCTCCACACTGTTGGGGATTTCATCCAAGGTCCTTCCCTTTGAGTCCTGAGTGTCTTTTACCGCCCAGGTCTCCAATACATCCTAGAGGGTCCCTTCCCTCCACCTCCCACCTCCCAAGGTTGTACATTTCCATTCATTCCACTGGACCTCAGAGCTTCACTCCTGTCCCCAAGCCCTACCCCAATATCTTATCATCTGGAAATCAATCTGGAGGTTCCTCAGAAAATTGGAAATAGATCTACCTGAAAACCCAGCTATACTACTCTTGGGTTATACCCTAAAGATCCCCCACCATGCCTCAGGGCCACATGCTCCACTATGTTCCTAGCAGCCTTGTTTCTGATACCCAAAAGCTAGAAACAAACAAGATGTCCCACAATAGAAGAATGGATACAGAAAATGTGGTTCATTTACATAATGGAATACTACTCAGCTATTAAGAATGAGTTTTGCAGGCAAATGGATGGAACTAGAAAATATCATGCTTAGTGAGGTAACTCAGACCCAAAATGATACACATGGCATGTACTCACTTATAAGCAGATATTAACCAAAAATGTACAGAATACCCATGATACAATCCACAGAACTCAAGAAGGTTAACAAGCTGAAGGACCCAAGTAAGCAGGTGTCAATCCCATTTGGGAAGGAGAAGAAAGCAATCCTGGGCTACAGAGGGAGGGAGGGACCAGGGTGAGAGAGGGGAGGGGAAGAAAAAAGGGGAACTTTTCAAAATTTTGAGAATTAAGAATTATAATAACATTGGTTGGTTGCAAACACTATATCCACAACATTAGTGAGATGATTATTGTTCCCATACTGACATGCATCTAAATATGTTATTTGGAAGATGTAGATTCATTGAAAATTTTTGCAAGCAAAATAAAAACCAGGAGATGATGGTGTTCTAAATGTCTTCAAATTTAAAGTTGTTAAATGTAGAAGTTTTTGGTACTGTTTTTCTTTAAAATTATCCATGCTTATTTTAAAAGACTTTTACTCATTCATTGATGTCATTTGTAAAATAGACAAAAAGAAACTTTTTCCCTCCCTTTTCTCTTCCCTCTCTCATCTCTTTTTTCCTAAATTCCTTTCTTTGTTTTTTTTTCTTTTTTTTTTTGGTGGATTACTATGTGAGACATATTTTTAAAAAATGGGAGAGGATTAAATACTTGCAAATTTAGAAGATTTAATTAATAGTAAATATCTTTCTAGATAGATTGTATGTAGTGTGCATGTATTTACATATATGTTAATGGACTGTTTCAAGAATCTTTACTAGACCATGTTAATGTTATTTTTTATATTTACTATTGTTTGAAATTTCTTGGTAGTTTTTTGTTCATCCTGAAACCCTATGGGAAGGCATATGAAATGCAAGAACATTAGCAACTAACATATTATATACAGAAATGTACTCTCCTGACTCAGAGATAATATAGTACTTTTCTTGATTTACTAAGAGAATAAAGCTAGTGGAGGAGTAATAGCAAATATATACCCAGAATATATTTCCATAGTGTTACTTTTCCCATGGCTCATCACTTTATAACTGAGTTGAATGCCAAAAACTGAACAAACTTTGAGCCAGCATCAGCAATTTTGTAACTACTCAAAATCTATGTAGTCTTGTTATTATTTTATTTTTGACTATAACCTTTATTAGTATCTGAGATAAATCTGAGGTTACCTCACTATTGATCATTCAAAGTTGCTGAATCTTTGTGGATGGAGAATTATCTCAGAGAGAGATGAGGATTAAATCATTCAGCACAGAGAAGCTATCTCCAAGCATCAGAATGCATTACATTGGAACATATTCCATCTTATTAAAAATACCATGGCAAAGATTAAAGAAACATATTAAGGTCACTTTAAATAAAAGTGTGGATGCTATTATATAGTCAAAGAGGAACCTTCTAGATTTCAAAATCATGGATGAGCCATGCTATAGATAATCTGCCTAGCTACAAGTTAATCAGAAGTAGAACAGTTATTTCTCCTTGCCTTCTTGGACATTTACTATCTGTGTTTATTCTTCATACTTATATGTAGGCTCAGATTTTCAAAAACCTATTTTTAATAAGAGTTCTTAAATGTTTTAACATCCCTTTTAGCCCACCACCCATCAGATATAGTGGAAAGGAATGGTTAATAGAGTAAAGGATGTGGACTTGCTTAGAATCATTTCTTTGGAGTAAATCTATTCTGTGTTATCAGCAGTTCAGTTCATACAAATTAGCAGATGCTCTATCTACTTCCTAACACTAATCATGAATCAGCAATCTCAGGACTCTCAAATGCCATTCACAGTTCAGCAATGGCAGGTCTGACCAGAAGAAATTACAAGGCTCCACCAGTCAGCCCAAGTCCAGGAAAGCAGCAAGAAGTTTCTAGAACACCACCAAAATTTTTTGGTGTGTTTCTCTCTATGAAGTCTTGACAAGCAATGACCAACAAAGAATGATATGGAAAACCAATACCACCCAGCATACATAGTCTGCAAAGACCAGCATCAGCAAAGCCCATTGATGACCAATAAAGAATAGCATAGTGTACTTATACGATACAGCATTGTTCACTTTCCATTGGGCTATATTTATATCCTTTCCAAACATCATGTGTTCTCTCAAGTGTCTGCTGTAGCAAAACATCACATGTCATTTTTCCAGGCTGCCTTCAGAAAACCACCATGGTGTTTTGTTTTTTTTTTTTTTCAAAACATCCTCACATGTGTCTGTTTCAGCAAAAAAATATGCTCTCATAAGACAATTTCTAGAAAAACATCATATGATATAACTGAGTCTCCAAAAAAACCAGAAATTTCTACTTTACTTACTTCCCACAATTCTCTGTGATCTTAGCAAAACCTGACCTTTGTAACACTCCTAAGTTGGTATTAATTTAGTATCAGGCATGAATAAAGATGGACTATGTGACTTTAAGTCCCATTTTACATATTACAGTTACTAAGTTTAGCTACATTGGTTCCTTTACCTTGAGTGGTAAAATTAATACACAAGTAGCCTTTATTTGCAGATCACTGCAACTTAAATCAAGAGGAGAGAGGGCATGGAGTAGAGTTGTAATTTGTGAAATTATGTAAATTATGTGTAAACAAGTACTTGAATCTAATTTAATCATGGTAGCTGAATCCATAAGAATGAAGGTTTCCAAGTTATGCTCAGTACAATAGATCCTGAACTGCACTCATTAAGTGATCTCTGAGTGACAAATTTATTTTCTGGGGATAAATCTACTTCATGCCATTTTTAAAGACATTTTTGGATCATCTGTAGTCTGGATTGTTGCTCATTCCTGGAATTATTCTTTCTTCCTATTTTGTTATTGAATCCACTGTAATAATTTAACTTCTCTTGACTATTTAAAACTGGGTTGGTATAGTCAGAAGAATCAGAAATATGTTAAAATTACTCCTAGGAACTGTGGTGCTAGTTCCCATGGAACTCATTGGTTTATCCTGGCAGCCAGAGTCCTACATGTACTGCTCATCAGGATACTAAGCCACATCCATTAAATTTTCTAAGTTGTGGTGTGTTTATATGAATACAGTTGCATACATTTCCTCCTACTTTCTTGTTCTTATTTTTACCTACTTTTCTTAATTGGATTGAGTTATTGGATTGGACAGAATACAACTAATTGGGCTTATATTGGAGCTAATTCCAGAGTTAGCAAGACAAGGTCCATATAATTGCCTTGGGTAGCTATATTTAATCTTTGCATTTTAGTTTCCCTTTTTGACAATCAGATTATCAAGGTCAAATGGGCGCCTCCCTCCTAGGATGCCTGGTAGACTCATGGATCAGAATTATGGTTTCTGGACCTAGTAACATCAGAAGTTACACCTATAAAGTTTCACCAACTGGACTGCCTGTGTTCAGCTCAAATATGAGCTGAAAAATGATGACACCAGTGAACATGCCCAACTGGGTGAAGAATAGGTTGCAATGTTTGATCTACAGACAGAGGGCTATAGACAACTGAGGAAGCTTGGAATGGGAGAGATTGCCTTCCCAAGGGAAGGGCACACCAATTGGTTGTTCAGTGCCAAAGAGTGAGTCATGAAAACATGTATACAAGTACAATTAATTATATTGATGAATATATATGTAAATACATGTATGTATACAATAACAATTTATAAAAAGATAAAAAAGGCCATGTATTTGAAATGAAAGGAAAAAGGCTATATAGGAGAGTTGGCAGAGGTAAAGGGAAAGGAGAAATGAAGGAGAGACCCCTGGTCCTGGAAAGACTGGATGTAGGGGAATGCCAGGACAGAGAAGAGAGAGGGGGTTGAGTGGGGAAAAGAGGGAGGGAAAGGGGCTTATGGGACTTTCGGGGAGGGAGGAAACGGGAAAGGGGAAATGATTTTGAATGTAAATAAAAAAAACTTAGAAAATAAAATTAGAAAAAAAATATAGTTTTAAAAAGAAGAAAAGAAAAAATGAATTTAAATTACAATTAAAAACAGAAAAAGGAAACTCCTGGTAAACTACACATTACATGCAATCTTCTTGGAAAATTGGGCCATGTAGAAGATCCAAAGAAACTCAGATTAATTCTTAAAAGATTGTTTAGTAAAACAAATGAAAACCTAAGCAACAAATTAGAATATATAGAGAAAATTTAATCCAGCTATATGACTATTCTGGCAAAGGATCACATTCAAAGATCTAGGTCTGTTTAATCAATCTGTGCTGCAGACATGCAAAACACCTTTAATTTCTCTTACTATAATATAGATATGCCTTTGGTATACATCTTTAATCCCAAACAATGTAAGTGAGGTTAGTTTCCAGAAGAAGGCAGCCATATTTTAGAGTGACATCTAACTGAGGGGCAGACCAAGTGATGAATCAAAGAAAGATTTGACAGAGTGATTCAGAGATTGATTGCACTCAGTTCTCAAAAGAACAACACAGGAAAATAAGCTATTTCTGAGTAGTTCAGGAAGAGGCAGTCAGTTGAGAGTCAGTTCAGTCAGTGATCTGTAAGTCAGTTGAGAGGCAGTGTGGTGAAGTTGAATTCATGGCAGTTCAGTTGGTAGAATTCAGAGGCAGATTTAACTGGGACAGTTTTATAGAGACTGGTTGCAGAGAGAACAAGCTAGACATACGTGAAGAAATAATGGGCCCAAGAATGAGAAGGAGTCAAAAGATTAGAACAGAATTAGTTTGGGGTCAAGTAGAGCAATTCAGACAGAAGCTGTGAGAAGCAAGTTGCAATAGTCAGCCTGGAGAAGAGTTTGAGTCAGAACAGCCAAGTTGAAACAGCCAGCCAGGGCTAAGAAAACTAGAAACTGTAAAGTTATTCAGAAATAAGCCTTAGAAATTATGATTATATCTGGCAAATACAAGAATACAACAAAAGTGGCTCTATTCACAATCTTAGTTCTCTCAATATGTTAACTTCTTCGATCTTCTTTCTTTCTTTCTCATGTGTGTGTGCATATGTTACTGTTGAGACACATTAATGATTCCCTGGATGTAGAAATCTGAAGACAACTTTCAGGACTCAGTTCTCTTGTTTCCCTTTCATGTGAGTTTTGAAATTCAAACCCAGGTTGTCAAGTACAGTGGCAAGTGACTTTAACCAGTAGGCCAACTCATCAACCAATCTGTCAACCTCTTCATAATGTACATAGATAAAGAGACATAGAAGGACTTATTCTATTTTCTTAAGTTTAATTGCTAGATATTATTCTGTGAAAACCAGACAAAAGAGTGAATTTTTAATTTGACATGACACAATTTAATTAGAAATATTGTTTGGGGAACTGTTTTTCTTTTACAAATTCATAAATATATGTATGTGTGTTGTATATGTAGCATGCTTTTCTTGTCTGTTTATGATATTGCTAAATTAGATTGTATAGTAGTTATGTTTATGTGGAATTAAGATTAAAACAATAAAGAAAATAAGTGCATATGAAGATTAAATAATTTCTCAGAAAAGTGAAAACTGATCAAAATACTTGGTTTTTTTTTTTAAATTCACAACTTGGGTTAACTTTTAAATGAGATAATGTTAGTTTGTCAGTTATCAGCATGTCTAATACAAAACCCCAATTCCTATTACCAATATTTACTAATAAAATACATGTATATATTCTCTATGCTACAAAATTTTCTAAATAGGAGAAATGGCTTTATATTATGGCTAGTTAGGCAATGCCTTAACTATATGAGTAATGCATAGATAACTATAAATACAGATTAGTGAGATACAGATAAGAGACATGATTAGGGTATGTTTTCATTGTGTTTGCTCGGGGCTAAAGAGATGGTTCAAAGGTTAAAAAGCACTTGTTTTTTTTCTAGAGGATCCAAGGTTCACTCCATAATACCCATACTGTCTATTGTAGGTACACTTTTAAAAGTAACAGTTTTTTTCTTTATTGTAGCTAGCTACAGATAAATGGGGCAGAGTCTATTAGATTTATTTAAAAAGCTTTATGGCACAATAACTGAGCAATTATTGATCTATTCTAATCCTCTAAATTAATCTGGCCACTTCCAAGCCAAAGTCCCCAATATACTTGCATTTTAGTATCGATCTGGCTCTATATGCTCCAAGCATGTTCTTATGTTGTCTCCTAAACCCTCTTATGATGAATGAATCCTCTCTTCCTCTCCATTTTCTCCTCTGCTCAGTCATTGGCTCATCATCTCTTTATTGACCAATCAAGGAATAACTGGGGAATGATGTTTACATGACATTGAGACGGAGAACCTTAGAAAAAGTATTTCAAAATCATGTCCATATTGCAACCGTATATGGGGACACAGAAATCAACGTTTAAATAATACAAGGGCAATCTTTACACTGGCACAAAAAACCCACCTGTTTTGCAACCTAGTATTGCTATTTAAACAATAACTTGCAGGGAATAGCAGCAAAGATGTTGTTAGTAAGCAGTCTATAAATATTAGATTCTATCTTCTAGCAGGCAGCATGAATATGTTATTTTGACTAAGAAGATATAAGTACTGTTGTCTAAGCCTTACACAAATAACTGATCTTTGATTAAATATTTTTTTTGGTTTCTATAAACTATACCTCATCCCCAAGTCACTCCTCAACAATACATATCCAAAACAAATCAGAATACCAAGGCTTCTAGTAAAATAATAAAATATGTAAAGCAAGGAGAATGGATCTTTGCTGAGGTGCAGGAGGAAAAATGGGAGAAAATTAGGGGAAATATTGATGACAGTCTAGAAACTCAACAAAGCTTTACTAGAATCTTCAGAATGATGCTGGCATGGCAACAAGGGAAATGGCTATTGCTAGGTCAAAAGCTTAATAATACTGCCACCAGGGCTAATGAGCTTAAAGATGAGATTAAGAATATTTCTGAGTATGAAGCTATCCATAAGCCATATAGATAAACCCTGACCAAGAAGTTGGCAACATTGTTTTGGAAAGACTGAAAATTTGCCGTAAATTTGTAATTTTGTGTGCTTTGTTTATCTCTTTGTGAGTGGGGGTGATTGCAATAGTGCTATGTAGCTCTATATTGTTGATATTGAAGCTGGGCATGCAGTATAAATAAACTGATTTTATAGTTCACTGTTCTTCTAACACAAGTGAAAGTTACTAGGAGAACTGTGTGGAAGAACTGTTTTTGGAGAGACTCACACATCTGACCCTAATGTTGGCAAAAGGCATAAGGAAAATGCTAGCCTAACTCTAACCCGTGATAAATCTTGCTTTCCCAGAATTATAGGAGAAAGGAAATACATGTTGTTTATTTACATAAAAGTAGATATAAGTAATGACTATTTTAAGATAGACATGAAAATGGGTTATATTTCTTTTATCAATGCATGTATTTTAATTTTTCTCATTTTAAAATGATCATTTGCTTTAAAGATTTTTCTTTAGTCAAGCAAAATTCACTAGAGTGAATTGTGAATTTTGAAGTTGGCTTTGAAAAAGCAAAATTGCTTCTATTTGTTCTTGTCATTCAAGATGTACAAGATGTACAGTGTTTCCTAGCATCTTAATGCTGTGACCCATCAATACAGTATTTCATGTTTTGGTGACCCAACCATAAAATTATGTTAATTGCTACTTTATAACTGTAATTTTTGTTACTGTTATAAAACATAATATTAATATCTGATATTAAATATATCTGATATGCAATCCCTATGAAAAGGTCATTCAACTTCCAAAAGTGTAGTGACCCATAGCTTGAGAACCGTTGATCTAGGATAATTTTTTTTTCTCATAGTGATGTTTTAAAAACCTTAGAGTAAGGGGCTGGAGATGTAGCTCAGTGCCAGGATTCCCTCTTGGTATACATAAGGCACTGAGTGTTATCACTCTTAAATCTTAAGTCAATGTGTAGAAACCACATATAGGTGTTTTGGTTGGTCTTTTTTTTTTTTAAATTTTCCAGGCAAAAGCAAAGACTAATCACATGTACTTTTCCCATCACAGTTGACTCTATTTTGGTATAAAGGAGGGAGTGGGACTCTCTAGTGTGTCCTTTCCCTTGAGCAGGCTAAATAGACCCTAAGTGTATGCAACAGTTGGATCTTACTGACCCAGATGGAGTCAATTTCCTACAGGTACAGACAGCCCCTGAGCTTGCTTTGCAACTCAATCCAGATGAAACAAAGCAACTCAATCAAGCTGAAATAATGGATGGGTCTGTGGGCTCTCCCTATATCAATGCAGTGCTGACTATTAAACTTTGAGTCTTGATCGGGAACTTTGTCTTGGCTTCATCCTTCTCTTGCACCCCGTTCCTTTTACTTTTCCAGCCCCACCTTTCAGTTACCCAGTTCTCCATGGCTGCTGGATGGCTACACTATAGAATGACCAGTTATTTCATTACTTAGGAAATCCAATGACAGCTAAAGAAAACCATTTTGATAAAAAGAGTCCTTAAAACGATAAGACCATATTTTTCATTTCTCTAATATTCATTCTTGATGTTTTAGAGCAAAGATATTTATATCTAGAGAAAAATTATTTTTAAAAGACTATTTATTTTTATATGTATGAGAATTTGCATGCCTGTACATAAGGGCACTGCATGGGTGTTTGGTACCCATGGAATCCAGAAGCAGATGCTGTATTCCCTGGAACTGGAGTTACAAACAGGTATAACTTGGCATGTAAGTGCTGGCAATAAAAACTGGGTACTCTTCAAGAGGATCAAATTCTCTTAGCTGCAAAGCCAACTCTCTATCCTGAAAGAAAAAATATTTTTATGTGTCTGATCATTTCTGTAGAAGACATATCCAATGCTACTTTTGGAACAAATGTTTTGAAAGCCCAATGAAGATTGAAAGGCATATGTTGTAAATCTCTGCCTTTGACTTATGTTAGTGAATATTTTATGTTTTCTTAAGCCGTAACTCAAAATTGAAATCATTTTATCATTATGCAATATAAACATGAGAATTACAGCTTTACTTAAACACATATGGTCCTATTGCATAATTAAGGAATCAAAGGTGAAAGTAATTGTCAATTTATAAAGTAAAAATTTGATCATAAGAAATACTTCTTGACCTGAGAGTAAACAACTACTCTGTTAACTAAGTAAGTGAAAAACATATTGTCCTAGTTAGTAATTGTCATGTTGACACAGCCTAAACTCATCTGAGAATAAGGCTTCTGTTAAGGAATTGCACAAATCCCATTGGCTTGTGGGCATGTTTGTAGGAGATTTCTTTAAACATGGATAGCACAAAGCGCTGTACGTGACACCATTGCTAGGCAGGTGGTTTTTGGCTAAGATAAGAAAGCTAGTTAAACATGAGCTATGAATGAGTCTTAGAGCAGGCAAGAAGGCTGAAGTCCTTCCTGATTCCTTCCCACGTTTCTTCCCTAAATTATTGTCATGACTTTCTTTTATCAGAGCAACAGAGTAACATGAGAATATGTATCCAGTGAGATATAAGACCTTGAAATATGAAGAAATAGTAATACCGTGAAGCATTTCTCAGAAATCCTATAATATCATGAAGTATAAATGACAGAGTTTTTATTCCTCATGTTATTAAAATACAGATTTCTATTCAACAAAAACATGCAGTTTGCTACCCAGTCTCTTCTTTAAAATGTCTGCTTTTCTCTAGGCTTTTATCTGTCTTATGCTCACTAAATCTCTGCTTCCATTGCAACTCGAGATTTGCTTGGGAATATACCAATGTGTGTACTTCCAAGTTCCAATACCTCATACACAACACTACATGTTGCAGCCCCTGAATCTCTAAACCAATGATCTTTCATTTTCCTGAAAATTTCTCCTATTAGGGATTAATGAATGGCTAATAGAATCCAAGTATCTTCAAACAGGACTGCCTGGTTTTAAAAGAAAACAAATCTACTGATAGAAAAGAAACTCAGTGATCTTATACAGAGAAAGTTCAGAGTTTACAGTATGGGAAAAAATCAAAGCATTATGCTAAACCGAGCAGAAGTCCATTTCTTTAATTTTTTTTGACAAATGTGATGTGCTAAGTAGCATTATGTTGCTTTATTGCTATTTGCTTTAGATTTTTATTAAATGTACACTTTTCATATTTTGATGGAAACATTTTTTAGAGCTTTTTCCTTTCTATTTATTCTTCTTTAATGTATTACATCCCAACTGCAGTTTCCCTCCTTTCCCTCCCCTCAGTCTCTCTCCTTCACTACCCTTCCCTCCAGATCTAGTCCTGCCATCACCACCCCTCAGAAAAGAGCAGCCTTCCAAGGACATCAACCAAATATGGCATAACAAAATACAATAAGACCGGGCATACGTTCTCATATTAAGGATGGATGAGGCAACCCAGCAGAAGGAAAAGGGTCCCACAGCAGGCAGAGTGAGAGACAGCCCCCGCTTCCACTGTTAGGAATCTCAATAGAATACTGAGCTACACAACCACATGCTGAGGACCTAGGTCAGAACGATTCAGGCTCCCTGATCTCTGTGAGCCCACTTGAATCCCAGCCAGTTGATTCTGTGGACATTAAATATATTAATAGATAAATAAAACCTGTCTTGATAATATTCACTCCTTCATCACCTTGTCATAGTTTTAAAATAAAGTAACGCATGTCTTCCTTACTTTGTTTCTTTTTAAGGACCATTTTGGCTATTCAGATTTTCTTGTAAATTTCCTATAAGTTTTGAGGTTAAGTCACTCACCAAAACACAGACTTCAACTGGAGTTTTGATAATAACAATTTGGAGAACATTGCCTTCTAAACAATAAATCCCATTGTTCATGGACACTGTACATCTTTCCGT
This sequence comes from Tokudaia tokunoshimensis, assembly GCA_036184795.1. Lineage (NCBI taxonomy): Eukaryota > Metazoa > Chordata > Mammalia > Rodentia > Muridae > Tokudaia > Tokudaia tokunoshimensis. Next base: position 97,211,724 of record BTHU01000016.1, read on the forward strand.
TAATTTTTTGGTCTTTTATTTCTTCCAACCCTAATTTAAATTTCCGTGTACAACTTCATGTCATATTAAATTTATTTCTAAGTATTCTATTTTTTTTGTGATGCTGTTTTAAACGGAATTTGTTTTTAAATTCTTTTTTTTTCATTTTTTCTTTTATTGGATATTTTCTTTATTTACATTTCAAATGTTATCCCCTTTCCAGGTCTCCCCTCCAAAAAACCCCATCCCATCCCCCTCTCCCTGCCTGATGAGGGTGCTCCCCCACCCACCCACTCACTCCTGCCTTCCTGCCCTGGCATTCTCCTACATTGGGACCCAAGGGATGCTCCTCCCACTGATGTCCAATAAGGCCATCCTCTGCCACCAAATCCCTCCACTCTCCTCTTCTTTCTGGCCTCTCAGTGCTACTGCCTTGAGATCCTCCTACTCTTGCCTCTCATTTGTCTCAAATTAAGCTTTCATCAGGTTAGTGTTTTTTTTTTTTAAATCTATAATTCTTATGACGGCTTGCATTTGAAATTCTCCAGATCCAGACAATTTAAAGGAGAGAACAATCAACAAAATATGCTAAATTTAAAAGGGGGGGGGAAATCAGTACTCAGCAAACAGAACTGTTTATTTCCTTCAGGACCCTTGATTTCTTCCTTCTGTTCCTTATCGTCCCTACACTGATTTCTCCATCTGTCATGTTTTAGTTCTCTGAAATCAGCTTCTACTCTTAATGGTCCAGACTGAGAAATCAATGTTGATTTCAATCAACTTCAGATTGATGTAAAAGGTCCACTGAGATCCAAGAGCCAGCTGTGTGAATCTAAGGGAAATACAACCGTCAGCTTTTCCTTAATTATATATCTGTGCACATTTTTAGCATGCTGGGGTTATAATGACCCAGTAGACATTTTAGTTTAGAAAAGAAATGATGGGATAAGTCACAAAAGATTGTTTCTTAAATTCTAACATTGCTATGATGTTTAACAAAAACAGTTTATTCCTAGCTTATTGTCCTGTCAGGAGTTATTTAATTTTTTTTGTTAGCTTCTTAGAAATTATTTTTATATGTAGAAGAATAAGATGAATGGCACTCTGGTACTTTTTGAGTGTAAATTGTTTGCAATGTAAAGAGTGGAATGAGGCCTCTTGTCTGGCTGTTGAGAGACCTCATGTTCTCACAATCTTTTAACTAATCCACTTCTCATATCAACTGACCTTGGTTCTGGAGAGTGAAGGCTAAATGCTGTAAGGAGATTATTTTCTGTCTCATAGCAGGATACATATGTTTAGTTTTCAGGGTCATAACAAAAGAAGGTACCTTATTTTGCATTTCACTTTACCAGCACCTTCTGTGAGTGACTGAATTTGCTCTTGCCTGGCTACTGTTTAGACACTATGTATCCTAATATTTGTTACTTCATCCCAAAGCATATAGAAGCATCACAGAATGGAAAGGGTGTTAGAGTCACCAAGGAAAGCAGTAAAGGAACCGTCCACAGTTTGTTATCTTCACCGAAACATGTTTTCACTTTATATAATACTTTAAACAACTGTAATTTAGATACAGCAAACTTCAGAAGAAAAATCACAGTATGACTCACATAACCAGGATCCCACTAATTTTCTGTCTTCTCCATTATGAAAAGCTAGCACAGGACAAAATTTGATAGGCTGTGATCATAGTTTATATAGGGTTCATGTTCGATATTTTAACAAATACATTATGCATGTGTATATAAAATTATGCCATTATTATAGTATTCAGTCATTGTACATTACTTATTTGTACAGATCCCATGGTCATTAGTAATTCTTTAGTGACTTCACTGTGTTCTCTTTTCAGGTAGTCATATAATAGTCAAAAAATGGGAGTACGAGTAAGTTTATGAAGTTGTCTTCTTTCACTTGGCAATACACCTTTAAAACTCCTGAGAGTTATGTGATAGTTCAATATCCTTTCAGAACTAAATAATATTCCATTGCTTAGAAGTATCAGGTTACATTGTTTTTTTTGTGACAGATATTGTGGTTGTCTCCAACTTATGGTAATTATGAAGATATCCATAAATATTCATGAGCAAATTTCTTCTAGAGATGTGGGATTTTTTTTTTTTTTTTTTTTTACTTATTTTGGGTGACTACCTAGTAGAGTGATCTCACATGTCTACTTTAAACCCAATCTAAGTTTAGACTGTGTTTAGATTTGGCTCAAAAGATACCAAGCCTTCTCCCTATTGGCAATACAATTCAAAATTTCTATCAAAAGTGAATGAGAGGAGATGTTGCTCATACAGTGGCCATCATCACAAAGCATTTCATTATTTCAACTTGTAGTTTCTCTTGACATATGCGATTTTGTACCTCTTTTTATGTTTCATAAATTATTTTCATTCTTTTTAAAATTATTTTTTTTAAAGTCCAGTCATTACCCACCTCCCAGTCTGCCCTCCCACAGGTCCTCATTCCATTCCTCCTCTCCCCTGTCCCCATGAGTATGTCCCCACCCCCATGCCCCCATCAGGCCTTTATCAACTGTAAATCTTACATGATGGCCCATTCAATCCCTGAGCAATGTTTTAATAGAGCCGCATATTGTATTATTATTAAGCTAGAATTTTGATTATATTTTGCAAGGCAGTTCTTTGTATATTAAATACCTCTTTGCAGATAGGTTTCTTCAATGTAGTCTACCTTACTGTTTATATACTGTCTTTCTATGAACAGAAGATTTTAACTCTAGTGAGTGCAATCTTACTGGTTGCTACTTTCACTGGTCAGGCATATTGTTTTGTTATATGTTATAACCACGGCAACAGTCAAGGTCATATTGTAAGATTTGTGTTCTACAGGGAGTTGTATGATATAGTTAGATTATTTTTGTTCTCTCTCACACGCACACATACACACACACACACACACACACACACAAGCACACACACATGGTTTATTTTTGTCCCATTGATTCTTATCTACCATTTTCTGCCACAGTGTCATCATTCCTCAGCTTTACAGAAAGTTTTGAAGTTGAAAATAATGTTATTTCAATCAAGTTCTGTTGTAACTGTATGTTTTATTTGGTCTTTAACCTTCTCTATGTACTTCATGTTGTCAATTTCTTCAAGTGACTTGCTACAGTTTTTATTGGAATGACCTTGGACAAATGCCGGAACTTAAGGTCTATGTGAAACTGTTTCGTTTTCTGTTCATCAGCACAGATCTTCTCTGTATTTTACTCGGATCTTCAGTTGCTTTCACTGGGGTGTTTAGTTCCCTTTGTATAAATCTTACACAAATTTCTATGAGAAATTTCCTAAGCATTGCATATTTTGAGGGGTATTAATATAAGTGACATGCTCCTTTAGCATTCAAATTATAGCAGTGCTTTGTTGACTCACACAAAAAATATTTTTCCTTTTCTAAAGATCTTTTAACACATGTCTGGACCATGCTTGATAAGTGTATCTTGCTGAGCTACACTTCTGAGAACACATCCTGTTTTGTCCTAATGTTGATGCAAAAGTTTCTACTCCCAGTATGAAATATGAAGGTTTTTCTTTTTTCTTTTTGGGTGTGTATGTGTGTTTGTGTGTGTGTGTGTGTGTGTGTTAGTTATTACTTTAAGATTATAATTTAATTTCAAAATTTCTTTCTTACCTTTCTTCCCTCCAAACACTCCTGAATAACCTTTCAAGCTCTCCTTCAAATTCATGGCCTCTGCTTTTTGTCACTAATGTAGCATGTATAAATGTATATGCATAAACATATATATTCTTAAATATAACTTGCCCTGCCCATATGCTGGTACTTTTATATAGTTTCCAGGCCTGAACATTTGGCACTAGATGAACTATGCATGTGTTCCCCTCTTTACTACTATCAGTGGTAAAGAAAACTGAAAGCATGAACTTTGATCTAAATGGATGGAAATGGAAAGATCACATTGAATGAGGCAACCTAGATGCCGAATGAAAATATTGCCCATTTTCACTTATTGTAGGCTCCTGGGTTCAAATCATATGTGAGTACATAGCCTGTAGTAACACAGAGACCAGGAAATTAAAGGAGACCATTGACGAGAGGGGTTGGAAAGCCATAGAGAGGATACAAGTAATCTGACCAGGGCAATGGGAAAAATGGGACCTCTTAAGGAGAGGGAGAGGGGGAAACACAGAAGGTGTCTTTCGGTTTTATTTTATAAAAGTCCTTAGTCAAACTTAGAAAATCATATGTCCTCCAGAGCTGAGACATTTCACACTGGAGTAATGTATTCTGTGAGATGATTATTTTCACATCTGATGTTGTGATCATGCCAAAGACAGCACCATTTTTAACTGATGATGTAACAGATCCCACTATCCTATCTCTCCCTTTGTCCTCTCTCTCTTCCATCAGCTTTTCCTTTCTTTCTTCCTTCTCCTTATTCTTCTTCACATGTTCCATTCAGAGGAAGAAATTCTCATTTAACACTTAGTCAAGACCTTTTTCTGATAGCACTACACTGAAGTGAGAATGCTTTGAGTGTGTATGTTTGTGTTTGTGTGTGTATGTGTGTATATGTATATATATGTATATATACATATATATGTAATGTATCTCTTCAGCAGTTATAGCGTTGCATTTCTGACATTAATATCAAATATTCACACCATGATATACACATAGCTGTATGCATGTTTAGGGTACAGACACACATATATATATATATATAAGAAAGATCACATTTAAATGTTGAGGGAATAATTATTGAATTGAATAATAATTTAATAGAAACATTTAAAATGTAATGTAATTGGAGGAAGTACTGGAAAGTATATGTGTTCATGTAATGAACAGAATAAAAGGAAATTATGAAAAGATATATGATATAAGCATATAATTTACTATACCAATTCTACTATTATTTTTACAAAAATTCATTTATCACATTATATATCTTTATGTAAATTTCAGTCAATGTACCTCTGTTCTTATTCCAAATTTTACTTTTTGTCATTTTCTTAAATGTAGAAATTTTTTCTGAGGATCTTTTTTTTCCTTTAGTTTAAAAGAATGATTGTGTAGAATTTTTTTATCTAAAACAAAAATATTTCATTAAATGACATTTTAGAATTTCTAAGGCTGTTGTAGAATGAGATCTTATATTTGTTCTACTTTTAAATAAAACTTATTTCCATCTGGCTCCTTTCGTGATACTTTTTGTTTAATTTTATATATTTTCAATATAATATGCCTGGAGTTTCCTTTGTTTGTTGAACATTTATTTCAATTTATATTTTCTCATCTCCTGTGTTCATATTTTGCTGTTTAGGTCAGTTTAAGGAAATTTCTCATTCTTCATCACTTCAAATATTTATTTTCTGTTCTTTGATCTTATGTGCCTGTGTTTGTATTCCTATATCAAGAGGGTATAGATTTTATGACTGCCACAAATTTTATGTGTTCTCATGTATTTTTCAGTCTGAGTATTTTTTCTTTTCAATGTTCAATTTCAGACTTAGAAAAGCTTTGCCAGGCCTAAGACTTCTCTCAGCTATTTCATCTGCTGTATATTTCAGCTACATGCTTCCTTCAGTGTGTACTGTCCACTGCTCTAGGAGGCCTCCTGTTTTATGACTTAGACTGTTTATCATAGTAAGCACAACTGTATTAAAATCCTGCATAGTAGTTACAGAACCACAGTGGTACTGTTTTTTTTTTCCTTATGTTCTTTAAAAAACTTAGTATAAGAATACCCAAAATACAATCCACAGTCCACATGAAGTTCAAGAAGAATGAAGACTGAAATGTGGGTAATTCGGTTCTTCTGAGAAGGGGAACAAAATATACACAGGAACAAATATGTAGATCATTTCTGTCTCTTTCTTCCTTCCAAACCTTCCCACTTACCTCCCTTCCTCTCTTTGAAATTCATGCTCTCTTGTTCATTGTTATTTACAACACACACACACACACACACACACACACACATACACACATACACATTGAGTTGTTTGTATAATCTTACTGATATGTATGCTTCTGTGGCTATTTGGTACTGGATAATCAACTGGTGTGCTCTTCCTTGGAAAAGATTATTTCTCCCACTTTCAACATTCCTAAGTTATCCATACTTCATCCTATAGGACTAAGGTCTTGTGGGTTTTCCCTATGCAGTCAGGGACATCAATTGTCATTGTCATTTTTTAGCTCATGTTCACACAGTCATGGTATGAAGACCTCATGTGTGTCATGTCAAGTATTTCTAGGGGATACAATCTGAGAGCAAACTCCCCGATGCTCTAGCTTCTAATCTTTCTAACCCCCTCTTCTGCAATGATCCTTCAGCCTTAGATGCAGGAGCCATATTTTAGATACAGATTTTTTTGTTCTCTATGCAAAAACATGGTTCTACTGAACTAGAATTTTTATGCTTCCATATCATATAGATTTTGAAATACAAATGTATAGTAATTTCACATCTGATAAAATAATTGATCTTGAGGGGAGATTGCTTAAAACACACAGTGTTCTGGCATGAAGGTATTGTTATTGTTTCTCTGTTTTCATTTTCCTCTGACATTAACTCTGAGAAATGGCCAAACTTTTCTTGTAAGTAAAAGTCACAATGAATGTGAGTACTTGGGATGTTTTGTTTGACCAGAAACCCTGAAATTTGAAATCTGACTCTTCTCCTCCCAGATGTTTTAGAACACCATGCATTCCAGTTAAAGGTTCACTACTCAAGAGTACTAACTGCCATCCAGGTTGGCATTTGATTTCTGCTCTTATACATTATAATTCTCAGCATCTGTGTACCTGCTCAACATCAATAGCAGTATTTAGTCCTGTGTCTTAGCTTCTTTAATAAAGCAACATTATTAATATTTCATTCTTTTTACTCTTTTATCTGTTTGCTTGTACAGCACAATGACAAATTCTAAGACATTTTGCTTGCATAAATGAAAACTCATCATTTAAAGAAAATTTTTGTTGGAGAAACAAACACATATATATATGTTTGTGTATGTATAATATAATAAACAATATGTTGTTCTTTCTATAGCTATTACACAGTAAGCAATGATTATTTTATTTCCAAATATTCAACTGGAGATTTATTTCTCCTGGGTGAAAGAAATGAGCTATTTTATATTTCAAGAGCTAAACTCGGTAGTGCTGGATGGTTTCATACCAACTTGACAAAACTGGAAGCTTTCAGAAAGAAGAAACCTCAAATGAGAAAATACCCGCAACAAATTGGTCTGTAGGAATATTTGTGGTGCATTTTCTAGATTGATGATTGATATTGGACCGGTCAGCTCACCCTGAATGCTCCCTGTCTGGGCCAGTGACCTTGGGTGCTATAAGAAAGCAAGCTCAGTAAGTCATGAGTCAGTAATCGATGGTCCTGCCCCGGGCCATGTCCTTTCTTCTCACAATGATGGATTTATAAGCTGCAAAATAAAATCAACCCTCTCCTCCCTAAGTTGTTTTTGGTCAAGGTGTTTTCTCACAACAATAGAAACCCTAACTAAAACATTTGTGGTAATATAAATGAAAGAAAATAAAAATATGTTACTGTGAATTATTAACTTGTGACCTGATACAGATAATTACAATATAAATTTCATATAATTGTTGATAGTAACTTCAGTGTATGTTCCTTCAGATTTCAAAATACTTTTTGGTCATTAGTTCTTATTGATGTCTAAAAAATTTAGTACTATTGTCCTTTAAAATCACCTCTTTAAAGAGTTCCATATAGTAATAGGACTATGCAATCTCGCTTCCCATATCACATATCATCCCACTGGCTGTGTTACTCGCATAGATCTCTGTGCTCTCTTAGGGGGAAAATTTATCTTCTCCAGTTTGTCTTGTTCCCACTGAGTTCTTTTCTCATTTGTCCCTAAAGCAAGCTTGTCAGAATTCTGCTGCCTTCAAGTAGATTATCCTGTTGTCACTCAAATACAATTCTTTTATGAAGTTATGTGGGGAAAAGCCAAAGCCAAAGATGTCTCTGTCAGCACCAGAAATAATTTTTTTTTTATTTCTGAGACACTTTTGTTCATACATAGAATGTATCTCCAAATATCAAACTAAATTTATTGTATACAATTCTGTCAAATTTACACAAATCTATCAAATGAATGATCTCATGCATTTCCCCCTTCCCTCCCCCAATTTTGTAGTCGGTCAAAATTTCTATTCCACTAACTGAGAACAGTGAGTCTATGGAATGTGATTCAGCGTTTCCCAAAATTGCTCATTGTTTACAAATGTTTAGTTTGCAAATAGTAGCTACTGATTCATCAGTAATTGATAGAGTGCACAGATTGTGCCATGGCAGAGGGAAGACAGGGAAGGTGGAGTTTTGAGAATAGTGCCATCAGTTAATAACAAAGAGAAAAACTGAAAATAGTGTGGAGAAAATACAAAAGCCTTGTTAATAAAAGTAAAACAAGATAAAATGTAAAAAATATTGAATATAAATGTATAGATCTTAGTATTCTCATAATAATAAACTTTAGGCTAATGTGTACAGTATACATGTAATACATTGAAATATATTAACGTATATATGTATATGATGAACACAATCCATGAAGAGTTTTATGTAATTATATGGTTATATGTCACAAAAATCAAAGAGACAGTGTATAGTCAGTGTTAGAATTTTGTAAGGATGTTTTTAAATTAATGCTAGGATAATTTAATACTAGAATAAACTCTCAATCATTTCAAGAGAAGAGCTAGAGAAAGGAGCCGAAGGGGTTTGTAGCCCCATAGGAGGAACAACAATATGAACCAACCAGTACCCCTAGAGCTCCCAGGGGCTAAACCACCAACCAAAGAGTACACATGGAGGGACACATGGGTCTAGCCACATATGTAGCAGAGGATGGCCTTGTCAGACATCAATGAGAGGAGAGCCCCTTGATCCTGAGAAGGCTCGATGTCTCAGTATAGGGAAATGCCAGGACAGGGAAGCAGGAGTGAGTGGGTTGGTGAACAGGGAGAGGGGAATGGGATGAGGGGGGCGGTTCAGAGGGGTAACCAGGAAAGGGGATAACATTTGAAATATAAGTAAAGAAAATATCTAATAAAAAAAGAAAAAATGAATAAATATCATTTGGTTTTCTATGAGAAAGTCCAAAATACCAAGAAAAATTGAGCAAGGAAATTGAAATATCAAAAAAGACTGGACCTAAATATCTAAAAATATTAACATAAACCAATCTGCTTTAATATTTATTTTGTTATAACACTTAGAGTTCATTCTAAGAAACCTTTAATAGTTCCATTATTATGTACTATTTTAAATATAGACATAAGGCAATATATAATGAATACATCGAATGTGCTGTCTCTGAAGTACATAGCTATGAAATGTTTGTGTTCTTCACCAGTGTGAGAAGACCCTTGGAGGAACAGATTTTCCCTACTACTAGTAGACACTGACGTATTTAGATATTCATACTTTATGTGAAGATTAAACTACCTTTTCAAATGTCAAAAAATAAATGAGATGACGTATTCTTCAGAACCTGCTGGAGAAGACTCTCAAATGCCCTTTGCCATCTACTGTCTTACTAAGCCGGGTTAAAATACTGCTGCTTCATAAGCTCCTGTTTGCTGCACTTGTCTGCCTTTGCACTTGACTAGCCTTGAAGGAATGGTGGTTGTGTACATTTTATTCATTCTTTATCAAATAGTTCAACAGTCAACTACAGAATTTTCTATGAATTCTGCTCCTTCTTTCTGCTTGAATAGATGACAGGTGCCTTATTATTATTATTTTTTTTGGAGGATGCATGCTATAATTCTCACTATATGTCTCTTCCTCCATTCTTCCCTTACATTTGCTTTTCTACTCATAATATTTCACATGCCTAATATTTTTGTTTATTTATTTCTCGTCCTATCTAACCTATTTCAATTCTGGGAGAAATGAACTTATCATTATTTCAACTAAGATTCTTAATCTCTTGCACAAATATGTATTATATACCCACTCAACTCATAGTGAAGACATAATAAATATCTCTTAGAAAAATATTGAATGAGACACGCTAGAGCTCTCATTTCTATATGGTAGCTTTTCTCTTTTTGTTTGGTTTAAATAATTGACATTTTTTTCTAAGAATTATAGAATTAAAAATGAATGGAAAATATTCTCTCTATGAATAATATTTTAAATAACACCATAGAAACCACTGTTTTAAACACAGAATTCAATGATCTTTCACTTGTCTACCCAATGCTGAATTAATTTATAAATATTTTCTTTGAGAGTTCCATACCCGGATAAGATGTATTTAGATTATACACTTCCACATCCCTCATTTCTTCCAAGCAACTCCTTCCTGACCATGCTTACCTTTCCATCTCAACTTAATGTTGTCTTCATCTTTCTTTTCTCATAATCTGTGGAGTCCAGATAGTACTGCCTCTAGACACATAGTTGGAAGACTCCATCTACTGGGAAATGTGTAACCTACCATGAGTCACACCACTGAATAAATCCTACTATCCCTCATCTAGGGCCATCACCTAAATGCCAATAAATGCCTGATGCTTGAGCCTTGAATGACTCAGACTTGTGTATGTATTATCTTTCCAGCCATCACTGCTATGAATTATGAGAACAATTACTCTGTCATATTCAGAAAACATTATTTTTCAGGAACCTCCCCTGCATTCTGTCTCTTAGAGTTTTTCAGCCCATCTTCCTCAGTGTTCCCTGAGCCTTAGGAGAAAAGGGGAGGTTTAATACAGATGTCCCATCTGGGCTGAACACTCTATCACCAATTGTTCTCTTGGCCATAGACTATTAAGAGTGTATGTATGTACGTATGTAAGTAGGTACGTACGTACGTACATATGTATGTATGTATGTATGTATGTATGTATTTTTAAAAGAGATCTTCTCTGTGTAGCCATTTCTGTCCTGAAACTCACTATGTAAACCAGGCTGGCTTCAACTCTGAGATCCAGCCTACCTTTGCACTCCAATTGCTGGGGTTAAAGGCCACTACCGCCTGACTTGTGGGGCTCTGTATTAATCACCATCCAGTGCATAAAGAATTATCTCTAAAGAGGGATGAAAATTCATTAGCTTATGGATATAAAAATAAGTGTTTAGAAGGAAGTTTGGATACTAGGTCTCTGTTTTGAAAAAAGTTAGTAGGGCCTAAATCCTTCCTAGCTCTGAGTTCTTTGCCGGATTTACACTACCAGAAACGAACACATTTACTCCTACATAGTAGGCTTTAAATAAAATTACAACATGGACATGCACCCATATGTCATTCATTCATGCCAATATTGTACCAATAGGCATAGATTACTGGGTAGGCTTTTGTTACCTTTTGCATAGGACACATCTGTATAAGATTATTGACAGGTTTTCTGGCCTCAGCAATTTGCAAAGCATGATATGGTTCGTTGAGACCTAGTCAATTGGGAGAAAAATCTCCTGCATTACTAGAAACTCTACTATTCCAAATCCCGTGATCAAAGTATATATTGTCTTTAGCAATAGGGTCTTACCATTGGTTTTCATAGGAACCAAGATGAGCAGTACTTGCCTGGACTCATTTTCCCAACAACGGGGCATATTGGATTGTATTTCTGACCCTGTTTTTGTTTGTTTGATATCCTATGTCATCTGGAAGATCTTTTTTTTCCTCTGTGTAGTGTACTTCCAACTAAATTTAATATGTAATGTTTAGGAAGCTTTAAACTAGTAGGTTTCCGTATAGTTTTTTCCAGCATCCCTCACTCTACCCATCGAGATTACACAGCACTGCACTACATTAGCGTTCTCCTCCTCACCTAAACCCGCCTTATTTGCCCTTTTCTCACCATATTATCTGTGTGCTAACATCATCTCCCTTAAGCTCTTTTCTCTCACTCCAAGTGCGCCCTCTCTAGAGTCCTGGGTGGTGCTGCTACTCCAGGTAAAATGCATGAATCTGAATGCTTGAAGCTCAGATCTACAAATGAATGAGAGGGTGATGCTTTTGGCCTTTGGGATCTGTGCTATCCTGTTCTGCATAATTACTCCGGTTCCATTAATTTATCTTCAAATTCATAATTTCATTTCCCTTCACCACTATGTAAATTTCCACTTGACATATGTACCATGTTTCCATTATCTTTCCATCAATTGATGCACAGCTAGGCTGATCCCATTTCCCATAAATTGTGAATAAAGCAATGATGAATGTAGTATATATATATATATATATATATATATATATATATATATATATATATATATATATATATCTCCTTAGTAGAACATAGAGATGAGTAGTATATTTGGGTCAGATATCTCTTTCTAGATTATATGTATTGTATAAATATTTGCCTGTGTATATGTCTGTACACCATGAATGTCTTTTTACCTGCCATTGGCCATCGAGTTTGTTAGTTTCCCTGAAGCTCGAGTTAAAGATGGTAGTAAGCCACTACATGAGTCTTAGGAATTAAATCTGGGTCCTCTAGGAGAGCTACAAATGGCTTTAATTCTTGAGCCAGTTCTTTGACCCCTATTTAAATTTTTGAGGAACTTTCAGAGTGTTTTTCAGAGTGCCTGAATCAGTTTGAGTCCCAATAATAGGGAATAGAGGTTCCACAATCCCCATATACACACCAACGTCTGTTGTCATTTTTTCCTTCATCATAGTAAATCTACTTAAGGTTGAGATACAGAATTGTTTTAATCTGCATTTCTCTCATTTTTCAACTAAAACCTTTATAATGTATTCTTAGCCTTTTGTTCTATTTAAAAAGTCTCTCTTCACAACTAAATTCATTGAAATGGGGCCATTTGATACACATCTTAAAAATAGTTTACATTTTCTAAATACAAATCCTCCATTGGGTAAAAAACTGATGAAAATTGTCTCCAACTTTGTGGGCTTCCTGTTTTGATTTACTCTTTTCTTTCTTGTGCAGGTTTTTAGTTTCATGTCTATTTGGTTTCCACTGCAGTACAGTATAACTTTTTAAACTGTTTCCTTGTGACTTTTATTTTAATCAGTTGTGGCATTTTTTTTCCCATTCATTTTCAATTTTATTAATGTGGGTCTTCTGTAGCTTTCAGTTAATCCAGGTAACGGTGTATTGACTTTGTTTTCCTTCAGAGAACCAGCTTTTCATATCACAGCTTCTTTGCATCTATTTCTTTGTTGCTTACTTTAATTGCATTGATTTCTGTCTCAAATTATATTATTTCTTCCTGTCTACTGCATTTGTGTTTACTTCTTCTTGTTTTTCTAAACTCCTAGGGCACATTGACAAATTATGTTTGTCTCCTTATTTTTAAAAATGCAGGAATTTAGAATGATAAGTTTTCTTCTTGAACTGCTTTCCTTGTACCTCAGAGATTTTAGTATATTTTGTTTTAGTCTTCAGTTAATTCTGAGATAGATTTTTATTTTGTTCCTTATCATTTCAATGACCCAATTATTATTGAGTAATCTGTTGTATAATTACCATGGTTTTGTGAATTTACTGGTGTTACTTTTTAGATTTCAGGATCTTTTTTCCATTTTGATCATACAGAACACAAAGTTATTTCAAATTTTCTGAATGTTTTGAGATTTGCTTATATACGGTCAGTCCAATAGCATCTAAACCCTGCTGAGAAGAACATGTCTTCTGCAGTGTGGAATGAATTACCCTGCATATGTCTTTTGGGACTATATGCTCTGCTACGTCATTTTACTTATGCTTCTTTGTTTTTTATTTGTCTGGATGGCAGGGTGATGGAGGATAATGGAGTGTCTAAGATATCTGCTGTTTCTATGGTGGGTTTCTTCTGTGTCTTCCCAAGTCCTTTACTTTGGTTTTGAAACTCTGTACACGTAGGTTCAGCCCTTGTGTTCAGACGTATGATACCCTTCTGGTGAACTGTTCCGTTGATCAGCGTGAATAACCCTCAACATCTTCTGATTAGTTTTAACCTGAAGCCTTTTGGCAGATGTTAAAGTAGTAGCAACCACAAGTCCTGTTTGCTTGGGACATTATTTTCATCTTTGTATTCTAAATTATTGTCTTTCTTTGGGTGTGAAGTATGTTTCTTAAAGATAACAAAATGGTGGATTTTGTATTCTGAATAACTTGGGTTATTTGCCTGGGGACTGGATACTATTAGAATTTACCACTATTACTGAAAGATGCATATTTATAGCTGTCATGTTGTAAATTGAATGATGTTTGTTTTCTTATTCATGCTTTGCATTACTGCTGTCATAGCTTGGTTTTAACATTTTTTTTTATTTTCTATATTTTTTTATTTACATTCCAAATGATTTCCCCTTTCCTGTTTCCTCCCTCCCCAAAAGTCCCATAAGCCCCCTTCCCTCCCTCTGTTCTCCATTCAACCTCCTCTCGCTTCTCTGTCCTGGCATTCCCCTACATCCAGTCTTTCCAGGACCAGGGGTCTCTCCTTCCATCTTCTTGGAAATCTATTGATATGCGAATTGTGTCTAGGGTATTCCGAGATTCTGGGTTAATATCCCCTTATCAGTGACTGCATACCATGTGTGTTCTTTTGTGATTGGGTTACCTCACTAAGGATGATATTTTCCAGTTCTGATCATTTACCTAGGAATTTCGTGATTTCATTGTTTTTAATTGCAGAGAAGTATTCCACTGTGTAAATATACCACATCTTCTGAATCCATTCCTCCGTTGAGGGACATCTGGGTTCTTTCCAGTTTCTGGCTATTATAAATAAGGCTGGTATGAACATAGTGGAACTTTTTTTTTTTTAAATCTAGCTTCAGATAAAAGCTCAGGTGTTCTTATCCTCTACAGCTTGTAGAATTTCTTCCAGTGTTCTTTATTGAGATGAATTGATGCTCATACATTTCTTTAGGCTCGTTTATAATGAAAGGTTTTTCTTTTCTCATCAATAATGACAGATACCTTTTCAGCAAATATAATCTGGATTGGCACCTGTGATGTTTAAGAATTTAAGTCATTTTACTTCAAGTTCCTTTGCCCTTAAAATTCTTTATTTTTTTATTTTATTTATTTATATTCCAAATCTTGCCTGCTTCCTTGTCCCCCCTCCACATGTGTTTCATCCCATCCCTTCTCCCCTTTGCTTCTGAGAGGGTGTTCCCCCACCGACTCACCTTTTAACTAATAAGATCTTATTCTTAGAGTCCTGCCTTTATACGTGACTTGAGCTTTCTATTTTGTCACTTTGGGGATACTTTCTGTATTCTTTTATTGTGGACTTTACTATCTGACTTGTGTATTTATTGTTCTGTGTGTTTCTTAAACCTAAATTGATATCTTTTTCATAGATTTGGGAAGTTTTCTTCTATGATTTTAATGATAATATGTTTTATCATTTGATATAAAATTCTTTTCTGTCTATACCTATAATTCATATATATGGTCTTTTCATGGTATCTAGGATTTCCTGCAGAGTCCTTTAATTAAATATTTTTAAATTTATACTTTCTTTGATTGAATGATCAAATTTCTCTAGTTTGTCTTGAAGCTCAGCTATTCTGTCTGCCATAGTTCATTTTGTTGGTAACACTTTCCACTGCATTATTTATTACATTTAATTTTTTATTTTATTTTTTTCATTCAGTTTGATTTTTCTCAGTATTTGCATTGAACTCAATTTCCTCTTTGAACAGTCTTCATCTTTTGTTTGTATCTTAGACTTCAGTTGGGAGTTTATTTCTATTCTTGTTCATTTTGTTTGCTTGTTCGAATCCTTTGAAATGTTTGAACATATTTCTCATTGTTCCTTCAAATTCTGTGTCTTGTCTTTCATCCAAGTTGTTCTCACCAAGCCATTTACTAGGAACTTGGTGATATTTGAGGTAGACATATTGTCTTGGTTTTCAATATTGCTTATTTTTAGGAGATAACAATCTAAGAGAAAGGATGTTGGTTAAATATTTTGGAATGAGAATTTTAGCTTTAAAGTTCAGAATCCACAAATTGGTAGATAGGCTGCATGGTTTAGGAGATGGTGCTGTGGAAAGTCAGTGCTCTACATGACCTATAGGGACAGATGGCTATGAGAGATCAAATCTGATATGCATTGTGACATAGTAATAGGAATAAAAATATTTATGTATATGTATTTATGTATTTAAAGCTCATAAATAATGATTACATATTGCTGATATAGTTTGTTAAAGCATACATGTATACAGTAAATAATGATTAAATTAGTACTGTGAACATTCTACATACTGAGATCCCAGCCAAATTGCCAATGATGGTCTAATTTTGGCAGACATTTTCTTTTTTTTTTTAATTTTATTTTCTTAATTATTAGTCTTCATGGTACCTATCTGAAACCACAAGAACTTGAGTGTGGATTTTGATCTGGTATCTGGAGGCTGAGGTAGCTAACACACTAAGACCTAGATGTCCAGATACTATGTAAGATTGTTGTTTGATGGCATGTAAAGATGATGCTTCATATCAGATATCTGAATTGTGTGTGCACTTCCTTCTGTCCATTTTCCATTGTAATACAATAATGTGTAGGGCACAACATAAGTCAAAGGCCTAGAAAAACCACTAGTTTATTCAGTAGCAGATAACAATGTTGTCTATGGAATTTTCTAAACACCTCTTGCCTATATTTTCTAATCATGTGATGTATGTCTTGGCTCGGGGTTAGCAAGGTTGAGGTAGCAGAATGGTCAATACAATATGTTTCATTATTTTGCATTTTATTAGGGGTCATCTTGGGCCTCCAGGCTCTCTGGTTTCTCTGTTATTTCTACACTAGTCTCTAGATATGTCTCTGCAGTTTGCATAGGAGTATTGTTATTTTCTTTTTTAATATCTTCTTTTAGTTTAGTGAGAATGTAGGCTAGCCCTCACTAAGCAACCATTTACCTCCAATTTCCAAAAAAAATTATTTTTCACTCAAATATTTTGACCACTTTGTACATTGCATTAATTTGGCTACTCTACATGTACTTTCAATATACAAATAATATTTAACAATATTATTTTAGGACAATAATGTTTATTTCAAGAGTGAATAAAAATCCTATTTGGAAATTATGTTTCTTATTAACATTATAAAGTATTCTGTCATGTTAAATCCAGTTTATTTCAGGTCATATTTTGACTGTTTCATCCAATAGCAGTGATTTCAGTTTTTATATCTTTATTTCCTTTTCATCATTTAAAAGACAATTTGCTTTAAATTGTCTAGAATTATGTTCTTCATGTGTACTCAGCAATTAAATGGGGTATATTGATGATTCCTTTGTCTTTCATACTATTGTATGAAACTCATTAATTAGATATTTCACTTTACTATTACGTCAATGAATTTATTTAAATAACCTAAAATAAGAATTTCTAGGCATATGCTATAAAAACTGAGTAAAGAAGAATCAGGGAATCACATTTAGTAGGATTGTGTCTTGGATCAGATTTTCAGTAGGTGACTGTAAAAGTAACTATTGTTTGCCTAATCTAATTGTTATCTCAGAGGCTTACTGTTGAATAAGCTGATACTCTTTAGTTTCTTTCTGAACTCTGACTGGCTTGCTCAACTCAGCTCTTCTGGCTCAAATTTTTCTTCAAGATGACTGGTTCAGTATGGCTTCTCTGAGTTTCTCACTGAATTGTTCTGCTTGGAAAAATGCCTGTGAACTCCATGAATGAACTGTCTGAACTTAACCATAGGGTTCTCTCAAACTCTGCTGTACTCTCTTCTTTCTGTCCTGTCTGTCTGTTCTCCTGTATTATCTGTCTATATATACCCTATTTTTTTTATATTTTCTGTTTGTCTTTTTGAACTCCCCTGTTCTTTCTCCAAGTACTCTCTTACTCTGTCTCTCCTCTTATGTTACTCAATGGACCTGACCAAGTAGAACTAAGAGATCTTCCTGCCTCTGTTTCCTGGGATTAAAGGTGTGTCTGTATTCCATCAAGAGTAGCCCTGTTTCTGAATTCAAATTTGTCTACAGATGACACAGGAAATAAGTGTGTGTGTGTGCCTTTGTGTATATATGTGTGTATGTGTGTGTATGCATGTACATGTGTGTGCAGGTACATGTGCATGTGTGGATGTGCGTGTGAGTGTGTGTGTAGGTTTGTGTGTGTGTATGAATATGTGAGTGTATGAATGTATGTGACTATGTGTGTCAGTGCCTCTGTTTGTATGTGTGTGTGCATGTGTGTGTGCTTTCTGAGTGACGCTCACTAGGCTAATTAGATTTCAGATAGGCAATATGAAATCAGTATAGACAACACACACTGTATGTGGAAAAAATCGAAGGTGAGATAGATATACATACAAACACACACACACATTCACACACAGAGATAATGGAGAAAGGAGATATACTATTAATATAGAGATGAAGCCAAAAGTAATATAAAAGGAAACTACTATGAATTCAAAATTTATCCAGTGATTTTTTTTTTACAAGGAGATATGGGATATGCTTTCATTATATTGTCCATCCTGCTTTCAAAAATCCTGGGCTCAAGGATCCCTCTACATTAGGCTCCTAAATTTCAGGGGTTATGTGTGGTTACCAAGGCTAATGTCTCTGTTCAGTGGCTTTTAATAATGGTCTAAAACAATTTGATTAGAATACTGCCTATGTAGCAAGTAGCCTCACTACAGAGGTCAGATGTGAGTAGCTCTCTAAGAAATCTGTTTAGGATCTTGAAGAGGACAAAAGGAAAAAAGCGATAGGAAAGCAATAAAAATTAAGAGAGTGTCATTCATGTATTGTAATATAAGAAATGAAGGAAATAAACTGAGTTTTATTAAATGAGTAATGTTATCATTATCCTCATTATCATTATCCTCTTTTCCCCATTGTCTATTCAAATTTTGTAAAGAAAATGATGTAAGACAAGAGAGAAGATGAGTGGCAAAAGCTGTGCGGATTCCCTTTATGTTGATCATAACTATATTATTTAGTCATGAACCGTATAATTAAGAATAATAACTGAGTTATAAACAGTTCCAGCATTGTGACACTTGGTAAAAACTACAGTGTTTACCGTGCTTTATTGTAAGGTCTGTACAAGTTCATCCTGTGTTCATTGGGTTTTTGTTAGATCAGAGTTTCCCAATCAATTAGGCACTCAAGAAAGTAGGCATCATTACTGTAAGATGGACTGCTAGTAACAAATGGCTGTGTATAAATATTATACTCAAAAAAGACCATTAAACATCATCTTTCCTTAGTATCCTTTCACATTTTAAATGTCTTCATTTCTTTAAAGCTAGGACAAATATCAGCATAGATTGTTGAAGAAGTATTTCTATTTGTTTTGAGTTGAGTTTAGCACAATCATGTAAAGAAGATATGAGAAAGATTCTAGAATATTTTTGGAAAAGAAGGAACAGTTCTATAGTATTTCTTTTATCTCCAGTGACCAAGAGTAAATTGGAAAAAATGAGCCCTAAAACCAATCAGGAAGCTATGCAGAGAATTGTAGACGTGTGTATGAGGATTATCTTATATGGGTTTTATTGCTGTAAAGAAACACCATAACCATGACAACTCCTATAAAAGCAATCATTTAATTGGGCTACATTGCAGCTCAAAGATTTAGTCTGTTATCCTCATGTTTGGAAGCATGGCAGCAAACAGGAAGGCATGGTTATGGAGAGGTAGCTGAGAGTTCTAAATCTAGATAGACAGACAGCAGGAAGAGAGTGAGACAACGGGCCTGTCTGGAGCATCTGAAATGTCAAAGTCCACCACTGTGGCATACTTCTTCCAGTAAGACCACATCTTCTCTAACACAGACACACCTACTCTTATCAAGGCCATTCTTCTACTAATACCACTTCCTATGAGTCTATGGGAGACATTGCTTTCAACTCTCTACAGGTGTTAACAAATTAATAACATCATAGGGCAATGTAGTGTTAAAAATTATAGAATGAAAACTAAAAATACTTAGCACACTTAAAGAGGGCCATATTCTTATAATGGACCATCAATATACATTCTTAAATTCTTTGCTATTATTATTATTATTTTATTTCTTATATTTCAAATTTTGTCCCACTTTGCAGACTCCCCTCCATGAGCTCTCACCCCCTCCCTCCCCTTCGCATCTAAGATTGTGCTTCCCTACCCACTCACCCACTCCCCCCTCACTCCTTTAGCATCCTCCTTCTATATGGTATTAAGCCTCCACAGGACCAACCACATACACTACCAGAAAAGGCAGTCCTCTGCTACATAGGTAGTGGAGGCAAGGGACCAGCCCATGCATGCTCTTTGGTTGGTAGCTTAGTCTCTGGGAGCTCTGAGGGATCTAATTAGTTGATATTGTTGTTCTTCTTATGAGGTTCCAATCCCCTCCAACTCCTTCAGTCCTTCCCCTAACTCTACCCTAGGGGTCCCGGACCTCAGTGTAACGGTTGGCTGTCTAAGTATTTGAGTCCATCTCAGTCAGCCGTTGGTAGAGCATCTTAGATGAGAGCCATGCTAGATTCCGGTCTGCATGCACAACATGCCATCAGCAACAGTGTGCAGTTTTGCTGCCTGCACATAGAATGGATCACAAATTGCAGTGGTCTCTGGATGACCTTTACTTTAGTCTCTGTTCCATTTTGTCCCTACATTTCCTTTAGATTGGAACAATTCTGGGTCAATAAAATGCCTCGACTAGGGGCCCTATCTATCTACTAGAAGTGATATCTTCAGGTTCCACCTTTCCACTGTTGAGAAGTTTTGCTAATTCTGCTCCCACTGGGTCCTGGGAACTTCTCAAGTCCTTGGTATATGGGATATTATAGAAGTTCCCCCAGTCCTGCACCCCCCCCTCCACTGCTCTGTATTTCAACTCATTCTCCTGGATATCTGGACTTCTCTCCTGTCTCCCCCAGTACCTGATCTTGCCCCATTCTTCTCTCCCCCTACCCTCTCCCACCCAGGTCCCTTCCTCCCTTTGCCTCCCATGATTATGTTGTTCCCCCTTTTAAGTGGGATTGAAGCATCCACACTTGGGTCTTCCTTCTTGTTAAGCTTCATATGGTCTGTGAGTTATATTATAGATAATCTAAACTTTTTGGCTAATATCCACTTATCAGTGAGTACATACCATGTATGTCCTTTTGGATCTGAGTTATCTCACAAAGCATGGTATTTTCCAGTTCCATCCATTTGCCTGCAAAATTCACGTAGTACTCATTTTTAATAGATGAGTACTATTTCATTATGTAAATGTACCACATTTTCTCTAATCATTCTTTCATTTAAGGACATCTGGGTTGTTTCCAGCTCCTTGCTGTTATAAATAAGGCTGCTATGAACATAGCAGAGTATATGTCCTTGCTATATATTGGAGCATCTTTTGGGTATATCCCAGGAGTGGTATGGCTGGGTCTTCAGGTATAAGTATTTCCAATTATCTGAGGAACCAACAGATTGATTTTCAGAGTGGTTGTACCAGCTTGCAATTCCAATAACAATGGAAGAGTGTTCCTCTTTCTCCATATCCTCACCAGTATCTGCTGCTTCTTGAGATTTTGATCTTAGCCATATTGATTGGTGTAAAGTGTAATCTCAGGGTGGTTTTGATTTACATTTCCCTGATGACTAAGCGTGTTGAACATTAAGTGTTTCTCAGCCATTTGAGATTCCTCAGTTGAGAGGTCTCTGTTAAGCATTGTAGCCCATTTTTAAATTGGGTTATTTGATCTTCTGGAGTCTAACTTTGTATAATTTTGATGGTAGGCCTCTATCACATGTGGGGTTAGCGAAGATCTTTTCCTAATCTGTAGGTTGCCATTTTGTCCTATGCCTTTCAAAAGCTGTTGAATTTCATGAGGTCCCATTTGTCAATTGTTGATCTTAGAGCCTGAGCCATTGATGATCTATTCATATCCTCTACCAATGGATTCATGGTTCTTCCCAAATTTGTCTTCTATTACATTCAATGTATCTAGTTTTATGTGGAGGTCCTTGATCCACCTGGACTTGAGCTTTGTACAAGGTGATAAATATGGATCAATTTACATTCTTCTACATGCAGATCTCCAGTTAGACCAGCACCATTTGTTGAATGCGTGAACAATAATATGAAGTAATAGAATTTATTGGAATCTCTGATTGATCACAAGTCAGTCATTAAACAGGCTTGTAAAATTTAAGAAATAATCAAAAATAAAGCTCCAAGTAGAATATCATTTTTATCTGGGTTATCATCATAAGATATAGGTTATCTTACTTCAAACTTGAAAGTACAATATCTTATATTTCTGAAGTTTTTTTCCAGTAAATTATTCAATATAATTGAGAAATGCATATTTTCATGATTAGCATTATTACATAACTTAGATGTGAAGTCACGAATAAGAATTTAACTTTAATCTTGTAGATAAAGATAAATAGGTAGCTATGAACTAACACTTCTCATTAAACTAATGACTTTACCTAATTCTTAAGTCTGCTGAATGCAGCTCATTAAGGTTTGATTCTTTTATGTTCATTACAGAACCACCTTGTGAGTTTTTCTGGTTTTTTTTTTTCTAGCCATCCTATAAGAAACATAACCTACTTATCCAAGGGTAAGAATCTCTTTTAATTTCCCCTCCACTACCCCCACCCCCATTCACTTCTCCATTTCCTTTTAGAAAAGAGTAGGCCTCTCATAGATATCAACCAGCTATGGTATATCAAGTTGAATAGGATTAAGCCCATAATTTATTAAGGAACGTGGAAGTGACCCAGTAGGAAGAAAGGGTCTAAACAGCAAGCAAAAGCGTCAGTGACAGACCCTGCTCCCACTGTTAGGAATTGCACAAGAAGTCCAAGCTATACAACTGTAACATACATGTAGAGAACCTAGATCAGTCCCATACAGGTTCCCTGGTTGGCTGTTCAGTCTTCGTGTGCCCCTATAGGCCCGGGTTAGTTGATTCTATGAATTTTCTTGGGGTGTATTTGAACCCTTTGGTTCCTGGGAACCTTCCTCTACATCTTCTGTGGGATTCCCCAAACTCGGCCTAGTATGAGTCTCTGTGTTTGCTTCTATCAGTTGCTGGGCGAAGCCTTTCTAATAAGTGTCTTCTTAAAAGAAAGTAATATGCCAGACTGATGCTTTATGATTTTTGTTGTTGTTGTTTTTTAATTTTTTGTTGTTTTATCTCACAACATTAATAGTCAATATTTGGTAGTCTTTCTGGCCCTCAAAAATAAAGTATACTACAGTACCCTGTGCTGTGAAGACTAGCATAGATCTTGTGCATGATAAAGGTATCACTTTCCTGGTCACCCTAAACATCCTTCTAACTAATAGTGTTTTGAGTGTATCTTGTGGAATCTCACAGTCTGGCACCATTTTTTAAAATCCCTTTTTAAATTTCTCTATTCCAGGCTTTTAAGTGGTCGATTTGCATGTCTCTTCTTAGATTTTGCTGAGACAACTGATTAGGTTTTGAGTTGTTCTCATGGTCTAAAATTGCTAAGCAAATTCAGTGTTAGTTTCAAACATATTTTCAATATTTACACTATAAAGAGGAAAGGACATATCCAAGCCTGGAAGTTCTCTTCTCTTAGGACAACAAAATTGGGCACTCCACAAATGAAGTGGCAGGGTACGAATATTCCCTGTCCAAAAGGAAGGGAACAGGAAAAAAAAAAAAAGAACCCAACAGCATAAAGGATAATCACTCTACAGTAAGCCTCAAGAAAACAAAAAATTTACATCCATTGGGTCTGTATTTGGAAATGGTGTGTGTCTTTCCTTTGATCCTGTTTCTTTCTCATAATACTTCTGCTTAAGTCATGTTAATAATAACTATTATTCCGGTTCATCACTGTACAATCTTGTCTTGAAATTTTACTCAGTACTCTACTCATAAATCTATTGGACTAAGTTGAGCTCCATTTAGTGACCTTCCCAGTTCACACTACAGCAAAGACCTTCCAAATTGAGCAATATTTATAAAAATAAATTTCATTTAATCCAAACAAGAAATACCTATTAGATATAATACAATTTATATTTTTATTTTGGAACTTAAGTTATTTTTGAGTAAACTACAAGAGCCAATCTTACATCTGATTTAACTAGAACATTTTTGTTAAAAAGCAAAAAAGTAAAAAAGTAAAGAAACTAAAAAGGGAAAAAAATGTTAAAAGTACCAAGTCCTCAAAAGTATCCATTCCTCACCAATTATATTATCACAGTTATATGTAACAGAAATTCCCAGGTATTAACCATGTACCTCTTCCATGCCATCTGCTTTAATTCTCTGTTTTAATGAACAGAGAATGGTGCTTAAATAATATGTTTGAAAATCTTCAATTTATGCAATAGCTGTCAATTGCAAATAAGAGAAACTGAGGTTTTGTAACACCTCAGAAACTGTTTTCCTTCTCCTCTCCTCCCTGTCCCCACCTCCCACAATCTCTCCTCCTATCCCTTTTACTCCTCAGTTTCCCTTCAGGAAAGGTCAGGTCTCCAGGGTATCAACCAACCTTGTTATATCATGTTGAAGTAAAACTAGGTACCTTCTCTTCTATTTTTTTTTTTTTTAATTTAATTTTATTTTATTTTTTTAATTTACATTCCAAATCACTTCCCCTTTCCCGTTTCCTCCCTCCCCGAAAGTCCCATAAGCCCCCTTCCCTCCCTCTTTTCTCCGTTCAACCCCCTCTCATTACTCTGTCCTGGCGTTCCCCTACATCCAGTCTTTCCAGGACCAGGGGTCTCTCCTTCCATCTTTTTAGAAATCTATTGATATGCTGATTGTGTCTAGGGTATTCTGAGATTCTGGGTCAATATCCCCTTATCAGTGACTTCATACCATGTGTGATCTTTTGTGATTGGGTTACCTCACTAAGGATGATATTTTCAAGTTCTGACCATTTGCCTAGGAATTTCGTGAATTCATTGTTTTTAATTGCAGAGTAGTATTCCATTGTGTAAATATACCACATCTTCTGAATCCATTCCTCCGTTGAGGGACATCTGGGTTCTTTCCAGCTTCTGGCTATTATAAATAAGGCTGCTATGAATATAGTGGAGCATGTGTCCTTATTGCATGCAGGTAAAGTCTCTGGGTATATGCCCAGGAGTGGTATAGCCGGATCCTCCGGAAGTGTCATGCCCAGTTTTCTGAGGAGCCGCCAGACTGCTTTCCAGAGTGGTTGTACCAGCCTGCAATTCCACCAGCAGTGGAGGAGTGTTCCTCTTTCTCCACATCCTCGCCAACAACTGCTGTCTCCTGTGTTTTTGATCTTAGCCATCCTGACTGGTGTGAGATGGAATCTCAGGGTTGTTTTGATTTGCATTTCCCTAATGACTAAGGATGATGAACATCTCTTTAGGTGCTTCTCAGCCATTAGATATTCTTCAGGTGAGAACTCTTTGTGGAGCTCTGTACCCCATTTTTTAATAGGGTTACTTGCCTCTCTGGAGTTTAACTTCTTGAGTTCTTTGTATATCTTGGATATTAGCCCTCTGTCGGATGTAAGGTTGGTAAAGATCATTTCCCAGTTAGTTGGTTGCCGCTTTGTCTTTTTGACGGTGTCTTTTGCCTTGCAAAAACTTTGTAATTTAATGAGGTCCCATTTGTCTATTCTTGATCTTAGAGTATAAGCTATTGGAGTTCTGTTCAGGAAATTCTCCCCTGTGCCCATATGTTCAAGGTTCTTCCCTAGTTTCCCTTCTATTAGTTTCAGTGTGTCTGGTTTTATGTGGAGATCTTTGATCCACTTAGAATTGAGCTTAGTGCAAGGAGATAAGGATGGGTCAATTTGCATTCTTCTGCATGTTGACCTCCAGCTGAGCCAGCACCATTTGTTGAAAAGGTCAAAGGTCAAAGGGATACAAATTGGAAAGGAAGAAGTCAAACTATCACTATTTGCAGACGATATGATAGTATACATAAGCGACCCAAAGAACTCCACCAGAGAACTCCTACAGCTGATAAACGACTTCAGCAAAGTGGCCGGATATAAAATCAACTCAAGCAAGTCAGAAGCCTTCCTATACTCAAAGGATAAGCAGGCTGAGAAAGAAGTAAGAGAAATAATACCCTTTACGATAGCCACAAACCATATTAAGTATCTTGGCGTGACGCTAACCAAACAAGTGAAAGATCTGTATGACAAGAACTTCAAGTCTCTGAAGAAAGAAATTGAAGAAGACCTCGGAAGATGGAAAAATCTGCCATGCTCATGGATTGGCAGGATTAATATAGTAAAAATGAGCATCTTACCAAAAGTAATACACAGATTCAATGCAATCCCCATCAAAATCCCAACTCAATTCTTCATAGAGTTAGAAAGAGCAATTCAAAAATTCATCTGGAATAACAGAAAACCCAGAATAGCTAAAACTATTCTCAAGAGTAAAAGAACCTCTGGGGGAATCAGTATCCCGGACCTCAAGCTGTACTACAGAGCAATAGTGTTAAAAACTGCATGGTATTGGTACAGTAACAGACATGTAGATCAATGGAACAGAATTGAAGACCCAGAAATGAATCCACACTCCTATGGTCACTTGATCTTTGACAAAGGAGCTAAAACCATCCAGTGGAAAAAAGATAGCCTTTTCAACCTTCTCTTCTATTAAGGCTGGGTGAGATGTTCCAATAAGGGAAAAGGGTCCCAACACAGGCATCAGAGTCAGCAGTAGTCCCTGCTCCCACTGTTAGAAGTACCACAATAGAAGCCAAAGTTCATATATTTGTAAAATAAACTAATAAAGAAATTGGCAGGTTATTCTTTTAAACATCGAAAATTTATGAAATAGTTGCAGTCAATTAACAGAGTAAATTATTTGACAGTGAAGAGTTGATACTTTCTCAATTTTAGCCTAGGGATACCTTTTTTATTCATTAAATTTCAAACCCAACAAATCTTTTCAGAGACTATAGAGTGTAACAGTCACCACTGGAAGCTACTGTGGAAAAATATATTTAAAGTAGCTTAGTCAAGAAAGTTTTCAGGCATAGATGAATTTATTCACACTGGAATGTAAAGGTACCAAGCAATCAATGAATAGGAAAAGTTCAGTTGTTTCTTAATATATTCTATTTGTCAAATTTACTCATTAGAGGTACCATTAAAATATTATGTCCTGAGATATTCTGAATTACAAGAATAGGTCTTTTTCAGAAACTTGTTTTACTTTAAAGATTCTGAAGGTCAACCTTAATTTCAGTTCAAAGTTGAGTGTGAAGTGGAGTAGATCATATGTAAGGATATAACTTCAATCTCTAGTACTACAACATTAAACATTTACTAAATTAAATAATTAATACCTCAAATATGTTATAAAACCAATGAATTGATTTTATCCAACTCCCCAAAATGAGTTAATGAAGATATTTTCAGTAGATGTGTTCATCTTTATTCAAAGATAAATTAATTCTAATATAAGGTGTTAGAATTAAAAATGGGATATTTACCAATATAATTGGCTTAACAGAAACAATTTTAGCACTTTTAAAATATTACATTATGTATATGTGATTTTGTTTATAAGAAACTTGAGCCTAAACTAAAAACAGATATTGATATTTTATCTCAAGTAGAGTAATACACAGACACACTCCATCTACCTCAGTGTTATAAATTTATTGTATACTACATTCACCACAGGTAATATTACAACTTTCTGTCTAATGACAGATTATTCTACTTAAGGCACTTCAAAAAGATATAGGATTGCAGCCCACAAATGCCAACTTCCATAGTCAAACTGCAGTTCCCTTTGAAGACCAAGTGATGTAGTGTTTATCTACTCTTAACCACTGAACATTTCTAATTCAACTTTTGTCATTACACTCCTTTCTTCCTACTATACATTTGGATTATCTATAGTAATTTTCATATCTAGTTACTATGGGAATGTGACATTATAGGATAACTAACAGAATATTGAAGAAAATTAACATCTCTAGGTATAAGAAACACCAATGTTTTATACCTAAAATCCTTTTTAGCTGTAAAAATTACTAACTTGTATATGTTTCAGAGTCTACTCTTGTAAATACAAGCTGAATTTATAGCTGGAACCAATCAGAAAAAGAAATTTAGGCAAAGCAACTAACAAGCAAAGTAAATAGAGTATTATTTAATGCTGGACAGCTACAAACACACTCATGAAACTTTAGTCTCAGAACAGAGCGATCAGACCATTCAGTTATTACAAAAGATAGACTGAACCAGTGACAAAAAAGTAAAGTGAAGTATATGTATCAGTGTCAGAAAATGTATTTTACAAAATAATGTCATTAGAGACACAGGAGAGAATTTTACAATGAAAACCACAGTCAACTCATCCAGTCTATAATATTTCTAAGCCATTATACTTTGAAATAAATGAAACAAAAATGATATAACTGTAATAATAAATATATAAATCCAACACTGCAGTTGGACATTTCAATATACTTCTGCAAACAATAAAAAATCAAACGATCCTTTCGAAGTATGAAGTAGTTATCATTTTAGAACACACATGGTATACACTTGCTGATAAGTGGGTATTAGCCCAAAAGCTCAGAATACCCAAGATATAATTCACAGCAATATGAAACTCAAGAAGGAAAACCAAAGTGTGGATGCTTCAGTCCTTCTCAGAAGGGGGATCAAAATACTCATGAGAGGTAGAGGATGGGAAGAACGTGGGAGGAGGAAAGGTGGGGGAGGGAGGTAAAGGGGGGGAGGATTAGGTATGGGAGGAGACCCAAATTATATAGAGTGTCAGGAATTTGAACAGAGGTGTGTGGCAATGGGGGATAGGGAACCGGGATAGTCACCACCAAGTCCCAGATGCCAGGAAAGCAAAAGGCTCGAGGACCAACCAGGGATGACATAGCTGAAATGCCCAACAAAGGTGACGGAGAACCTGTAGAGGCCATAGCCAGATGCCAGGCAAGTCCCCCTGTTGAGGGATTGGTCCACCCACTCATCTCCAAATTTTTAACCCAGAATGACTCCTGTCTAAAGGAAATCCAGTGACAAAGTATGGAGCAGAGACTGAAGGAAAGGTAATTCAGAGATGCCCCATCTGGAGCTCCATCCTATATACAGACACCAATCCCAGACACTGTTGCAGATGCCAAGAAGTGCTTGCTGACAGGAGCCTGTTATAGCTGTCTTCTGACAGTCTCTGCAAGAGCCTGACAAACACAGAGGCAGATGCTCACAGCCAACCTATGGACTCAACATGGGGACCCCAATGGATGAGTTAGAGAAAGGACTGAAAGAGCTGAAGGGGTTTGCAACTCCATAGGAAGGGCATCAATATCAACCAACCAGATGCCCCCCTCCAGAGCTCCCAGGGACTAAACTGCCAACCATAGAGTAAACATAAAGGGACCCAGGGCTCCAACTGCATATGTAGCAGAGGATGGCATTGTCTGGCATCAATAGGAGGAGAGGCCCTTGGTCCTATGAAAGAGTGATTCCCCAGTGTTGGGGAATGCCAGGGAGGTGAGGTGGGAGTGGGTGTATGAGATGGGGAACACCCTCATTTAATCAGGGGGAGGGGCAATGGGCTAGGGGGGTTCTGGAGGAGAAACTGGGAAAAAGGATGGATAACATTTGAAATGCAAATACATAAAATACTCATTAAAAATAAAAAGAAATCCTCTCATCATCGAGGTTGCCATGCTTTCTTTAAGATGGTAGAATGTTGCTCTGAAATATAAGCCAAAACAAATCAATCCTTTTTCAAATTGTTTTATTTACTGTTTTGTCCCAGCAAGAAGAAAACAACTATTACACTATACCCTCATAATATATTTCTCTAAAATAAAAATTACTATGCGAATATTTCTTAATCCATTGAGGTGAAATACAATTTTCTGAGTTACTAATACTGAGACATTTATACTTATAATTTCTAGTATAAAGTTGCAGTGTTCAGTGACCTGACTAATCATACTTCACAAAGTGAGGGATGAAAGGAATTTCATAACATAATGTGCAGGATTTAATTTTGATTAAAATTGTTATAATTTATTTAATTATTAACTTTCATTGTTGATGTTAATTAAAATATGAAAATCAAAGGAATATATGTCATTAGTAGAGAAATGAACTAAAAATCATTAAAATTAATTTTCTTATATTAATGTAACTGTTTCCAAATATACTGTGCCATTGCTGATTTATCTTAACTGTAATATGAGTGGTAAAGACTTTCATGATGGTAGGTTGCTTTCTTGAACAAAAGTAATTTGTTATAGATCTATATCAGCATTTAGAAATACAAATGTTTTCAAAATATTTATATGAACATAATTTTTTAGATAACTTCAAGCTATTATGCTATTCATGACAGTTCAGGGTTTCCTCAAACTTGCTGATGACATTTTAGGTTTAACTAGAATTTGATCTCCTTGGTAGAGAATTTCATGGAAAATTATCCAATTCTATCCTAGTTACCCAAGGTCAAGATGTCTCAGCTAAAGTACTCCAGCTTCTGTCAAACTGCCTGCTTGTGAAGACCTTCAAACCGTTAGTTACTTATATTAGTTTCTTGTGCAGAACCATTTATCATATTTTTTATCAAATTGATTGCTTAGGCAAAATAATCAATATATCTGCAGAGCAAGTTGCTAGGAGGGGGTTTGTATTTTCAAAACCTTGTACTTAGGATACTTGGCACTACACATAGGATCTGAATATCTGGTGTGGCTCTAGCCAGCTAGAATAAAGACTTTAAATTAGCTATAAACTGTGTCTGAGTGGTCACCTTTGGTGAGTTCCCCATAATCCTATGTTATTGTTAAAGAGTATTTGGGAGAAGATTCATGAAAGATTAAAAATCAAGACATTCCCAAAGTTCTGAAATTAGCAAGACACTCAGTTCTTATCTGCAGATAGAAAAACATGACAGTCCAATAGTAAAATAACCACTGTAAACTAATTGAAATCCAACACTACTGGATTTTTTAAAATAAAGACAGAATCAAAAAATACTGGGGACTGGACAGCATATTATAGATGTTAGTAAGTTTTCTTCTTTTGAGCTTTAACTGAGTGTGAAAAAAAGCCCCCCATAAAAGATTCACAATGCTGAGGAATGACTGCAAGATCCCATGGGTTGAACTTATTACTATTAATTTAGCTTAAGTAACACACTCAAAGCTGTTTTCTAAATACTCATGTTTCTACTCATGGACAAATTCATAGAAAAACTTCTCATAATAATTGAGAGTAAGTACCAAGCTACTCAGGATGATTAGCCTAAGTGGTCAAGTGTTCAGTGCTAAACAGGGTAATGCTCTGAAAACAACCTCAAAGAGAGAGCAGAAAGTATATAAGAGCCAAAAGATAAGGAAGAAAATTATGAAAAGCTATTCTCTGTGCATGACATAAACAGTATATTTTTAATGTTACAAGAGTGGCTTACTGCAATGGGCCTTCACAATTATGGGCCTGTGAGCAATCAATAATAGATTGGGGAGGGGAACATGCATATCTACTACTCCTTGATGAGCTAGAAAAAGTTCCATGCTATTGACAAATTATGGAAGAACATTGACTTTGGTTGTGTAACCATGGATGATATTAGTATGTACCAATGGATAGCTCCAAACCAGTGCCCATGTGGATGGCCCTGGTGACATTTACTGGATCACAGGGGAAAACAAGGAGACATAGAGGTAGGAAGAGTTGTGAAGTTGGATTATTAGGAATGGTTTTGAGAGGGGAGAGGATAAGAATGGCATAAATCAAAATGTAACACATCTATCACTAAAATTGTCAATGAACAAATTTAATGAAAGTTTATAAAGACAAATAAGTACTTAATTTCAGGAAAAAACTGAATACTAACTAAAGTAACTCATTGCTAATAAGCCAGAATTATGGAAGATACACAAATATATACCGAACAGAAAAAAATTATATTCACAAACACTAGAGCACTAAATAAATCATATTAGCATTGTCAGTTCATAATGGCAATCAATAGCTTAGTAAATACTCAATACATATATCCACTGTTATTGAACATTCATGAATAATTGTTTTGCATAGGAGTGTGCCCCATAGTTGATGAGGGGAGTTAAAGTATTGGTCACCAGGTAATTGGATAGCACAAGCAAGCAGATCACTTGGTACACGCCGTAGAACGTTGTACCTAGTCCTTAATAGTTTCTATGTTTTCTACCTACTATGAGATAAAAACCATCGTCCTTCAAACACTTCAACTAGTGTTAAGCTCTGCCCAGATACACAGGGTTAAGAAAGCACGACATGTATCCAATATAAACAAATAGTTCCTTTGTTAAGGTGAGTCTTCCCATATATTAACAGTTATGCCACAGCAACTTACAAAGGGAATACAGTTAAAATTTCTTAGAAAAGAAATCTCAAGAAATAAAAGCATTATTTGCTAAAAGGTCGTTTATCTGGTGAAGACATAGAGATGCTTAAAGATATGTGACTACATTAAAAATCATATTAAAAATAAATAACTTCATTCATAATTAGGCATTAAAAACTATACAGAATGAAAATAAAATGAAGTTCATAAAGAAAATATAAAAGCAGTAGAAGGGAAAAAAGATCAGAGTTGAATTAATGGAGATCAGTGAAAGAAAAATGATAGGAGATTTTAAACCATTAGGGAGAAAGCATATAGTTTAAGCTACCTTTTCTCTGTAAAATTCTATTAACAATGACTGACAGTTGCAGCAAAATCAAAATGTTTCTTCAAAGCAAATGAAACAATTAATGCAGTAAAAAAAAACTCCCTAAAAATGGAATAAAATCTGCCAGCTCTCCAACTGACAGGAGATTAAGACCTAGAATACACAGAGTTCTGTATTGTAAATAAGAAAGAATTAAAAAACAAACCTACTAATTATTGATGAGGCAAATGAACAGAGTAGAAAATTTTCAAATGATGAGCAATTTTCCAGTATTTTCACTAAAAACATTCAATATCTATAGCTATATGGGAAACAAAATGAAAAAACTAAAATGAGAGTCCACGTCATCCTAGATACACTGACTTTCTTCAAGAAAACTAATGACAATCAATGCTGAAGTGTGTGTGGACAGAAATGAATTCTTCTATATTGGTTAGTGTGAATGGTCATTAGTTCAGAAACTATAAATATTTCCAAGTAATTTAAATCTAGAAGGTATCATGTGATCTATTTCTACCACTTCTGGGCATATGTATTTCAAATCTAAGTCAACATATTGAGGAGATCATCACAAACACATATAAGCAAAGGAAAAGTTGTGGTTTCTGCTGAAGTGCCCAAAAACGGATGAACGGATAAATCTCTTGTGCATAGATGTGAATGTTCTGCAAATCCTTGTGGAAGCTGAGAAGATCCCACTGATTCTTGTTGGTAAGTCATTAAGAAAAAAATTTAAAAAACTCTGATATGAGAAAACCTATTCTGACTTTTGTTTAAAGTGGATCATGATACATTTCCTCTTATTTCTATGTAGTTAAGACACTGGATTTTCTTGGGTCTTGATGAGCTGCAAGAGAAGGCATCTAATGCTATTAAAATACTAGTTTATTAATAGAATTTAAAATAAGATTACTTTTCTATTCTAGCATGCTTTAGCTATTTTGCAGTCATATTTATATCTTATTAATAACAGACAAAACTCAATTTTACTTATAATTAAGAAAATGTATCTATAACCACTTCTTCCTGTTACCTTAAAGTTTCCCTAGTACAATAGTTAAGTAGACAGTAAGTGAGTTTGGAAAGAAATTGAGATGAAATTATGGATCATGTATTTTAGATAATTAAAGATTGCTCAACTCAGAGATTGTCATTTTTAATAATAAATTTCTAGAAGTAGAAATGTGTTTGAACTAAAATTAAACTCAAAATAATATTCAAAAAAACCATAAACATCATTTGTTGTTCTTCCTTGATTTCTTTTTCTTTTTATGCACATGTTATTCAGTGTTTGGAAAAGAAATGTACAGATTTTTGATCTAGTCATTTGATCAACCTCTAGTGCCTTGAGTGAACTAACTATGTGTCTATTTGTGCCAAGAGAATATACATTTAGGGGCATTTTGTTTATACACATATACTTTGTTTATATGTTATTATATGATTAAAACCTAGTCTGATGTCATATTGGAATGGTTCTTTAGGTATATTTGAAAGTGTGGGAGCAACATGAATTAGCAGTGATTAAATTTCAGCCTATGATAAAACTTGACTTTGAAGTTCCCCACGGAAACATATTCCCTGGTCTTCAGAGCCATGAAGTCATCACCTTGGAATATGTGACTTGCTTATACAAATGACAAATGTACAAATACTGTGCACGTGAGTAAGTTTTGTCATAGTCTGAAATCTTCTGCATTTGTTTACATGGTACAAACAACTGTGTATGGGACATGCCTAGACAACCTGGGAACACTGCACTGAGTTTAAATTACATATATTTATAGACTATGCTGACTGGTCTTCTGTCAAGTTGCCAAAGAAACTAGCATTATCTGAAAGGAAGAAACCTCAGTTCAGAAAATGCTTCCATAAGTTCCAGGTATAAGACATTTTCACAATGATTAATGATTGTTGGGGAGGCCCATCCCGTTGTGGTTGGTTCCATCTCTGGGCTGGTAGTCCTGGGTTGTATGAGGAGAAGCAGTGCAGTAAACATCTTTCCATGACCTCTGTGTCAGCTCCTGCCTCCAGCATCCTGCCCTTCTTGAGTTCCTATCCTGACTTCCTTCAATGATGAACAGTGCTATGGAACTATAAGCTGAGTAAACCCCCGCCCCCAACTTGCATTTTTTCATGGTCCTCCATCAATACAATTTCTATGGAAATTGTTCCTAGAGAACACACCCTAACTGTGACATAGGCATTCATGCCCCCAAATTGCCCTGATGTGATCTCACTTATTTGTTAGAACTTACTTATCAAAAATATGAAAGAAAATTTAAGAATGGGCACTACCTTCACGGTTTGCTACTTCTGTTAGCATATATTAAGACAAAACAGCTGCACAGAACAATGGAATAGTTCTATAGTGACAAATGTGTATAAAAGATGCCTATTTAAGCTGCTGAGAATTGTAATAATTTATTCCACAGCACATTCTTAGAACTAAGAACCAAGACATTGTTCTTACTTCCTTGTCTGTCCTTTTATCAGTTTATCTGTTTAACTACCAAAAAAGGATGTTTTGGACTAAATACAAGACTGGATGTAGGGGAACGCCAGGACAGAGTAACGAGAGGGGGTTGAATGGAGAAATGAGGGAGGGAAGGGGGCTTATGGGACTTTCGGGGAGGGAGGAAACGGGAAAGGGGAAATGATTTGGAATGTAAATTAAAAAAAATAAAATAAATAATTAAAAAAAGATGTAAAAATGGTAGATTAATTGTCTATCTTCTATCATCTATTTATAACAAACATGTTACTTTGAATACTCACAGATACAGATAACTATATGTGCACATAGCTTCAAAATTTAAATGTTTATTTACAAATGAAATATTTCTGTTGATTTATCAGAATATATGTAGTGTTGTCTAGACTTCTCACACATCAAGTTTTGTGAAATAAGAAATGACACTTAGAAAAATATGTAAGTGACAAATATACTAGTTCTCCTACATAATATTCAACACTTGAATTTATGCACACCAGTTTCTTCAGTATAATTTGTCTCCAGTATTTTCTAAAATGAAGTACATCATTAAAAATTCATAGTTTACAGAGGTTGAGGGCCCACATACATATATATTTTTCTTAAAGTATTTATAACCTCTGGATGATCACCAATAAGGCAAAAAAAAATCTTCCAATGATGGTATTACAT
The DNA here is from genome assembly GCA_036184795.1 of Tokudaia tokunoshimensis. Lineage (NCBI taxonomy): Eukaryota > Metazoa > Chordata > Mammalia > Rodentia > Muridae > Tokudaia > Tokudaia tokunoshimensis. Next base: position 97,247,489 of record BTHU01000016.1, read on the forward strand.
AGAAAACTATTGGATGTCAATTTAAAGATACCTTATGAATTATTAAGATATCTTTGTATTTATTAATTAAATATAATAAAAGTTTTCAATGTCTCAGCGTTATAAATCACACAGCAAGGGCTTTCATGTAGGATTTCGGATCATGTCCCATGTATCCAAGCATCCTTGGCTTTCCTTTGTTATCAGCTTGAAAGACTCTATGCACTGTAACACCTTCATCCTGTATGACTGTCAAAGTATTATCATATGAACAAGGCCACAGTTTGGCAGTAGTTGGATCGGTCAGACCTCAGGGAGAATAGATATGGCAGCCTGTGAGCTGACCAAGTGGAAAGAATACCATCACCAAATTAATTAGTCCATTACTTTTAAATCACCCTTATTCCAAGTCTCCCAATGGTGACAAAATATAGATAAATTACTTGGAAATATGTTAAGAGTGGCTTCTAACACAATTTCCAGTACAACTCTGATTTGTATTTTAAACCTCATAAGTTTGGTTTTCCTTATTAATACTTCTGTTGACACCATTCTGGTCTTTTGAACTCCCCCATAATTGGTCAGTAATCAACATAATGACAGCATTATGAGCTTTGCTTGGCCTGTTTCTTCAAAGACTCCCAATTGTTCTGCAAATCATCCCTGAAGTCAAAAAGCACATGATTCCATTGGTTATAGCAACGGCACCATTATACTGATCCTAAGTTACTGTGATTTTATACGTCCTAATCCATGTGACTAAGAGATCAACTTGAAAGCAGAAGCTTTATTATGTTCACAGTTTTGAGACATTCAGTTTTTCATCAGGGGAGATAGGAGTGAAGAACAGAAGGCAGGACAGTAAGCAGAGCAAAGCAAGAAAGATTAAGGGAAGACAGAGCTCGAATAGACATGCCCTGGCCACCTATCAATCTAAGCTATACGTCATACATTTTATTACCTCCCAATAATTTTATTATAACTCTAACAATTTGTTGAAGCATTTAATGAATGTCTCCATATTCTAATTATCTCTGGAAGCACCAAATATTCTTATCTGTATACTTTACTAATATTTCAGATGTTTCTTAATCTAAGCAAATTGAAATCAGGATTCAAATTCCCTGCCATGTAGAAATAGAGGCATAGAGTAGAGATCATTATACTCCCTGACATAAAACATGGTACACATGGAGGCTGAACAATGCTCTACTCAATGATAACTTGGTCAAGGTGGAAATAAAGAAAGAAATCAAAGACTTTTTGAAAGTTAATGAAAATGAAGGCACAACATACCCTAACTTATGGGACACAATGAAAGCAGTGCTAAGAGGAAAATTCATAGCCCTGAGTGCCGCCAAAAAGAAACGGGAGACAGCATACACTAACAGCTTAATGGCACACCTGAAAGCCCTGGAACAAAAAGAAGCAAATACACCAAAGAGGAGTAGAAGGCAGGAAATCATCAAACTCAGGGCTGAAATCAATCAAGTAGAAACAAAGAAAACCATACAAAGAATCAACAAAACGAGGAGTTGGTTCTTTGAGAAAATCAACAAGATAGATAAGCCCTTAGCCAGACTAACCAGAGGGCACAGAGATAGTATTCAAATTAATAAAATCAGAAACGAAAAGGGAGAGATAACAACAGAAACTGAGGAAATTCAAAAAATCATCAGATCCTACTACAAAAACCTGTATTCAACACAACTAGAAAATCTTGAGGAAATGGACAATTTCCTTGACAGATACCAAGTACCAAAATTAAATCAGGATCAAATAGACCATCTAAACCGTCCTATAACCCCTGAAGAAATAGAAGTTGTCATTGGAAGTCTTCCAACCAAAAAAAGCACAGGTCCAGATGGTTTTAGTGCAGAATTCTATCAGACCTTCAAAGAAGACCTAACACCAATACTTTTCAAACTGTTCCACAAAATAGAAACAGAAGGAACACTACCCAACTCGTTCTATGAAGCCACAATTACACTAATACCAAAAGCACACAAAGATCCGACAAAGAAAGAGAATCTCAGGCCAATCTCTCTTATGAATATCGATGCAAAAATACTCAATAAAATTCTTGCCAACCGAATCCAAGAACACATCAAAACGATCATTCACCACGATCAAGTAGGCTTCATCCCAGGGATGCAGGGATGGTTCAATATAAGGAAATCCATCAATGTAATCCACTACATAAATAATCTCAAAGAAAAAAACCACATGGTCATCTCATTAGATGCTGAGAAAGCATTTGACAAAATTCAGCATCCTTTCATGCTAAAGGTCTTGGAAAGATCAGGAATTCAAGGCCCATATCTAAACATAGTAAAAGCAATTTACAGCAAACCAGTAGCCAGCATCAATCTAAACGGAGAGAAACCTGAAGCAATCCCACTAAAATCAGGGACTAGACAAGGCTGCCCTCTCTCTCCATATCTTTTCAATATAGTACTTGAAGTTCTAGCGAGAGCAATTAGACAAGAAAAAGAGGTCAAAGGGATACAAATTGGAAAGGAAGAAGTCAAACTATCACTATTTGCAGACGATATGATAGTATACATAAGCGACCCAAAGAACTCCACCAGAGAACTCCTACAGCTGATAAACGACTTCAGCAAAGTGGCCGGATATAAAATCAACTCAAGCAAGTCAGAAGCCTTCCTATACTCAAAGGATAAGCAGGCTGAGAAAGAAGTAAGAGAAATAATACCCTTTACGATAGCCACAAACCATATTAAGTATCTTGGCGTGACGCTAACCAAACAAGTGAAAGATCTGTATGACAAGAACTTCAAGTCTCTGAAGAAAGAAATTGAAGAAGACCTCAGAAGATGGAAAAATCTGCCATGCTCATGGATTGGCAGGATTAATATAGTAAAAATGAGCATCTTACCAAAAGTAATACACAGATTCAATGCAATCCCCATCAAAATCCCAACTCAATTCTTCATAGAGTTAGAAAGAGCAATTCAAAAATTCATCTGGAATAACAGAAAACCCAGAATAGCTAAAACTATTCTCAAGAGTAAAAGAACCTCTGGGGGAATCAGTATCCCGGACCTCAAGCTGTACTACAGAGCAATAGTGTTAAAAACTGCATGGTATTGGTACAGTAACAGACATGTAGATCAATGGAACAGAATTGAAGACCCAGAAATGAATCCACACTCCTATGGTCACTTGATCTTTGACAAAGGAGCTAAAACCATCCAGTGGAAAAAAGATAGCCTTTTCAACAAATGGTGCTGGCTCAGCTGGAGGTCAACATGCAGAAGAATGCAAATTGACCCATCCTTATCTCCTTGCACTAAGCTCAATTCTAAGTGGATCAAAGATCTCCACATAAAACCAGACACACTGAAACTAATAGAAGGGAAACTAGGGAAGAACCTTGAACATATGGGCACAGGGGAGAATTTCCTGAACAGAACTCCAATAGCTTATACTCTAAGATCAAGAATAGACAAATGGGACCTCATTAAATTACAAAGTTTTTGCAAGGCAAAAGACACCGTCAAAAAGACAAAGCGGCAACCAACTAACTGGGAAATGATCTTTACCAACCTTACATCCGACAGAGGGCTAATATCCAAGATATACAAAGAACTCAAGAAGTTAAACTCCAGAGAGGCAAGTAACCCTATTAAAAAATGGGGTACAGAGCTACACAAAGAGTTCTCACCTGAAGAATATCTAATGGCTGAGAAGCACCTAAAGAGATGTTCATCATCCTTAGTCATTAGGGAAATGCAAATCAAAACAACCCTGAGATTCCATCTCACACCGGGGAAGTGATTTGGAATGTAAATTAAAAAAATAAAATAAAATTAAATTAAAAAAAAAAAAAAAAAAAAAAAAAAAAAAAAAAAACACAGGAGACAGCAGTTGTTGGCGAGGATGTGGAGAAAGAGGAACACTCCTCCACTGCTGGTGGAATTGCAGGCTGGTACAACCACTCTGGAAAGCAGTCTGGCGGCTCCTCAGAAAACTGGGCATGACACTTCCGGAGGATCCGGCTATACCACTCCTGGGCATATACCCAGAGACTTTACCTGCATGCAATAAGGACACATGCTCCACTATATTCATAGCAGCCTTATTTATAATAGCCAGAAGCTGGAAAGAACCCAGATGTCCCTCAACGGAGGAATGGATTCAGAAGATGTGGTATATTTACACAATGGAATACTACTCTGCAATTAAAAACAATGAATTCACGAAATTCCTAGGCAAATGGTCAGAACTTGAAAATATCATCCTTAGTGAGGTAACCCAATCACAAAAGATCACACATGGTATGAAGTCACTGATAAGGGGATATTGACCCAGAATCTCAGAATACCCTAGACACAATCAGCATATCAATAGATTTCTAAAAAGATGGAAGGAGAGACCCCTGGTCCTGGAAAGACTGGATGTAGGGGAACGCCAGGACAGAGTAATGAGAGGGGGTTGAACGGAGAAAAGAGGGAGGGAAGGGGGCTTATGGGACTTTCGGGGAGGGAGGAAACGGGAAAGGGGAAGTGATTTGGAATGTAAATTAAAAAAATAAAATTAAATTAAATTTAAAAAAAAAAAACATGGTATGAAGATCAAGTAGTAAAAACAGGATAGCATCGTCATAAGAGGCACGAGGGCCAATGGCACAGAAGAGGGAATTTCACAACATATATTTGTAGACTTTTATGGAAGATGCTAATAGAAGGCACATATTCAGTTAATAAATTCAGAAAATTGAATAATCACATATTGAAGGTCTGGGTTTGTAAATATGTTGCCTGAAAACTCTTCCCAGAATTCATGGCGTAAAGGAAACAGTCTGTTACCTGATTTGGGTGGTATTGATGTGAATGGCATAGCTCATCACACTTAACTTAAAATGATGAAACTTGCTATGAACTAACAATGTAAAAATCAACAAATTGTTTTTAAATAGTTGCAAGTCTTTGGTATATGATCTAGAAATTTGTCCACATATTTGAAATAATTATAATTTTCATGTACCAGTGAAATTATTCAAAATAAGAAAATATCAATAATAAGAAGAATATAATCATTTTCACACTTAAATATTTAGATAGGAAAATTTTTCATTTTGGGTTTACTCTATGGGTATATCTGATTTTTACACAAATGATCTGGCAATTTAAAATAATGATACTTAAGTTACCTTTTAAAATAACCCACATGAAGAAGGGTAAAGGGTGGATGTGGTGGTATATGTTTGCAATCCTACCACTTGAGGAGTTCTTGTCTATGAATTTGAGACAAGTCTGTCTACAGGGAGAAACCCTTTCTCTAATCAGAAACACAAGGAACCCAGAGAACTATATATATATATATATACAAAGGCCTGTGGACCTACCTGGTAGAGCACGTGCCTGTCCTGCCAATCTCTAGCACCACAAATACTGATATTAATTTAAGAAAAACCATTATTTTGTAAGATTTAGTGTTATACAATCATAAACCCTTCTGGCAAATTTATCTTTATAGAAATCATACATGAAATATCATTTTGTAATCTCACCTTTAGAATGTAGTGGGTTGGATCAATTGAGTGTGTACAATTGTCACCAAGCCTGAAAATCCAAGTTTGAGTCTAGGAACTCACTAGATAGAGGGAAGAAATAACCTCCTCCTGCATGCTGTCCCTTGATTTCTATAGATCTGCCATGACACTTGCCAGCACGTATAAAGAATAAAACCTAGAATCATGTTTCTTTAGTAAAGATAAAAAATAGTTTATCAATATTTTATATAATATATACTATATTTATGTAAAGAAGTATATAAATATGTTATATTTGTGTATTTCTCTCTGTGTCACTATTTCTCTTTGTCTGTCTCTGTCTCTGTCTCTGTCTCTGTCTCTGTTCCTGTCTCTTCTCTGTCTCTCTCTGTCTCTCTCTCTTCTATGTGTCTATTTGCCCTCAGAGGACACTTTGGAGGGATTCATTATCTTCTTCCAAATGTATGTTCTAGAGATTGAACTCATGTCCACAAGCTTGGTAGTGAGTCCCTTTGTCTGCTGAGTCATCCTTTCAGCCACCTACTAACATGCTTTCTGAAAGTGAACTTTATAATTCACATTTTTTTTTTTGGAAGTGGTAGACTTTATTTATACTCATGGTTGGCAATAGACAAAAAACATAGTTACCCCATCATCCTCAAATTCCCATGAAAGGGGTGCTAAACCCAAAGGTTTTCTGCTGGATATGCATCTGAATTTTGCTCTGTGCCATAAACCTACAGACAACCAAACCCATAACGCATATTAGTTTTGGCCCATTATCAAATTATCAGCTGTTTATAGTTATTGATACATAATCAGCATAATGGTGATTACTTAGTTTTACAATAATGAGAAGTAAAATATTCAGAAATGCTGTTCTTATCGATTTAGATATTGTTAGAACTAGAAAAGTATTGATATTAAAGACCTCTCAAATAGCATGTGTGATACTAAAATGTGACTAGTGAATTAATTCTTGCATATTTTTTAATGAACTAAACTAATCTAATTTAACGAACTACCTTTCTAAAGAAACAAAACTACAATAAAAATTGTAAAATTTACTTTTGCAGTTTTGCTTTGTCTACACTTATTTTCTTATTTCTCTCTTGTAGCCTCTCAACTTAGTTATGCCTCAGTGCAATTTTCAGATGGCACTGGTGAAAGTATCTGCTACATAACATAATTCAGAGAGAAAATTTTCAATAATTTTTTATCTTACTCAACATGTACTGAAGCTGGTACTCTGTAATTATACTTATAGAGAACAAATCCTGCAAGAAATAACAATGAGGGATAACTGATAAAAATCCGGATTATAGAGAGTCAGCACTCTAATCCTATATTCATTACTTCGTATAACTATCTTCTAGATAAAATTACTTGTAACCTATGACTTAATATCTTATGTAAATACAAACTAAATAATATTAATATCATCATAAATGATACTGGGTATAAATGAAATGCTTATCTTAGTAACTAATTGTTTAGAATAAAAACTCATTGAATTTAGTTTAAAATAATTTAGCATATAATATTCAGACATTGATATTTCAATGTTAGACCTCATCTCTAATAATTATTGCAAATATTAAAAATAATATAAGCTGAAATTTTTATATTAAATACGTAGCATGTAAATTAATATTGAAAATGTAGTATTGTACAATGGGATTCTACACTGCAATGAAGGTAAATGAGATTTTCAACTTTGTACATATAGATGGACAGAACTAGCAAAAACTACAGAGAACAAGGTAACCAAGATCCAGAAAAAACAGTGCTTCATGTTCTTTCATGCATGTGGATATGAGTTTCAAATCTTTAGACTTGTCAGTTTAACTCAGAGCACCTGTAGAAGCCAGCAGACTAGAAAGGGCTTATGCAGGAAGAGGTGGCGTTAGGAGAAGGCTTAGTAGAATACAGTTGGTATGAAAGTGGAGGGGAATAGTAAAGGAGAAGGTTTAAGTAATTTTGAAATGAAGAGTTCCTGTGGAGATATTCTGCATCCTAGAAGCCGTTTGTGTGTGGGTTCTTCCATATACATACATATATATATATATATATATATATATACATATATATGTATATATATATGTATATATACATATATATGTATGTATATATGTATGTGTATATATATATGTATATATGTATATATATACATATGTATATATGTATATATGTATGTATATATGTACATATATACATATGTATATATGTATGTATATACATATGTATATATGTATGTATATATGTATATATATATACATATGTATATATGTATGTATATATACATATATATATATGTATTGAAGCAGTGTTGCAGTATGTAGCTCTTGCTGTACTGGAACTCACTGTGTAGACCAAGCTTGTCTGGAATTCACAAATTTCTACCTGTGACCTGCCTCCCTAATGCTAGGATTAAAAGCAAGTGATGCCATGCTTGGCTCTCTATAAGTTCTTGATTAAAGAGGTTCTGTTGTCTCATTCACCATAAACAATGGACATCCCCATTGGATTTATTTGTCCACAAGAGGTATGTGGGAAGACACATAGTTTGGTCATAGGACATGGAGACAGGATGCTGTTACTGACAGAGGGACTTCCTCTCTGCTAGCTGCTTTCCACAGTAACAGAGTCCTATACAGGCTGCTGGGGAAAAGTTCTAAACACTCTTACACAGATGCATTCCCTGTAAACAAATTGGCTAGCCTTCCAGTCCGTGTTGATGAGTGCCATGAAAGCATTTGTCTATATTTTATGGGAATAATCAAGTACTTTCTGATTGTATTTAAGGCCTTCCTGCACAGGTATAAATATTAGGTCTGATACTACAAGTCTGATGAGAACTCATGACTGGAGAGGTCATAGGCACTACGGGAGAATCAGCTACTATTGTTTCATTAAGTGACATCTTATCTAATTACCCTCTATTTATCTTTATATCCACAGATTTGTTCATTTTTTCAGCCTTCATTGGTGAAGATTCCCTTTGTAGAAGATGATGATGGTTAATATAGAATACACAGTCAAAGTTCAGAGAGTATGGTACTGTTAAATTCTTGGCCCTTTACATGACATCTACATAAAAACCTAGACCTCAAATGTCAAGGACAATCATGGAAAACAGGACAGAAAAAAATGTAAGTACCAGAAATGGGAAGGATGGTTGCAAAATGGTATACTATAGACAGGGCATGGCTGATGCATTATGAAAACACTCCTGGTATATTTATCTACACAAGACCTGCATAAGTGGAGGCGATCAGCATCTCATCAAGGAAGTAAGACTGCCTCTTGAGCCCCACCGATCATGAAGGACTGTTGAAATTTAATTGTGGCTGAGGAATGTTATTCCATTTTCTTCAGTAGTTAGAGATATAGCAGATATTGTCTCTCCCAAGCTCATGAAGATAACCTTAATCAAAATTAAATGGGACACACACACACACACACACATGGGAGAAGGGAAGGAAGAAAAAGGATAGGAGAAAGGGAGGGAGGGAGAGAGAGGGAGGACCATGAGTGGGAATTGTGGGGAAGAAGAAGAAGGACTGCAGATGAGAAAAGGTGAAAGACTAAAATCATGGGATTGTCAAATAATAAAAATAAAATAACTCGGTCATAAAAATAAACAACCATATTAAATGAAACCAAACAGAAGAAAAAGCACATATGGGAAGTTACTTCTGACTTCCCAGTTCATAGTTAAAGTTGAAATGTTTTCTGAAAAAATTCTAAGATATGGCTTTTTGACTGGATAATTTTCTAGTAAGATAATTTGTTCATAAAACACCAGTTTTCTTGGTTTCTTCTCCATGTAACATTTCTATCTCTCAGACTTAATGCGCTCAAGGCTAGCTTCCTTCCTTTTTATTTCAGCACATTATGTATAGCATGTGGAATCAATCTTCATTCTGAACACTTCCCTATCTCCTATGTTTTTAATTTAACTTTTCCATTTCTGACTTTCTATCAGCACAATTATTGGATGAAACTTTATCAGTTTTTAAATCACTGCCACAGTTATTCTGAAAGACAACTTTGACAATAAGAGATAAAAAAAAATGCTACCTGAAAGTTCTTCTATAGCTTTTTAAAAATTTTATTACTTTTAACATTTTTCTCTCATATACTTAAGAGTTCTTTTTCCGAGGAGGCTATTCTAAACCTTCTCTCTAAGCTTTTTCTGAATAAATTGTAAAATGTTATCTATAATCATCTCATGTTTTTTTCTTTTTGCGAGACAGTGTTTCTTTGTGTAGCCCTGGCTGTCCTGGAACTCACTCTCTAGACCAGGCTGGCCTCAAACTCAGAAATCGACCTGCCTCTGCCTCCCAAGTGCTGGGATTAAAGACGTGTACCACCACAGCTTGGCTTTCATTTCTTACTTCAGAACCATAGTTAAGACTTTTTGCGTGTTTGTTCCTTTACAAATTTTGTCTTTTCTATTTCCTTAGATTAAATAAACACTATTTAGCTGTACTTTTTTGAGCTTACACATTTGATTGAAATCACACTTCTGTCTTTTTATGCCGAGCTTATTTTTCTTAACATTATGTAATGTTAGATCCATGTTGCCACAGTTATGTAATTTCATTCTTCATGTGATTCTGTAGATTTCTTGCTCTTGTTTAATACTTTTTTTTTTCACCTAGCTATCTCAGGACAGTTTCATTCTACTAGTAGATTACAGTGAGTTATGGTGTGATATAAACATGCTCATAAAGTCATTTTTTGTTTTATAACCTTCAATTATATGTGCAAAATGGAAATGATGCTGCTGGATCATAAGAATGTTTCTTCCTCTCTCTCCCTCTCTCTAACACACTCTCTCTCTCTCTCTCTCTCTCTCTCTGTGTGTGTTTGTATTTGTGTGTGTATATGTGTGTACATGTGTGCGTGTATCTGTCTGTCTGCTTTGTAACCCCTAGACTATTTTCCAGAGTTGTAGTACTCATTTGAATTCCTAACAATGTGTATAAAAATCATAATTTTGGGCCGGACAGATGGCTCAGTGGTTAAGAGCAGTGACTGCTCTTAGGTCTTGAGCTCAATTCCCAGAAAACATATGGTGGCTCACAACCATCTGTAATGAAATCCGATGCCTTCTTTCTATTGGTGTGTCTGAAGACAGCTACAGTATACTCATAAATAAAATAAATAAATATTTAAAATAATCATAATTTTTCCCATTATCATCATCATTTCCCTTGTGCTAGTTTGAAAACTTGCCTTTTAAACATTTCTGATATATACATATATGCATATATATGTATGCATGTTTGTGTGTGTATGTATATGTATATATATGCTTTAATTTATATGTTGATAAAAATTGTGATGTTGAAGATTTATATCCTACTATGACCATTTGTACATCTTCTTTGAGAGCTATCTGCAAAGAAAGAACTAAGAATCACCCCTTGTCCTTTGATACTGATGTTGCCTTCTTATACTTTTACAATTATATTTTTTGTAAGAGAAAGAACAATGAGGGAATATGTAAGATACTTTTGTAATATATATGAAAGGTTTCTGCATGCTTTTTTGGTGATGTAAGAAAGATACTCTGGTTGCTAAATTATAGGCCAGCTTTGTAAGAGTGGCAAGATGAAAATTGATTTGGATGATAAACTGTCCTCCTCACCAAAAGACCACTTAATCTGGGTGCTCCAAGAGATTTATTTTACTTTTCAAAGAATTTATAATATTCTAAATAAATAATTTATAGCTGTGGTAAAGAAGGTCTTAAATTATAACAAAATATGGCCAGCTACTCAAGGTGTTTTCATTCAGAATATGATCATTATATCTATACTTAATATTCATCAGCTTAATAAAAATTCAGTTATATATGTTCCCATTTATTATTATTGGGAGACCTTGATTTTTACTATCATTTTCTAGTTCAACTTAAATGTCCCCTTTATTTTTTGTGGATAATTCCTAGATACAGCCTACACTCCCCTGAGTTAGCCTGTTCCCTGGGGCCCCACATTAAGGACATTTGCTGATGCATTAACTTTCTTATTGCAGATTTTATGGCTCCTGGCTTCCTAGAGCCATTGCACAGATTGGGAGTAACAGTTGAAAATATTCTGCCAACACAGCAAAATAGCTCCACAAAAAATAGGAGATAATGAACCAGTTAAATTGTTCCGTAAGCAATAAGCAGAATGTGGTAGAAACCATAGGCAGTGTGCTGTCAACACCACAGAGACAAACAGAAATTCCTCCTTGTTATAGACTGACAGGTACAGTTTATTCTATGTGGTGATTTCAAGGAACAGTAAGCTCTCACATTTCATGACAAGCAGCAGGTTTCAACTCTGGGCTTGACTTGCAAGCCAAACAATGAAGAGACAGGGTAGGGTGCCAAGGTCTTTGATGGTTACATTCAAATGTCTGAGCCCAAGTTTTCCCAGAAAGACATTCAGGGCAAACTCTCAAAAGTTGAATTTAAAAACATCTTAGACGAAACACAAATAAGTAAACAGGAAAGGAGAGTTCTCTTTCCCTTGGTCATGGAAACATTTTCAATACCTGGGACCATTGTAGTACATTGGCATGTTTATCTCCACTGCCCTCTCTTGTTTATGGGGGATACAATACTATTGAGAAAAAGACGGAGATACTTAGGGAGATCTGATCAAAAGTAAGTACAAAGTCATTTCAACCAGTTCTGCCTCCAGCTCTCTTTCTAATATTTTAATGTTATATATATTATTATCAGTAGCATTTTAATTATAGTAAAAAAAAACCTCCTGCTCTTCTATCTCTAAATGAATTACATTTCAATATTCATAAAACTACAGCTCCTTTTCAATTTGGCCAATACCAGTAAATTTAAGAGATAGTAAAGGAATACAGTTTTTCAGTCTGAGTTTCCCTTACTTAAAAATTACATTGTGAAGTATGCGTACCAATAAAGATCCCAGATCTCACTCTGGTAAATGGTAATCAGTAATAGGAAGGAACATAATTGAAACTGAGAAGATGGGTTAGTCAGACCTGTGCTTGCTGAGAAGCCTTTTGACCTGATTTGGCTCCTTAAATTGTATGTAAGGAGCTGCGTCTGGTCGTGTGCACCTTTAATCCTAATGCTGGAGAGGAAGAAATGAAGAGATTCCTAGTGATTGCAGGCCAGCTAGTCTTACCAAAGGAGTAAGATTTAGACTCAGCAACAAGAGATAGTTTCAAAACAAAATAAAGAATGATAAAAACTCAAGTAACATCAGTCTTTGCCAGCCACACAGACAGACAGACAGGCACACATGCACACACACATGAATACACGCAAACATATCATGCACATATTAACACAGATGCATTCACATCCAAGAACATGTATATACATATACGCCACCCATACATATAATCCACTACATCAAATAATAAAATTAGCCTTTGAGTCTCTTAGAAAAAGCATTTGAAAGCCAATATATTTCTTTCTATCTCCAAGATCCAGAGGGAAGATAAAATAGAACTAAGGTAGTATGAAGAAATACAAGAGAAACAAAAGTAAGCAAGACAACGTTTTATGTATAAGCCACCAAAACGTTTAACCTGAAAAGTAAATTGAAAATAGTAATGTTTAAATTTATGGATCTCACTTTCCTGTACAGCTATGGGCAACTCTCAGTTTTTATCAAGGCCCTGTCTTCTATTTGGCATTTGCTTCATTAATTTGATTAGACATATTTTAAGTAAAGGAGGGCAAATCTAAATTACCACTTATGAAAGGTGATCATGAAGGCTAGGTTATTTTTAGATGACCCATAATTTTTCAAACAGCGTAGGTACTATTGTGGTACCAGGTGACATTATATTTTCTTTTATCTTTGTAATTGGTTCTTTGAAAAATTTACACAATGAATTTTGATCATATTCCCACTCTCTTTGAACTGCATGAAGGTCCCCCGTTCATCCAACTTTGTGTCTTTTTTAAAAATCTTTCTAGTCCAAATTGACTTAATGTATTTGTGAATTTCCACTAGAATGGGGTCATTCTACCAGTGCCAATAGAATTAAGGAAAAATGACTCCTCTCTCCAAGCTGCTTTGATTTGCCCATAGCTCATTGACTAGTAGTTGGCCTACATGTCCACTCCTCTCCATACTTGTATTTGTTTTCAGTTGAGTTTGTTTGCACTTGTGCCTGCTGTTATAATCTCAATGGGTTTCTGTGTGCAGGAGCGCTGTTATGTCTCAAATACTGTAACCTATTCATATACTTTGTCCATCTGTTACAGATACCATGCCCTCTTCCACCATAATCCCTGAACCTTTCAACGAGAGGGTGCAATATCTTTTTGTTGTTGTTGTTGTTGTTCGGAACTGAGCCTTCAGATGTCTCTTACTATCTGAACATTGGCCAGGTGTAGGTCTATATTAATCAATATCTAGTTCAAATAGTAACATGAGGGTTTAGAGATGCATTAATTTGTGAGTATAATAATAAGTCATTATTATTCAATTTAATATTGTGTGCATTAAACAGCTTACTAGTAGTAGGTTCTTCGCTTAAGTCTATCACCTCTCTAGCCACAGGTTCCTGGTTAAAACAGAGAGCCATTGATGAATTTCATCTTGTGCAATGGGTATTAAATCTGATAGGAAGATAGTTGGTTACTCTGATGATGCAATAGGGTCTTACCATCATATTTTGAATGGTAAACAATAAAAATGTTTGTAGACTGCGGAGTTTGTGGTTTTTAGGGGATGTCACTGGCCAAAATATTCAAAAATATAAAACCTATCGTCAGCTCTGAGCTTTTTGTTTGTAATATCTAGTAGAGCCATTGTTGTTCTATTATAGGATAACTACACATAATTCAAAAGATAATTAGATAGATAAGTAGATAGACGGACAGATGATAGAATAGATATGGCAATATTCCTTTTTATTAGATATTTGCTTTATTTACATTTCAAATGGAATCCGCATTCCACATTACCCCTCTGAAAATTCCCTATCCCATTCCCCTCCCTCTGCTCACCCCCACCCCCTAATTTCCTGACTTGCATTCCCCTGTTCTGGAGAATCGAGTTGATATGGCAACATTCTTAAAGAAAATTTAAAGAAGCTTTTATTCCAATAGATAGGCTTTTCACATGACATTTTGAAAGTCTTTAGGATTACTTGTCTCTCCCTGTATTACACATCACTTCTATCCCAATTTAATTCTTTCTATTCCATTAACCCTCTTCAATCATCCATGGCTGATTACTGATCTCCTGCTATTTTATTCTGTGAACTCACTTGTAAGAACTATTCATTTATTTATTTGAAATGAATTGCAGAATGCATTTCCAATACTGCTGTTGAAATCATCAGGTAATAGTTTCCCTCACTGTCCTTTCCTTTCTTAACATCTTTAATGTACTCGGCACACTACCAAGGTGAAAGGTAAACACTAATTCATCTATAAACTCTTTGCTTTACAGTGGTGACCTGTGTACATAACACAGTAATATAAAAGTAACACAAACCCTGTGGGCCCATCCAATCAATATCTGACTGGAAATAAAAGCCCCCTCGATGAGATGCAACCCAACCAGAACACCGTATAGGTGGCATACAATCTGAGACTAGATAGGTCAGGGATCAAGAGAAAAACCAAATACTACTGTTCTATTAAAGGAATGTAGCAATAAAATGACTCCTAGTAGCAATTCTCCAAATCTATAAACCAGTGTTTTACTTAGCCATCATCACAGAAGCTTCCTGATATAGAAGATGGGAACAAATACAAAGACCCAAAGCTAGATGCTGTACAGAGAGTGATAGATCTTGGAACATTCAGTCGGAAATGGGATGTCTCCTTCAACTCCCTCCCCTCAGGACTCATGTACATCATCCTTAATCATCAGGGAAATGCAAATCAAAACAACCCTGAGATTCCACCTCACAGTCAGAATGGCTAACATCAAAAACACAGGGGAAAGCAGATGCTGGAGAGGATGTGGAGAAAGAGGAACACTCCTACATTGCTGGTGGGATTGCAAGCTGGTACAGCCACTCTGGAAATCAGTATGGCGGTTCCTCAGAAAATTGGACATAGTACTACCTGAGGACCCAGCTATACCACTCCTGGGCATATACCCAGAAGATGCTCCAGCATGTAATAAGGACACATGCTCCACTGTGTTCATAGCATCCGTCTTTATAATAGTCAGAAGCTGGGAAGAACCCAGATGTCCCTCAACAGAAGAATGGATACAGAAAATGTGGTATATTTACACAATGGAGTACTACTCAGCTATTAAAAACAATGAATTCATGAAATTCTTAGACAAAAGGATGTAACTAGACAATATCATCCTGAGTGAGGTAACCCAACCACAAAAGAACACACATGTTAGGAACTCGCTGATAAGTGGATATTAACCTAAAAGCTCCGAATACCCAAGATACAATTCACAGACCAAATGAAACTCAAGAAGAAGGAAGACCAAAGTGCTTTGGTTCTTCTTAGAAGGAGGATCAAAATTCCCATGGCTCATAGCCAACAAATGGACTGAGCATAGGGTCCCCAATGGAGGAGCTAGAGAAAGGACCCAAGGACCTGAAGAGGTTTGCAGCTCTATAGGAGGAACAACAATATGTACCAACCAGTACCTCTAGAGCTCCCAAGGACTAAACCACCAACCAAAGAGTACACAAGGAAGGACCCATGTCTCCAGCTACATATGGAGCAGAGGATGGCCTTTTCAGACATCAATGAGAGAAAAGGCCATTGGTCCTGTGAAGGCTTGATGCCTCAGAGTAGGGGAATGACAGGTCAGGAAAGTGGGGGTGGGGGGATTGGTGAGCAGGGGAAGGGAAGATAGGATGGGGGACTTTTGGAGGGGAAACGAGGAAAGGGAATAACATCTGAAAATTAAATAAAGCAAATATCTAATAAAAAGAAAAAAAAAGAAGAGAAAGAACTAGTACAGTTGGAGGACACAAAGGAAACAAGGTCTTCTAAACTCAGCAGGACCAGTGCACTTGAGAACTCAGAGACTGTGGCAGCATGCATAGTCTTGTATATGTCTTTTGGGTGCTAAGTGCCAAAGGGGAAATAAACACAAACTCATCTTTGATCAAAAGAGTTACATCCAACAGATAACCACTCACAAATGAAAAATGTGTTCTTTTAAAACAATGTCACATGGTATAAGAAGCATTCTTATAGCCAGGCCCCATACCCACCAGGAGATGAACACAAAACACAATTAATGGTATTTTTGGAGAGTCTTAGTCTCAAGTCTTTATCAAGGCTTTTCCTTCCTACTCTCCGTCATTCCTTCATTCCTGCGTCCCTTCCTTCCTTGCTACCTACGCTGGATTTGGGTAGGTAGAGAAGTGGAAAATATCTGGAAGGAGTTGTGGATGGGAGACCATAATTAGAAGTTATTATGTTTTTTAAACATTTATTTTCAATTGCAAAGTAAATTAAGTGCGTAAAATAATCATTGGTTCTTTGATATGATCCTGCTTCTACTGTCATCTTTTGGGCCTCATGTGTCTTGTGTGCCTGAGTGTTCATGTTTCTCTGGATGCTCTGATTCACCTCTGTAAGATGATCTTGTCCCTTCCTTCTTCTTGCCAGACATTGATAATATGATTTGATTATCAATACTGGAAGCAGCAGATAAATGTATATGCAGCAGTCATATTTTGCTGCCAAGTAAAGGACATTACTCTTGACTTTCAGAAATGGACACATTTCTTAGGACTATCACCAGATCTGTCCCTCAAACTTAATAACACTGGGGTCTAGAATTTTACAGCAGGAAACTTGGAAGTCAATTCTTTGTAATAAAGAAATATTGACATTAAATGTTTTGTATGATTTTTGCTTTTTAAATATAAGAAGAATGCCTGGATTTGAGTTAGAAATGTAAAAATTGGCAGTTACTTCAGGTCAGAGAAGAACTCACAGCACATGCAATGTATTTATCATTTTGATTTCACTTCCTAGGATAAAAACTTAAAGTAGAGATTCTTTGTAAAAGTGCAGTGACTCAGGCTCCCTTCCCAGTAGGGAAGGCTCCCAGTAAGCACTTCTCCTGGAGATCCCAAGTAATGTTAAAGTGCCATAAAATCTAACGAAGACTCAGGACTATACATCTGTGTGCACATGAGGAAAATATTGCCCAGATTATTTAAACAACAGCACATACTGAGCTCTGTGCTGCAACCCCTGGTCTGGGACTGTTTGTTCCCCCTGTACCAGTGCGTAACCCCTGGAGATGTCCCTTGATCTGATCCTCTTACCCCATTTGCATTTGAGATTCATGTCTCAAAACAGACAGAGCTTATATGCACCTGCGGAGCTTGATTGTACTAGTAGAGATAGTTTTGAAATTACCTGTGCCTGGCTCACTCATGGAAATTGTGGAACAAAGTCCTTGTGTGATCATTCATTGAAAATCTAAGTATCAGAGCTGGAATCCATTAGCTCTAACAATGAATTTTAACCCATCAGTGCCATCCCTTCACAAATAATTATCAACTGTCTGTAGTTGATGGCTATTATAATTGTGAAAACATTTGTATTGAAAATAACTAATTCATCTAGGTGTATAATTCATCTAGGTGTAACTAATTCATCTAGGTATATTACTTTGAAAAGATTTCCTCAAGAATCCTATCACCAGTGTATAGCTCACATTTGACGCAAGCTCTTTTCTGCTCAGTCACATTTGAAATGTTTCTCTTCTGACACTGTTGTCTTGGGAATGGAGCAGCTAGTTGCTTCCTTATTCAATTGATGCCCTCACACTGAGTTCCCTTACCCCTGGTGAACAATACTGCTTTTTCGTAGATTATAAGGACATATCAAAATAGTTTTCCAAAAAATGTGGTACCAAAGGGTATGATATTGGCATGCATCCAAATTATACTGAGAAGTATTAACTACTAACTCTATTGGCAAAGAAACTACTATTCATTATTATTTAAATAATGATTTCTCAGACTTAAAAATGCTAGAGATGGCTAGAGAATGAAATAGGGCAATGATTCTTTAAAAATAACTGAGCAAAGTTAATAATAAATCCTCCATCAACCTGCAATAAAAGATAAGTCTTATTTATCTGTCAGTACATCTGGAGGGGATGACTTAATTACCCTTCGACCATTCTCATCATTACCAAGCTCAACACACTTGAAAAGTGGGATGTTTTCAAACAACAAAATGATGCTTTCTGTCAGTTTCATGATACCAATATTGACAGCTAAGTAGACCTAAGTAACTGTCAATCACAACAAAATACACACTGCATCCTCTCAGAAACATCCTGAGCATTTCTTACAGGTATTTTTTCTAGCCAGTCAACTCTGCTAAAATAACAACACTTTAACTCACATCATCAGTAATAAGACCCACAAAGGTGTTGTGCTGTTTATTTTCAGTTTTAACTTCTTTCCTTTAAAATAT
Organism: Tokudaia tokunoshimensis; assembly: GCA_036184795.1. Taxonomy (NCBI): domain Eukaryota; kingdom Metazoa; phylum Chordata; class Mammalia; order Rodentia; family Muridae; genus Tokudaia; species Tokudaia tokunoshimensis. The sequence goes on from BTHU01000016.1 coordinate 97,266,427, forward strand.
GTACTCTGATGGCAATGCTTGACTATTTTACACTAGTAAATAGTGTTACAGCCCAGGATGATACCTCATATTATTTATCCTTTTCCTTATAAATAGAAAATGTATGTTTTAAATTTCATTAGCAGAGCATGGTGGTGCATGCCATTAATCCCAGCACTTGGGAGGCAGAGGCAGATAGATTTCTGAGTTCAAGGCCAGCCTGTGATCTACAGAGTGAGTTCCAGGACTTCCAGGGCTATACAGAGAAACCCTTTCTCAAAAACCAAAAAATAAAATTAAAAAAAATAATTTCCTTAGTGGTATATTTTTGCTTATGCAGCTATTAGGTCTTATTGATAATTCCACCATAAATATATTTATATGCTTTTATAGACATATTTTATTTTTAATTATGGAAGTTAATTCTGGAGTCAGCATGTAATACATTTGTTCAAAACATATTTTCAATGATTTTTCTGAATTATCTGACTTCCAAATGGCCTATTTGAGGGTTCAATTTGATTCATAGTCTGAATAGACTACAGACCATGTGAATAGCCCACATGTTCTATATGACAGAAGAGTCAAGAATTACATTTAAGGGCTGAAGAAATGGCTCAGTGGTTAAGAACACTGACTGCTCTTCTGGAGGTCCTGAGTTCAAATCCCAGCAACCACAAGGTGGTCACAACTTGTACTGAGATTTGATGCCCTCTTCTGGTGTGTCTGAAGACAGCTACAGTGTACTTACATATAATAAATAAATAAATAAATAAATAAATAAATAAATAAATAAATTTAAAAGAAAATAAATATTACATTTAAATCTACACACCTGGACAAAAACCTTTATCCATGTTTTGGTTTACTTATGTGTTTTGCCTGCATCTTTGCATATCTAGATTGGAATACTAGAAACAAAACATTTTTGTTAAGTAATTTATCATTTGATTTAAATAAATATTTTGGGGGAATATATACTTTGAGCTTATGTATTTCAAAATTTCTTTAACTGAATTGGTAACAATATCAATAGTTCAGACTTCATCATTATTAAGATGTGTCTTTCCTTCTATAGCTATTCTATAGCCATCCATAGACTTTGGGGAAATTAGAATTGCTGTAATTGTCCTTTGAATCAAGCTGCAGAAACAACTATATGTGGTGTGTGTGTGTGTGTGTGCGTGTGTGTGTGTGTGTGTGTGTGTGTGTGTGTGTGTATGTATAAATTAGTCTGACCGTTCAGGATGCTAACTAACTCACTAACTGACTGATAACATCAACAAAAGCAAACTCTAGTTAAAAAAACATTGTTGTCACCTTTGAAGAAACATTTCTTTGAATTCAAACTTGCATTATGAGAAAGATTACTATGAACCAGTCTGTTTTCTGGAACCAACTCTTTGTCCAAAGCTGCAATACGGTGCTGATGGTGTTGCTGAATGATCACTTGTTTGAGAAAGTGGTTCCTTTCCCTTGCACAATGGAATCTATATTTAGATTTTCCTCCTTTTCTATTGCTTTCCCAAATTTAATTTCACATTCCTCATTGTCTTTGCTCTCCTTCTGTATAGTCGAGCTTCTGCAAATATATCATGTCTTACATAGTTTGAACTTCTACTGGTTGAAATGCAGAGATATCTGCGTATGGGTTTTGGGTGGTTTTCTAAAGTTAAAGAGAGTACACAAGGAAGCATTGATCATGGCTAACCCCAAGACAATCCCCCACACTCGGGTGTTTAAAGATGCTGGAGATCAAGCTTTACTTTGCTCTCAGTGCTCGTGATGTACATTGTGCTCATATTTTTATTGTTTCTACTATTCCTTGAATTATTTGGCTGTGGGTTTTTTTTTCATATACAGTATTGACTCAGCTTTACAGATTCAACAGAACAAATGACTAGGGTTTTAATGCAGATTGCATAAAATTGTAGATTCGCTTGTATAAAAGAGATGTAAACCTGGAAGCTATAAAGGTCACTGAAATAAACTTAGTTTAGAAAATCAAGGGCAGAATGAAGTCATATGTACATATTAGTAAATTATTATTTAGTCATTAAATTACTATTCAATAATGAAATCAAAATTATCAAGTTGAGCATAGAACCATGGAGGGAAATGTGAAGTTATATGAGTTCAGGGCTGCAAAATTTACTGTGACAGAAAGAAGAACCACTAGTATTATGGTCATTGTAGTCTGGAATAGTGTATTGTATTTTGTAAGTAGTCAAAGAATATATTTCAAATGTTCTCTTCACCAGCATGAATAGAAAAGTATAGAAAAGTAAATTGAATTTTTCATGTCTAAAGAGTTATTTTATTCTGGTAATAATTTCTGCCATTTGGTCACATTCTTGTGACACTTTTTGAAGAGGAGGAAATGCACTCATTAATGCTCATTTAAATGTACAAAAATGCACATGATGTTTCAACATTGGTGTTCACCCAAGGACTAATAAATATATTTATTAAGAAAACGTGCTAAAACTGACCTATATTGCTCAAATGCATGTTAGAGTTAGCAGAGCACCCCTTATTACTTACAGGAGAACGGTATTTCCAGAACTGCATTGATTTTGCTTTAAGCTACTCAGACTATTAAAACAGTGTCACAGGAACTTTATACTGAAAAATAGTCATAAAAATTTAGACCTGGTATAAAGGAACTAGTAAATTATAGTATAAGTTGCTGTTGAATATAATGATAGTAATGTGAATAATATGGTTCTAAATTATTGATATGTATATCAATATATAAAATATATATATTATTTCTGCACAAAATCTACTCTAAAAATAAACTGAATATTGCTTCTTAATTGAAAGTAAATGTGGGTTCAGACACAAAGAACGATTAGAATATGTTAGCCTACATTTTATATATTATATATATTATACATCACTAAAAGTAAACCCAGTAAGAAACTAAGTTGTAAATAAATCAATCCATAATATAAATGTATTTAAGTTTTAAGTTATTAGAAAAATGGGTTAAAGTAACTCAACTCCTTAAATATATTTCAGTATCAAAATTGCCAAACATAAATATCCAAAGTACAATCCAGAATTTGTCTTTGTACCAATATGTAAAAAGGGCTGTGGTCAAATGGTATGAACAAATATCTTTTCAAAGAAGGATCAGAGATAATATCTAAAGGGAAGAAATATTTGAACTGGGTCATGAAGATTAAGTTCAATAAAGGAAAAATTAAGAATACATGTCAGACAAAAAAGAAACCAATAAAATCAATGAATACTCAGAAGTAAAGAATACATAATGACGATTTTATGGAATGGAATGTCTGTCATTATCAATAGTTAGCATCATATAGAGAAAAGCCAATGAAACTACAAGTAATTTTATATCACTTGGTGAATTTCTTTCTATTGAAGTCTCAGAATGATATTATTCTAATGAATTGTTGAACAAAGGAATTATTTCACTTTCATTTAACAAAGATAATTTGGCCTCAAAGGTGATTAATATGGCAAGGAGAAGTACTTCATTTGATAGAAAGAGATTGGAAAACAGCTAAGGGGAAATTAGCTGTCTACTTTCAGACTATGTTGATTTTCTGGGTGCTAGACAGACTCTGAAACAATAATTTCATTGGGGGGATATACAGGGATGTAAAATATCTAAATTACAAATTGGCATTGACTGGGATTCTTCCCTTTTTTTTGGCATACCTAGAAATTAAAAGCTATCATGTGCTCAATAAGATCAAAGTCTAATTTTAAATGCTGATCATAAATATGAAATAGAATAACTGATAACTCAGAATTTTCTCATACTCAGTTCATCTCCTTTGACTTAAGAGGAAGAATGGGGAACACTAGAATGTGACAGGGCATGATAACTTTGAGCTGTTGCATATACTTGTTAGATGGTTAACAAAAAATGGAGTTAATTTGAAAGGTCTCATAGTTAAGAATTGAATTTGAGATGCCAGATGCTCTGGATGTGAGAAAGTCCCTTCTCTACTTACTCAAGGGGAAATTTGTGGGACAGATGCAGTAATGAACCATGAGCAACAGTGGCTCCTCCTGTTGAGTCAGTTTATATCTACACTGAGTTGACGACACCTTCAAAGTAACCAATGGCAATATCGGTTATTAGGAAAGCAACAGACAGAAGCTTAGCATGGCTGGCTTCTGAGAGGCCCAACAAGCAGCTGATTGAGACAGACTCAGATACTTATACTCAACCACTGAACAGAAGTCAGGGACCCCTTCAACAAATGGTGCTGATTCAACTGGCCATCAGCATGTTGAAGAATGCAAATCTATCCATTCTTATCTCCTTGTACAAAGCTCAAGTCCAAGTGGATCAAGGGCCTCCACATAAAACTAGACACACTGAAACTAACAGAAGAGAAAGTGAAGAAGATACTCAAACACACGGGCATAGGGGAAATTTTCCTGAACAGAACACCAATAGCTTATGCTCTAAGATCAACAATAGACAAATGGGACCTCATAAAATTGCAAAGCTTCTATAAGGCAAATGACACTGACAATAGAACAAAACAGCACCAAACAGATTAGGAAAGAATCTTTACCAATCCTATATCCAATAGAGGACTAACATATAATTTATACAAAGAACTCAAGAAGTTATACTCCAGAGAATGAAATAGCTCTGTTAAAAATGGGGTACAGGATATTTCTTTGCTCCTGTGACTGAGAAGACAGGTGCAGACAGGTACGCAGGGAACACCCGAGTGTAAGATCCCTTGGGACACTGCCCTCCAGGGCCCCACCTGCACCCAGTAGATGGGCAGCACCACCACAACCTTCTGTACACCTATCCTTTTAGGGGACATCTGCTCTACAGGAAGTCCCGTGGGTAAAGGTGAGGTTACCATCTTCACTTCTGCAACTGAACAGGCTGTTATAGCCAGGAACACGGAGAATACACTGAGTGTAAGATCACTTGGTGTCAGAGGAAACCTGCTCATGCAGAGGTGCTGAGATAGGTTTGCAGGCACACAGGAGGGAAAATCACCAGCCAGTGACAGCAGGACCAACTAACACCAGACATAACCAGATGGCAAAAGGCAAGCATAGGAACGTTACTAACAGAATCAATGCAATTTGGCACCATCCGAACCCAATCTCCCACAACAGCAAGTCCTGGATACCCCAACACACAAGAAAAACAAGATCTGGATTTAAAAATCAAGTTCATGATGCTGATAGAAGGCTTCAAGAAGGCCCCCTATTAAAAAATGGGGTACAGAGCTAAACAAAGAATTTTCCCTTGAGGAATATTGAATTGCTGAGAAGCACCTAAAGAAATGTTCAACATCCTTAGTCATCAGGGAAATGCAAATCAAAACAAACCTTAGATATCACCTCACACCAGTCAGAATGGCTAAGGTCTAAAACTCAGGAGACAGCAAGTGCTGGTGAGGATGTAGAGAAAGAGAAACACTCCTCCACTGCTGGTGGGATTACAAGCTGGTACATCCACTCTGGAAATCAGTCTGGCAGTTCCTCAGAAAACTGGGCATGATACTACCACTCCTGGGCATATACCTAGAGGATTCCTCAGCATGAAATAAGGACACATGTTCCACTATGTCCATAGCAGCCCTATTTATAATAACCAGAACCTGGATAGAACCCAGATGTCCCTCAACGGAAGAATGGATACAGAAAATGTGGTATATTTACATAATGGAATACTACTCAGCAATTAAAAGCAATGAATTCATGAAATTCTTAGGCAAATGGGTGGAACTGGAAAATATCATCCTAAGTGAGGTTACCCAATCACAAAAGAACACATATGGTATGCACTCACTGATAAGTGGATATTAGCTCAGAAGCTTGGAATACCCAAGACACAATTCACATATCAAATGATGCCCAAGAAGATGGAAGGAGAGGCCCCTCATCCTGGAAAGGCTCAATACAGCAATATAGGGGAATTCCAAGACATGGAAGCGGGAAAGGGTTGATTGGGGAACAGAGGGAGGAGAGAGGGCTTATGGGACTTTAGGAGAGAGGGGAAACATGAAAGGGGAAATCATTTGAAACATAAATAAAGAATATATCTAAGAAAAAAATTTAAAAAATGGGGTACAGATCTAAACAAATAATTCTCAACTGAGGAATATCAAATGGCAGAGAAGCACCTAAAGATGGAAGGAGAGACCTCTGGTCCTGGAAAGACTGGATGTAGGGGAATACCAGGACAGAGAAACAAGAGGGGGTTAAATGGGGAACAGGGGGAGGGAAGAGGGCTTATGGGACTTTCGGGGAGGGAGGAACCAGGAAAGGGGAAATCATTGGGAATGTAAATTAAAAAAATATAGAAAATAAAAAAAAGAAGTATTCAACATCCTTATTCTTCAGGGAAATGCAAATCAAAACAACCCTGAGATTCCACCTCACACCAATCAGAATGGCTAAGATCCAAAACTCTGGTGACAGCAGGTGCTGGAAAGGATGTGGAGAAAGATGAATACTCCTCCATTGTTATTTGGATTGCAAGCTGGCACAACCACAATGGAAATCAGTTTGGTGGTTCCTCAGAAAATTGGTGTGGGACCTTGGTGTGAAACAAGGCCATAATCCTGTAGCCATCAGTCATGTGTAGCCACGACCCAGGCCCCCAGGTTCTGGCTTGGACTACACCTCTACAGTAACATGGCTGCAGCCAGGCTCTCCCCGCCCCTTGGTTACCTGATAACTCAACTCACTATAAATAGTGTCCTGTGTGTTCTCTCTCTTGACCCTTTTCTTTATCTTTCTCATCTCTCTGCCTCTCTACTTTCTCCCGTTTCCACATCGTCATGACTTTTCTTATCTATTTTCTCCTTTCTCTTTCTCTTTTATCTCTGTCTCTCTTTCTATTTTCTTAATAATAAAGCATCACAGATATGAGCCATCTCTTATTAAATTCGCCACACAGAGCTAGCTTCAGCGCGTTTCAAGCAGTCAGAGACTCAGCCAGGCCACCTCCCATCTCAGCAGCAACAGCATCAGCCCACAGGTACTGAGAGCTCCACGCCAGAATGACTCTGCCTTTTGAGCGGGATCTATCTGCACGAGCCCACTCCGGTGTCAACATTCTCGCTATAGCAGTGAGGCAGGAGCGCATCCTGCCAGTGTTCCCTCCCCATGCGAGCTCAGTGCCTGCCTGTATCTCATATGCAGGATGCACCTGCCGCCTCTGCCCGAGCGAGACCCACACACTGCTGCTGCCCAGATTCCTTCTTTCTTTTTTTCGAGTCCTGGAGTAACAAATGCTCCAACATATAACAAGGACACATGCTCTACTATGTTCATAGCAGCCTTATTTATAATACCCAGAAGCTGCAAAGAACCCAGATGTCCTTCAACACAGGAATGGATACAGAAAATGTGGTACATTTACACCATGGAGTACTACTCAGCTATTAAAAACAGTGAGCTCATGGAATTCTTAGGCAAATGGTTGGAACAGAAAATATCATCCTGAGCAAGGTAACCCTATCACAAAAGAACACACATGGTATGTACTCACTGATAAGTGGATATTAACCCAAAAGTTAGGAATATCTGAAATACAATTCACAGACCACATGAAGCTCATGAAGAGGGAAGACCAAAGTGTGGATGCTTCAATCCTTCTTAGAAGGGGGAACAAAATATTCAGGGGAGGTAGCTGGTTCAAGGGTCTTGACAGGAAGAAAGGAGGAGATGGAAGGAAAAGGGGGTCATGATCAGGTATGGGAGGAGATGGGGATAATGTATTGATGGTCAAGAATTTGAACAGAGATGTGTAACAATGGGGTATGGGAAGCTGGGGATAGCCAGCAGCAAGTCCCAGATGCCAGGAATGCAAGATGATCCCAAGACTCACCAGGGATGAGATTAGCTGAAATGCCCAAAAAAGGGGAGGGAGAACCTGTAGAGACTATATCCAGAGGTTAGTTAGGCAAGGCCCCCAGTTGGGGGATGGGGCCACCAACTCATCTCCAACTTTTTAATCCAGAATTGTTCATATCTAAAGGAAATATGGGAACAAAGTGTGGAGCAGACCGTGAAGGAAAGGCTATCCAGAGACTGCCCTACCTGGGATCCATCCCATATACAGACACCAAAGTCAGACACTATTGCAGATGCCAAGAATTGACTGCTGACAGGAACCTGGTATAGTTGTCTCCTGGGAGGCTCGGCCAGAGCCTGACAAATACAGAGGCAGATCCTCACAGCCAACAATTGGACTGACCACAAGGACCCAAATGGAGGAGAGAAAGGACTGAAAGAGCTGAAGGAGTTTGCATCCCCATAGGAATAACAACAATATCAACCAACCAGACCCCCAGAGCTCCCTGGGACTAAACCACCAACCAAAGAATATACATGAAGGGACCCATGACTCCAGCCACATAGGTAGCAAAGGGTGGCCTTGTGGGTCATCAATGGGAGGAAAAGCCCTTTGTCCTGTGAAGGCTCAATGTCCCAGTGTACAGGAATGCTAGAGCAGTGAAGTTGGAGTTGGTGGGTGTGTGGGGAGCACCCTTAAGGAAGCAGGTGGAGGGAGAATGGGATAGGGGTTTTCTGGAGGGAAAACAGGGATAGGGTATAGCATTTGAAATGTAAATAAATAAAATATCTATTAGAAGAAGGAAGAGGAGGAGGAGGAGGAGGAGGAGAAGAAGAAGAAGAAGAAGAAGAAGAAGAAGAAGAAGAAGAAGAAGAAGAAGAAGAAGAAGAAGAAGAAGAAGACGACGACGACGACGACGACGACGACGAAGAAGAAGAAGAAGAAGAAGAAGAAGAAGAAGAAGAAGAAGAAGAAGAAGAAGAAGAAGAAGAAGAAGGACACTTAAGGAGAGGGAGACCCCATAGGAAGACCAGCAGTCTCAACTAACCTTGGCCCCTGGTAGCACCCAGAGACTGAGTCACAAACCAGACAGCATACACTGGCTGGTCCATGACTCTGACACATATATTGCAGAGGACTGCCTTGTCTGGCCTCAGTGGTAGAAGATGTTCCTAAGACTTGAGATAACACGAAAAGGGGATGCCTGTTGGTGGGAGAAGCACCCTCTCGGAGGCAATGGGGAAGAAGAATGGGAAGGAGGAGGAACTGTGGGAGGAAGGACCAGAAGAGGGGGCAATGCCTGGAGTGTAAATAAATGAAATAGTTAAATAAAAATAAAATTGATACTATTATTTCTACAAAATTCTGTCATAAAAATCTTATTGCCGGTTTTGACTATATATATTAAGTCAGCATGAGTAAAAGGAATTCACTATATCATGAATTTCCTTGTTTTAAAATTTTACTTAAATAAACCTGTAAGCTAACATACATAGAACATTATCTTTCCATTTGATTAAGTAAATGGTTTCCAATGTGATTTACTAGGTTACTGTTACTGAAACTTTTAGGTTTTCTAAAACTTATGGTAGTTTTTAAATAGTAGATTTGTTTCGTATCATTTAAGAGATATACAGTCTTCATAATGCTTACATCGCATTTTAAATTTATGTATGAATTATCTAATTATGAAAATGTTTCTTTGTAGAGTTTTTATAATAATCAGGATTGTCAGTATATATCAAAGAGATTTTAAAAGTGCTGGATGAATATTTATTCTATTTCATCATTATTATTTGAACACATCAAAGCAACAAATGACATGTGAAAAACACTAAGCTGAATTCATTATTGCCATTTTTCTGTTTCATGAATAAATTAGCAAGAGAATTATTCAAATTAAGCTTTATGAATTAATATCAGAGGACTAATCTGTTCCTAACAATAGGCTGGAAGATTGCCAAATAAGTGACAAATCCTGACTTTCAAACAATTGGAATCATCTTCTGTGGATGCTTCCCACAACACTTGTTGCTATACAGACAGCCTGCTGAGCTTCCATCAAGGAGGAACATAAATTCAAGGGCAATCCATGATTTAGTTAATCTTCCCCTTGGCCTTCACAAGTCTCTGATGGAATACTGCAGGGTAATCTAACAGCTAGAAGAAACATGCCTTTAGGTACAGTGCTTGGGGAAATAATGTTAATGACTAGATCTAAGCCCTTCTGGCTTTTAAAGCTCTAGATCTGTATATAAAGCCTGACTCTACCACTAAACACTCCTTGGCCTTTAAATACCCCAAACCCTTTGTCAAGTTCTGTTCCTTTCACAGTAAAAGAAATGGACAGAGGCAGCAACAACTTCTTCTTTAATTCCTAAAATAATTCTCAAAATAATCTCTGTGTTTATAACTCATTCTCTACGTGTACCTCATTTGAAATCTGATGAAATACTTCTGGAGATATTGCTCTGTGTTTCATAAGGAATTACTGTTTAATTTTAAATATTTTAAAACATCTAAATATAAAAATTAACATGAATGTGTTATCTGCTATTTTCAGTTGGAAAAATTAAGAATGATAAATTGGTACCTGCACCAAAAAAAAGGATGAGATAATAAGCATCTCACAAAAAGAAATCCAAACAGAGAGAACCACAAGCACATAAAGCGACCTACAATAACAAACATATCAGTAACCAACAGTCATCTCTCTTTAGTATCTCTCGATATTAATGGACTCAAGCCATGTTTAAAAAGACATAAGCTAACAGACTAGATACGTAAACCATATCCAGCATTTTGCTGCATAAAAGAAACACACTTCAATATTAAAGACAGACACTATCTCAGAGTAAAAGGATGGGAAAAGATCTTCCAAGCAAATGATCCCAGGAAACAAGCTGTAGTTGTCATCTTAGCATCCAGTTAAATAGACTTTCAACCAAAAATTATCAAGTGTGATGAGGAAGGACACTTCATATGCATCAATGGGGAAATCCACCAAGAGAACACCTCAATTCGGAACATTTGTCCTCCAAATGCAAGATCACACACATTCACAAAAGAAACTTTTCTAAAGCTCAAAACACACATTGAACCCCACACAATGATAGTGGGAGACTCGACACTGCACTCTCACCAATGGACAGGTCACTGAAACAGAAACTAAACAGAGACAAAGTGAAAACAACAGAAGTTATGAACCAGATGAATTTCACAGATATCTACAGAACATTTTACCCTAATACAAAAGAATACACCTTCTTCTTAGCACCTCATGGTACCTTCTTCAAAATTGATCATATAATTGGTCACAAAACAACCCTTAAGTGATACAAGAGGATTGAAATAACCTTGAATCCTACAAGATCACCGCGGCCTAAGGGTCAACAACAGCCAAAGCAACAGAAAGCCCACCTACATGTGGAAACTGAACAATTCTCTACACAATTACAACTTGGTTAGGGAAGAAATAAATAACGAAAAAAAAGACTTTCTGGAATTTAAGAAAAATGTTGAGGCAGCATACCCAAACTTATGGGACACAACGAAAGCAGTGCTAAGAGAAAAATTCATAGCACTAAGTGCCCTGGTAAAGAAACTGGAGAGATCTTACACCAACAAATTAACAGTACACCTGAGAACAAAAAGAAGCAAACTCACTCAAGAGGAATAGACAGCAGGAAATAGTCAAACTCAGGGCTGAAATCAACCGAACAGAAACAGAACAATACAAAGAATCAAAAAAACCAAATGCTGGTTCTTTGAATCAATAAGCTAGACAAACCCCTACTAACTAAAGGGTTGAGAGGCAGTATCCAAATTAACAAAATCAGAAATGAAAAGGGAGACATAGAGACAGAAACAGAGGAAATTCAAAAAATCATCAGATCCTACTGTAAAAGCCTATACTCAACAAAACTGGAAAATCTAGATGAAATGGATAGTTTTCTAGACAGACACCACAAACCAAAGTTGAATCAAGAGCAGTTAAAATATCCAAACAGGCCCATATCACACAAGGAAAGAGAAGAAGTCATTAATACCTTCCCAACCAAAAAAAGCCAAGGGCCAGATGAATTTAGTGCAAAATAATACCAACATTCCTCACACTATTCCATAAAATAGAAACAGAAGGAACACTACTTAACTCTTTCTATGAAGCCACAATTACTCTGATAGCTAAATCACACAAGAACCTAACCCAAAAAGAGAACTTCAGACAAACCTTGCTTATGAATATCAATGCAAAAATATTCAGTATAGTATTGCAAACCGAATCCAAGAACACATCAAAACCATCATTCACTACAATCAAACAGGCTTCATCCCAGAGATGCAATGTTGGTTTAATATATGAAAATCCATTAACATAATCCACTATATAAACAAACTCAAAGAAAAATATCATAAAATCATCTCCTTAGATGCAGAAAAAGCACTTGACAAAATACAACACCCCTTCATGTTAAAGATATTGGAGAGATCATGAATTCAAGGCCCATACCTAAACATAATAAAAGCAATACACAGCAAACCAATAGCCAATATCAAATTAAATGGAGACAGAATTGGAGTAATCCCACTAATATCGGACAAGGATGCCCACTCTCCCCATCTATATTCAATATAGTACTCGAAGTGATAGCTAGAAAAATAAGACAACAAAAAGAGATCAAGGGATATAAATCAACAAAGTAGTAATAAGGATATCACTATTTGCAGATTACATGATAGTATACATAAGTGACTCCAAAAATTCTACCAGAGAACTCAAGCTGATAAACAACTTCAGCAAAGTGGCCAGACATATAATTAACACAAATAAATCAGTAGTCTTCCTTTATACAAATGATAAACAGGCTGAGAAAGAAGTTAGGGGAAACAACTCCCTTCACAATAGCCACAAATAATATAAAATATCTTGGGGTAACTCTAATCAAACAAGTGAAAGACCTGTATGACAATAACTTCAAGTCTCTCAAAAAAGAAATAGAAGAAGATCTCAGAAAATGGAGAGATCTCCCATGCTCCTAGATTAGCAAAATTAATATAGTAAAAATGGCCATCCTACCAAAGGCAATCTACAGATTCAATGTAATCCCCATCAAAATCCCAAAACAATTCTTCAAAGACATGGAAAGAGCAATTCTCAAATTCATCTGGAACGATCAAACAACAACAACAACAACAACAAAAACAGAATATCCAAAACAATTCTTAACAATAAAAGAACTGCTGAGGAAAAAAATCACCCCTAACCTCAAGTTTTACTACAGAGCAAGTGATAAAAATTACATGGTACTGGTACAGAGACAGACACATTGATCAATGGAATAGAAATGAAGACCCAGAATTAAACCACACACTTATGGACACTTGATCTTTGACAAAGATGCTAAAAACATAGAATGGAAAAAGAAAGCCTCTTCAATAAATGGTGCTTGTCTAACTGGCTGTCTATATGTAGAAAAAAATGAAAATAGACCTATATTTGTCACCTTGCACAAAGCTCAAGTCCAAGTGAATCAAGGACTTCCACATAAAACCAGATATTCTGAATCTAACAGAAGAGTAAGTGGGAAAGAGCCTTGAACACATTGGCACAGGGGGAAATTTCCTATACAGAACTCCAATGACTCATGCTTTAAGATCAAGAATTGATAAATGGAACCTTATAAAACTGGAAAACTTCTGTAAGGCAAAGGACATAGTCAATAAGACAAATCGGCAACCTACAGATTGGGAAAAAATCTTCACTAACCCCACATCTGGTAGAAGTCTAATATCCAAAATATATAAAGAATTCAAGAAGCTAACCACTAAAAAAGTCAAACAACCCAATCAAAAATGGGGTATAGAACTAAACCAAAAATTTACCACAAAGGAATCTCGAAAAGCTGAGAATCACCTAAAGAAATGTTCAAAGTCCTTAGTGATCAGAGAAATGCAAATCAAGATGTCCCTGAGATTCTACTTTATACCAATCAGAATGGCTAAGATCAAAACCACAGGTGACAATACATGTTGGAGAGGATGTGAAAAAAGAGGAACACTCCTCCATTGCTGGTGGGATTGTAAACTGATACAACCACTCTGGAAATCAATCTGGAGTTTCCTCAGAAAATTGGAAATAGATCTACCTGAAGACCCAGCTATACAACTCTTAGGAATATACCCAAAAGATGCCCCACCATGCTATAGGGGCACTTATTCAACTATGTTCATAATGGCCTTATTTGTGATAGCCAGAAAAGTGGAAACAACCCAGATGTCCAACGACAAAAGAATGTAAAGACAATGCGGTTCATTTACACAATGGAATAGTACTCAGCTATTAAGAATGAGGACATCCTGCATTTTGCAGGCAAATGGATGGAACTAGAAAATATCATCCTGAGTGAGCTAACTCAGAAGCAAAAGGACATGCATGGTCTGTACTCACTAATAAGTACGCCTATGAGTTCAAGCCTCTTTCCCACTTGCTCTTCTGTAAGATTCAGAATATCTGGTTTTATGTGGAAGTCCTTGATTCACTTGGACTTGAGCTTTGTGCAAGGTGACAAATATAGGTATATTTTCATTTTTTTCTACATATAGACAGCTAGTTAGACCAGCACCATTTACTGAGTAGCAAAAAAAAAAAAAAAAAAAAAAAAAAAAACAAAGAATACCCATGATACAGTCAAAAGAACTCAAAAAGGTCAGCAAGTTGAAGGGCCCAAAAAGTAAGGATGCCTCCGTTCTCACTTGGGAGGGAGAATAAAGCAATCACAAGTGGTGAGGGATAGAGGGACCTGGGAGGTAAAATGGCCGGGCCTGGAAGAGGGGAACCTGATATGGTATTGGGTGAGGGAAAAGTACTGAAGCCCTGTGGGCCAGCAGAAAGAATAGAAACAGGCACCTTCAGGAGGTAGGAGGTTGGGGGACCCTCCACAATGCACTAGAGAACCAGGAGGTGAGAGACTTTCAGGACTCAAAGGGAGGGACCTTAGATGAAATGTCTGATCCACTTTCAGACTGTTCCACATCCCACACTTCCTCCCCACCCCCTGTCTTAATTAGGATGTCCCCACCCTACACCGCCCCACACCTTACCCCTAAACTCCCTGAGGAGGGGGAAATTATGAGCCCACCTCCAGTAGGAAGGCAGGTCATCAATGAGGGAGGGGGTTGCCATCCTACTGTCAAAACTCTCACCCATAATTGTTCTTGTCTGTAAGATTTATAGGGATGGAAATGGAGAGGAGCCTGAGGTAAAGATGGTCCAACTACAGGCCCAAAGTGGGATCCAATTCAAGGGGAGCTCCCAAGGCCTGACACTATTACTGAGGCTATGGAGCACTCACAAAAAGGGACCTATCATGACTGCACTCCAAAAGACCCAACAAGCAGCTGAAAGAGTCAGATGCAGATGTCCATACCCATTCAATGGAGAGAAGCTGCTGACCCCTGTGGTTGAATTAGGGAAGGCTGAAAGAAGCTGAGGAGGAGGGGGATCCTGTAGTAGGACCAGCAGTCTCAATTAATCTAGACCAAACAAGACCACGGTAATATCTCAAACACTGGACCACCAACCAGGCAGCATACACCAGCTGATATGAGGACCTCAACATATACAGCAGAGGACTGCTGGATCTGGGTTTAGTCAGAGAAGATTCACAGAATCCTCAAGAGACTAGAGGCCTCAGGGAGTTTAGGGGTAAGGTGTGGGGGGGTGTAGGGTGGGGACATCCTAATTAAGACAGGGGGTGGGGAGGAAGTGTGGGATGTGGAACAGTCTGAAAGTGGATCAGGGGTGAGGAATAAAACCTGAACTGCAAAATTAATTAATTAATCAATTAATTAAATTGGGGAAAAAAGAATGTTAAAATTGTTAAAATGTAGATTATACAGAAAGTACCACTAAAAGCAGGACATGAAGATTCATCTGTGAATATGACATTGATAAATAATAGAATATTTCGAAGACAGGCATATCAATGCAATCTTAGTTTAAAATTTAGTTTTAAAAGGTGACAAATTGAGGATTTTGAAATTTCTTGATCACAAATACTAACAAGCAAAACATAGAACACAATCCAAAATTGATGATCGCTCTGGAAACTTACTCTTCATTAATCTCACATGAGTGCTTCTGGATAGAACAATGAACTGAAAACACACTGTAGGGTGCCACACTTCCATTTAGCGCTAAAAGATTCTAAAATCACTCATGGATCAAAACTGTAAGGTCAGTGCAAAACATCAACATTTCAAAAATCATTGAGTGTATTCTGTAATCAAATTTCAACCTCATATTTAAAAACTTACTTTTAATGTTGGTTCCTAATAATGTTACTAGTAGAAATACATTTTCTAATATAATGAATTTTAGATTGTACACAATTATATTTTATAAATGTGCATATAATATATAAATAATTATACATATACATATATACAGATGTATGCTACATATATGCTATATATATATTCAATTAAAAAAAAGATCTTTTATTGGGAAGCACACTCATATAAGCACACAGAAAAAAAAATGATTCTCTGAAATTCTTGGGCTTGGGAAGCCAAATATATCCAGTCTCTTGAGCATTGGGAAAAATTTCTGAAGGACTTCGCCCCCTTACTGAAGGAATTTGGTCAGTTTGAATAAGGGCAGAATGATTGATTGGCCCACAACTGCCTTGAACTTGTTGAACCAATCATCAAGGGGCCTAGTGACAGGACAAAAAGCTTACATGGCCTTTGCTTTAAACTGTCTCAGGTCAGGAGGGTAAGGAAGAAGCCAGCCATCTTAGAAGTTTACCATCTTTATAACCTACCTATGACCCTTGCTCTCTGTCTGCCTACCAAGGAGTCTGGCTGCTTCTGGCCCCTCATTCCCCTAACCTAGGATTCTCTCTAGCTGTGTTATGGGTCCAATGATGACAGTGACCCTATCTTCTTTGAACTGTCAAAATAGGCAAAAATTAGATATAGCTGCCAGAGTATTTGGGGTGGGATCACAATGATATAAGGGAGCACAATAAAAACCAATGTAATGATCGAAAGCGTAAGATAGACATTTGGTGAGAATCTGCTATGTGACAGGTGTACCAGCTTGGTGAGGGTGGTCTTCAACAGCAACCCAGAGATACGGTCCTAAACATGGGGTCCTGATTGTGTTCATTTTTTTTTGTCAGTTAAGAAATTAAAACGCAGAAAAATCTTGAGCTTCGTAGGTAGTGGTAATAAAATCTAGATAATAGTTAACAGGTGCAGACAAAAATCAGCAGTTGAATAAAGACTTGTTAGGTAAGGAAACATAAATCAAGCTGCCACATTGACTACAGGACCACCTAAAATGCAGAGGGCAGACTCTGGAAATTAAATGAACCACATTTCAAAGACATTTTTCCAAATAAACTTGTTTATAGATAATTACCTCTGAGTTTATATTTAATTATCTAACTATTATATTACAAAAAATTCATTTTGATAGCTGGATTTATGGTGAACACCTATACTCTCAACACACAAGGGACAGAACAGGAGAAATATAGTGGAAAGCTTGCCTGAGCTGCATTACACATTCAAGGACAATCTGAACTTCAGAGGGCTTCTTCTCCCACCCAACCCCTCTCATTTTGAATATATGTGTTTTTATGCATGTACATGTTACAGGAGGAGTGTGTGCACATGAATGCACACGAGTGTGTAAAAGACAGCAATTGATATTCAATGCCTTCTACTGTTTATCACATTATATGTTTATAGTTCTGTTGTATAATTTTACATGCAAAGACATTTTTTTCTACACAGATAACGATTTTATATCAATAAATACTGCTAGTTTGATGACTGCTAATATATTGACTAAAACCTGTTAAAAGTGCATTGCTGTAATACTAGAAAATAGAATTAGATGAAAGTTATTTCACATAAAGTAGTCATATCACTATCAGACAGAGCCACCTCGAGAATATTTACAAACCTGTCCATACTTTGCTGTCTCTTCTCATTCAGGGTCTCTGTCTACACTTAGGTCTCAGATTCAACTAAACTAGCTGGTCAGCAGGCCTTGGCAAGTCTCTCCTCACTGCTTACCCCAATTCTACATTGTACCATCATGTATGTCTGTTTAGTTGGATACTGAGGATCTTAACTCAGGTCCCCAACGAACAACTTACCCATGAGACATCACCTCAACATAAGATAAGCAACTATTTTATCATTTTTCTTACTTTTCTATATTCTAATTCCTTTTATTTTTAAATGAAGACAATTCTTTTGGTCTTTTGTTTTCTGGCTACTTGGACATTATTGGCTCTTCTTATTCCTATTAGCCACTGCGTTTTCATTTATCAGTGAAAATAAGAGAACATCTTTATCTAATGATTAGTGAAATAATATTATGTTAATAGAAAATCCCGGAAGATGATTACTTAGATGGAATGCATTAACAAAACGAGAACAGATATAGAATATCTGCAGAAAAATTAAATGTGTGAAATCACGCAAAGTTTAAAAAGTTATGTGCATAATACCTTTAACATAAAGTCTTCTTGGCAGAAAATATGACTCATTACTGGATCTGATAAATAAGTTGACATGTCTGAAAGTAGAGACTGGAGTAAGCTACAATGTACTTTAGCTGTCATGGCAAATTTTAACAATAATGGTCTAGTTTGTCCTTGTGTTTTAAGAATAGTATTTAATAAAAAGTAGTAAATATAAAAATACATTTAAATGAAACTTTATTGGAAAAAAAGATAGAACTGATTTTATTATTCTTTTTGGCAAAAAAAAAAAAATACCCATGCCTAGGTAGGTGACACAACTGACTTTGAAATATGTCCCTTTATGTAAGTCATTCATCACTCTTATTCCTATAGGTTACACCAGTAAAACTAATTGTTTTACCAATCAGTACTTCGATAGTATTTGTATTTTGGTCTGTTGGAGCACTATGTACAATCAATGGGAAATTTGTGAGGTTAGAGAACATTCTCTCCATGTATCTTTGTTGGTCTGTGACTTTTCCAGACTCCTTGGCAGGACTTTACTAATTTCAGGCAGCTCAGCTTCTCTAAGAGTTTCTTTCAGCAGTCTTTGACATTTCTATTTCGTTGGGTAGAGGGAGACATAGTGTAGTCAGTTTCAGGGACTTCCTGAAATTATCAAGTTGTTTGTTTCCTGAACTTAAGAAGATACTATATAGAATGAAATGTTTACTTCTGTTAAAACATAGAGTTGTTTAAACTTTTTATTTTTTTTATTATATATTTTATTTTATTTTGTTGGATATTTTCTTTATTTACATTTCAAATGTTATCCCATTTCCAGGTCTCCCCTCCAGAAACCCCCTATCCCATCCCCCCTACCACTGCCTCTATGAGGATGCTTCCCTACCCACCCACCCAATCCCATCTTCCCTCTCTGGCATTCCCCTACTGTGTGACATTGAACCCCCACGGGACCAAGGGACCCTGCTCTTCCCACTGATGTCCAACAAGGCCATCCTTTGCCACATATGTGGTTAGAGCCATGAGTCCCTCCATGTGAACTCTTTGGTTGGTGGTCCAGTCCCCAGGAGCTCTGGGAAGTCTGGACACTGTTCCTCCCTAACCCCAGGGCTCTACGAACCCCCTCAGCTCCTTCAGTCCCTTCTCCAACTCCTCCATCTGGGACCTTGCTCTCAGGCTAATGGTTGGCTGTGAGCATCTGCCTCTGTATTTGTAAACTCATTTTTTTTTAACACTGTGTATCTTCAGAAGATTTCTCCAAGTTGGAAAGTATAAATTAGATGGAACTGACACATGAAAATAACCCAGTGATTCTGGCCCCTTCAATGTCTATTCATCTCCACTGAAATTTACCTTAAAAATTCCCTATATCACCGGTTATTAACCTTTGGGTCATGCCCTCATTAGGCATAAACTCCATAGAATATATCTACAACCAGGGGAAAATTCAGATTACATTATGACTTGTATCCAACAAAATTACAGTTATAAAGTAACAAAAAATAATATTAAGGTTGTGGTAGTCACAACAACACAACAAACTTTATTTAAAGGTCACAGCATTGTTCTACTGTATTTTCTGAGAGCTTCATTTCAAGACTCCAACCCTGGAACAGGTTGTCTGCCTCAACATATTTTTATAAGTTTGGTAAAAGATTCCATGAACTTTCCATGTTGCATCTTTAGTGCCTGCAAAATCAGCATTGCATGGACAACCCTGCCAAATTCTACTTTGACTTTAGGATGGAGTCTGGTCACTGAGACTACATTTGCAGTAGCCTCTGTACTAATGGAGAAGCACTCCTTGGAATTGTTTCCAGCAGCAAGGGTTTCCCCTCTGAGGCAGTCTTCATTTCATCTCTCTCTATTCAAATGAATTGTATTTTCCCAAATAAGAGCCTTGGAGGTATGTGGTCTTCTCCAAGAGGCACCCTTCCTATCTTCTCATTGATGAGAAGACGTTTCTTTCTAATCGTACTTATCATTCATAATTGCTAATGTTTTGCCCAAAGTTACATTTTAAAATGTCTTCCAGTTGATTTACTCATATGTTTTTCTCACTGCTGTTCTGAATTAGATCAGTAAACAATAACCATAACATAATCTCAACGCTGTTCTACATTGAAATTTCCTCCTCCAAACAAATTAGGCCATTGCCTTTTCATTCAGTCCGACAATGAGTTCTAAGAACACAGGCAGTATGGAGCCAGTTTTTCTTAGATTATGACTTGACTAGGATCTAACTCAGGTTCTATTCAAGTCCTTATTTCTCTCTGAAACCTCAGGAGCTGAGCATTCACAGTGCACATTTTAATCTGCTTTAGGTGTTTCCACCTCTCACTAGAAAGCCTCATTAAGTTTTATTTCCAGCATTCAAAGGTTTTTCTAGTAAAATTTCTGAACTCTTCCAACAAAGTATTTCCAATGAATAAGAAATGCGTGGGCATGTACAGCACAGTGACATCCCACTCCTGGTTCAAATTTTCTGTGTTTATTTTTCTCATGCTGTGATTTATTTAATATTTAAAGCTACTCCAACAGAAAATAATAAATATGACATTATCAGCAAACATAGCCTACACACAGCTAGTAAGAATTGTACATATCTGAACTATCAGAACTATAGATACTAAGAGAGAATAGTAAGTATGAGGTAGGCTACATACCAATGCTATTTCTAGAAATATCAACAAATATATAAATCAATAAAGCAAAGAAAATCAAAGTAAAACAAATGAAAAATTAAAGTTCACCTCCAGTTTACATACCTATGCTTTAGCTAGTGATGAACATATGAAGAGGTTTTATTAAACTTTAATTTTATACTTATTTATAAACTAGCATTGTTTTATAGAAGTATTCAAATATGGTTTGAATCATAAAGGTGTACATGAGCTCAAATGGTCTAGGTCAGATAATCTACAATCACAGAAACTCATAAAAATTAATATATTTAGAATGATTATGAAACTATCATTCTATAAATGACATTTAATATATCAAATGTCTCTGCATTTTCAACACTTTCACATACTTTCAAGATAGATGTTTAATATTTATTTCCACAAATAGATACAATATATTCAAATTTTTTGTCATATTCATTGAATACATTCAGTATATCCATTGAAATATTTTAACTAAACAATAGTTTCTTACAAATCTCAAAGGAAAAGTGGGGTAAAGTTTGTGATAAAACTTGGTTACTGGGCTTAAAAATCATCAATGTAGCCATAGAAGTTTGTAGAGACCCTCTTTAAACAGGGATAATACAAAATTCAGTAAAACTTCACAATGCTATCTATAATTTGAATAAACAAATATCTCAGAATTTGAAATTTAATTTCCTAGGTATTACTTGACTTTGAGTGTTTGAATGATTTCCTGCTGAGAACTGTCTGCCTAGATCATGTGAGAGGTTTTTACCTATGGAATGTCTTTTACAAAACTTTGTCATAATGCTAAAAGTAGCATATTACATTAATGCTTTAAATCGTATTTAATGCTACCCTTCAGCTATTACCAAAGTGTTTAGAATAATAGTGATCAAAATACTTGTCAGGCAATATTTGGCTACTAATGTAACTATTTTATTTTTAGTTCTTGGATTCCCATTGTATGCCTGGGATGTCTACCATAACAGAGTAGACCAAAAGATGAATATCACTTTATAAATATTAAGAAGAGAGCTCAAAAACTGACTCGGTGGTTAAAGTTATCTTCTGCCAAGACAGACTGCTTGCATTCAATCCCTGGTACCCACATAATGGAGGGGAAAACAAAACAACTCCCCCAAATTTGTCCTATGACCACTACACATTCTGTGGCACCTATGTCCTCCCCCAACTACCTAATACAATTAAGTAAATAAATGTAATAAAAATTTACTAAGAACAAGTAATGTTTTATTTCTATAAGCTAAAATTAATTTTTTTCTATCTATATTAACACAAAAATTGCATTTGTTGATGGGTAACAAAAAATACCAAAGATATAATAGAATCCCATCGGTCAATAATAACATAATTTCTAGGCATCCTGTTGAATTATTATTACATATTGTATTTAATTGAAAAGAAACTCTATTGGAATTATGGGGATTTCTCAATCATTTGAGAAAATCAAGATTAAAAAGAAACCAGCTGAGGCATACAGCTAACATAGGCAAAGGCCTGACTGAAAGAACATCTTTTGCCCCTCAACTCAGGTTAATATCTTGTGCTTTGTTAGGAGGAAAATGACAGAAGCAGCTGACTGTTTTGCTTTGCTTTACCGAACACCAGACTACCAAAGTCCTTAACATCTTCATAGAAAATGAAAATTTACTTTAGATTTAGCCTAACAGTATAAAACCATAGTTTAAGACCTGCAGCTCTGTTCTCACTTTGTTCACAGTTTGAAGATTATAGGCATCTACTGAGATCTACAAATTTGTTACTTTTAGAACTCTCCATCTGGCACAAATTGATGGGAGGTAATGCAGCATGGCTGTTGGTTTTTTAAATTTATCAGCAATGATGAATTTATCTTTTCCTCAACCCAACCCTTCTGATCAGTCTCTCCAACTTTAAACATTTAAAATGGAGGTTTGCCTTTAACTGGTGCAAGAGCAAGAGAGAAATTAGGGAGATTTTGTAACATCTTCTGGTGAACAAAAAGTTTCAAATCCTTGGAATGTGGAAGACACCAGAATAAATCAGGTTTGGTGGTGCAAGATAAGATGCTAAAATGTCGGTGAGGATATGAGGAAGAAAGTTGATTTTTTTTTTTTTTTTTTTTTAGATACTGGATGATGAAAGTTAGAGGTATTTGAAAAGAGAAACAAATCTGAACAGGCTAAAACTTGAATATTTGGCTATTCATTTTATAAGCAAAAAGTTGTTACATATCTCGGTGCCATGGGAAGAAAGTCAGATCTGATATCAACACAGTTGCCAGCAAAATTTAGATTTTAAATATTTCTCTGGTCAGAGCATATTGTACTCAAAAAAAATTTTAAACAAGCTGTATGTTAATATTTAGTTTGATGGGCCATATTTTGTATATCTTTCTTTGGTTTTCATTAAGAATTTTCTCATCAAAAGATTTTAAATCTCAAATAATGACATGTCTTTTTAAAAGACAAATGTTCAAATATTTAATAATAATAGAGTGAACATCGATGCTGTCTCAGAAATATAAATGTTTATTTACTGATTTAGTTTTTGGAAGATTGTAAAAACAATTTGTAGCAAGAAAAACTTCATTGCTATATCTCTAACTAGAAAATACCCAAATTAATAATTGCAGAGTCTTAATACAGTGTATTTTTTAGTCTTATTTGGACACAATTCATTCTTGGGAGCCATTATTTAAGACCACACTGTTTGGCAGAACATGAGACAATTGAACTGGTATACAGCCTGTTGTTGAGGAATCACTCACCCAGTCAGGGATGAGCATAGGGCCAGAGACAGAATACTTGTGTTGTCTTATTCAGGTTGGCCAATTTCTTTAGGGTCATGTAAGTGATGTCACACTGTTTCATTATTTGTAGAGGAATTCTCAACCAGTAACAACCAAATATAACCAAATATGCAAAACACCCAGAGAGGTACATACTTTGTGCAAATAATTTATGGCAATATCAAAGAGAATGTAAAAGCCAACAAGAAGAACCACCTTTTAGTGCATTAAAATAGCATGAAAACTCCAGCTTAGTTGGAGGTTCTGTATTCTGCACATAATTGGAACCAACTGCTTGAAGCAAAAAAAAAAAAAAAAAAATAAAAGAAAGAAAGAAAGAAAAAAAAAGTTGCTATACTGGAAGTCATTTTATTTCCTTTTGGTTCTGCTTCAAAGATACGAACTGATGAAAGGTGCTCTAAAAGCAAGGTGGTTAATTACTGGGGTTGTTCTGCCCTGTGCTCACATTTAAACTGCAATTACTCTAAGAGCAAGATGGGTATTTACTTCAGCTGCCCAGTTTTAGAGCTAGATAACAAGAAGCTTTTATGAGTATTAAATGACTTGTGACTTCTGTGCTTTTCTAATTGTTCTGTTTATTTGAGAAAGGGAGGTAAGATTTATAATGTTGAAAATCTAAACATGCTGGTTGAACTGACACACTGCTACTAAACCATTTTGTAGAGTAAAATAAGTCTTCAAATGTATTTTTACTTAAAATCTCCATTTTGCATCCGTGACTCCAATGCCACTCTGAGCTAAAAAAAAAAAAAAAAAAAAAAAATGATTGTTTTGCAAATAAGAATATATGGTTATAGAGAATCAATTGACATTGCTGTGACAGATTCTATGGTACCCTGCAGGTAGCTCATTAGGGATGCATGGGAACTTTCTGTAATCTGACTGGAGTCCTAGAGAGTCATTTTTAAAAGGACTTTAAGGATTGCAGATATTTTGTTTATAGCCTACAACCTGAATATCTAACAAAAAGTCACATTATTAAAAGGTCATGTTTCTTTCCTTCTGTCTCTTCACTAAATCTCAGCAATAACTAACAAAAAAGGTAACTGGTCATCATTTCGGAATCTTATTACATCTTTCACTCCTTGAATCTGAAATTAGAATTTTACTATACTTTAGTGTTAACCCCGTATTTACTTCTTTTACATACATTTATTAGAACATCATGGGAAATACTTCTGTTTGCTGTCCATTCTCAGGAATATCATATCTATAGATTAAACTGTGCCCTGACAGAGCATTTACATCACAAAACTAGTCAGCAATGAGATTTCAAATTTGATTTACTGTGTTTGTCCATGCTAAACTTCTATCTGCAAGCACATCATGGCATCAGTAATTATGTCAGGATTTGCTGCCTGTGCATGGGATGAATACCAACTTGGGATGGTCTAGGAATGGCCTTTCATTCAGTCTCTGCTCCAATTTTGTCCCTGAATTTTCTTTAGACAGGAACAATTCTGAGTAAAAAAAAAAAAAAATGAAGATAGGTGGGTAGCCCCATACCTCAACTGGGGGCCATGTCTATTGGAGTTGTTCTCTTCAGGTTACTGCTGGGCATCTTGGTTAATGTCATCCCCATTAAGATCTGTGAGCGTCACATTATTTGTAATGTGTATTGGTGTTTGCCTACATGTAGGCCTGTGTGAAGGTGTTGGATCTTCTGGAGCTGAAGTTGTTGTGTGAAATATTTAAAAACCCACCCATGCTAGTGCTGGCTAATTTCCCTGCCTCTAGGGTCTTCATGGTCTCCAAACCACTATTCTCTTGCAGATTCTGCTCACATTCCCAGCCATCAGGCCCCTATGGTAGGTTGTCACAAGTCCCCATAACCTGGTAAAGTCAAAATTCTAGAGGCTTGTAATTTATCCATCAGATTTATATTCGTAAATTCTCAACCCACAAAACGCCTGCACAATGAACTCAAAAATGAATTGACACTGATATAACTGATATAAACACAATCTACACACCTAGATAGGGCAAGCACACCCTACTTATTATTTAATCATCTATCTAAAAATTCCCCAGTTGTTATGGCTCCCAGGACTGCATGATTCTGGCTCCTCTTCCTCTCTACAGGCTCCACCTTGTCTCCTCTTCTCTGTCTCCTCCTCTGTCTCTCTGCCTCTCTGTACTCATCTCTAAAATTCTCAGCCTACCTTCTTTTTCCACTGTCCAATCACAGGCTCTAGCCTTATCTTTCAGCTGCCTTCCCCTGCACGCATACAGCAATCTACAAGGAGCTAAAGATTCTTTGTTGTGAGTTGTCATGTAGGTGCTGGGAAATAAACTCAGGTCCCCTGGAAGAGCAGCCATTGCTCTTAACCACTGAGAGACCTCTCTCCAGCCCTGAAACTAAGAATCCTAAAAGTCTCTCTATTTGATATGGTAGCACATGCCTGTAATTCAAGAACTCACACTGAGGCAGGAGCATTAATGGGTTTGTGACTAGCATGGTCTACATAAAGAAACCGTATCTCTTAAACCAAAGTACAGGAGGATTACATATATTCATATAAAATCAAAACATTTCTGTGAAAACACTATACATACATATATATATATATATATATATATATATATATATATATATGTATATATATTGCAATCAGAGAACTAGAATTGAGTATTAGAAAATTTGGATATTTATGAAGGACGTTCATAATGATAGAACTAGGATGGTCTATAACATCATGGAGAAAAATATCCTTCTTCTTACATTACAGAATGCACAGCAGTGAACAGTTGAAGAATTGCAGAGTGAATTTAATAGAAAACTTAATTAATAAATGAGACGACCAGGGATTGATATTAGTAGTAAGGCATTTATCGAGAAGGTACAAGGCCCTTGGTTAGATTCTCATCATTCACAAAAATTAATAAATGACATAATTTTACAATTTCAGGTGAAAAGTGTGTGTGTGTGTGTGTGTGTGTGTATGCATGTGTGCAAGCAGTCACATATGGAGAACTTATTTCAACATCAGGTGTCCTAAGACAGTGAGATGATTCATCAGAAAATTACACTTGCTACGAAATCAAGCTTGAAGGCCTTAGTTTAATCTCCTACAACCTCCTTTTTAAAGGAAGGAAGCAACTCCTTCATGTTTGGCCTCTATCAAAAACCAGGAAAGTTTATACACACACACACACACACACACATACACTACATAGAAAAATAAAAGTTTAATAAAAACACTCTAAAAAGGCATTGATATTTTTATTAAAATGTGTTTGGAAATTTCTCATTATAGGAAGACATTATTCTTGATACTGGAAATAGCTATCATAGCCTGAGTAACACATGAGATTTTAGATAGAAAGAGAAGCTCAGTAGAGGTCAAGAATAAAATATAGATTGTGTATTCCAGTGTGTTCTATTCATAGCAGCTCCTTTATTCCCCATGATGCTAACCATCAAGCCCTCCATGACATCTCTTCTTTATGTTTATGCATCCAAACTCTATTTTTTCTATCACTAACCTTAAAATACACTTGAATTCGGTGAGGATAGTGCATAAGTTGAGTTATGCTGTTTTTGTAAACAGCCTTTATATGTCCTGATGAATGTTAAGATAAAAGGATAGCAGAACTGAATAGTATTCACACAGTTATAAAAGAGGACTGAGAGAACTCCATAGGGGAATTCACATTTTTGTCTATAGCCTTTGAAGTAATGTAAGGAAAAGAAAGCTTCACATAATTGGTTGAAAAGAAAGTACCCCAGTGTGCCTTACTTAGAAAGTCTTCCTGAGAATTTGAAAATTGAAGTCAACCACACCAGTACGAAATAAAATACTAGTGTTCTAAATGATGAGAGAATTAAAAATGCAGGGCACCTACTATAATACAGTTTTTAGTGCTACTTAAATGGTCTACACAAATATCAGAATAGTCAAAAAAAAAAAACGGCAAAGATAAAATCTACTGGCAAGCAGTCCAAGCCAAAGACCTCTGACCCTTTTGCAACATTTCTGTAGAAATTCAAAGTGGTACAATGATTTGAGAAAATATATTTGCTCAGGGCCACTTTCAACTGTTCTTTCTTCTTGGTTCCTCTTGAGGCAGCAGAGGGGGAAGAGCATTTCAGGGGTAAGACTTGGTTTTCGGTGATATTTGGGGTTGCTTTTTATTAATAAAAAGTTTACCTATCTTAAGTCTAAGACACTTTGCTATTGTAGCAAACTTACCTGAGTTCCTTTGTGAGAACCCTGTTAGAAACAGCAGACCAGCTCCCCACAACCAAGGTGGGGACACAGCTGGACAGGAACTTTCCAATCTGTCCATGACTGCCTGGGGTAAGGACAGATACAGAAATGGGCTAAACAGAACTACCCTGCCTAGGGTTAGGACAGAGAGGGAAATGACTAAAAGACAATGCCAGGAAATACCACGAATACCACAAGGTGGGCAGGACAGGGCTGAATAGCAGAGACAACCTCCCCATTCGAGTTGACCAATAATTTTAAATGTTGCTCAGGGTAACCAATCACAGTCCTCCAACACAGGTGACCGCTGAACTCCCCGCCAAAAAGTTTATAAAAAGGGTATGCTTTGTGAGCTCTTGGTCTCCTCTTGCCTGCGTGCTGGGGAACCTCAATGTACCCTGAAACATTAAACCTCTTGTGGATTGCAGCGATTCCGGTCTCTGTGGCCTTATTGAGTGGGGGGTCTTCCGACGGACTCTAACACCTTTGGGGCCAGGAACTGAAGTCTCTGGTATTTAGCATCTCATCATAAAGCAGCAGGGGATTAAATAGTCTTTTTTTTTTTTCTATCTGCCCAAGAATTGTGTTGCTCTAACTCCCGATCTGCTAGTTGAGGTCTTAGGAAGAGACACATTGAAAAGTGGTTTTCACCTTTATTTCTAAGTTCTTAGTTCTCCCAAAAGTTTCTACAGAAGTTATTCTCCGAAAAGTTTTCTCTAAAACTTTCTCCCTGTTTTGTTCTTCAAATCTTGCTCTTTCCTCCTGCTCTGACATCACAGTAATAAGTCCTTAATCTCTCTCTCTCTCTGTCTCTCTCTCTCTCTTACTGTTTGCTGCTTTCTTTTTTCTTTTTTTTAATGAAAAAGGAAGTAAAAACATTTTGTGATAAAATTAAAGATTTACATGGAAAATGTTCCTGACAAAATTGAAGAAGCATATAGAAAAACACATTAAGATTGACAATTTTCATGGAAAATTAATGAGTAAAATGGTAGACACAAAAAACATTACTAAATTAATTGAAAAAGGAAGTAGAAACATTTTATGATAGAACTGAAGATTTACATGGGAAATATTTCTAATAAAATTGTAGAAAAATATAGAATAACATTAAAATTGAAGATTATCATGGAAAATTGCAGATAAAATGATAGGCATAAAAATATTTCTAAGTTGATTGAAAGTGGAATTATAAACATTTTCTGATAAAATTGAAGATGTACAAGGAAAATATTTCTGATAAAATACAAGAAATATATAGAAAAACACGTTAAAATTGACTGTTTCATGGAAAATTATACAGATAAATTGGTAGGAATAAAAATATTCCTAAGTTGATTAAAAGTAGAATTATAAACATTTTCTGATAAAATTGAAGATTTACATTGAAAATATTTCTGATAAAATTGAAAAAATATATGGAAAAACATTAAAATTGAAGATTAGCATGGAAAATTATACAGATAAAATGGTAGGGATAAAAATATTTCTAAGTTGATTGAAAGTGGAATTATAAATATTTTCTGATAAGATTGAAGATTTACATGGAAAATATCTCTGATAAAACTGAAGAAATATATAGAAAAACACGTTAAGGTTGAGTATTTCATGAAAAAATTATATAGATAAAATGGTAGGCATAAAAATATTCCTAAGTCTTTTTAAAGTGGAATTGTAAACATTTTCTGATAAAATGGAAGATCTACAAGGAAAATATTTCTAATAAAATTCAAGAAATATATAGAAAAACATGTTAAAACTATTTCATGGAAAATTGTACAGATAAAAATGGAAGGTATAAAAATGTTCCTAAGTTGATTAGAAGTAAAATTATAGACATTGTCTGATAAAATTGAAGATTTTCATGGAAAATATTTCTGATAAAATTGAAGAAAAATATAGAAAAACGTTAAAATTGAAGATTATCATGGACAAAGATATTGATAAAATGGTAGAACACAAGTGCCAGCCAAAACTACTATACCCAGCAAAACTCTCTATCATAGATGGAGAAAACAAGAAAATTCCAGGATAAAACCAAATTTACACAATATCTTTCCACAAATCCAGCCCTACAAAGGATAATAGATGGTAAAAGTCAACAAAGGAGGGAAAATACACTCTAGAAAAGCAAGAAAGTAATCTTTTTCCAACAAATCAAAAAGAAAGTAACCACACAAACATAAAAAGAACACCAAAAGTAACAGGAAGCAACAATCACTATTCCTTAATATCTTATAGCATCAATGGACACAATTGCCCAACAAAAAACATAGTCTAACAGAAATATTTTTCATGTAAATCTTCAATTTTATCAGAAAATGTTTGTGATTCCTCTTTCATCTATTTTTTTATTTTCTATATTTTTTTATTTAAAATCCAAATGATTGCCCCTTTCCCATTTCCTCCCTCCCCAAAAGTCCCATAAGCCCCCTTCCCTCCCTCTGTTCCCCATTCAATCCCCTCTTGCTTCTCTGTCCTGGCATTCCCCTACATACAGTTTTTCCAGGACTAGGGGGTCTCTCCTTCCATCTTCTTGGAAGTCTATTGATATGTGAATTGCATCTTGGGTATTCTGAGAATCTGGGTTTATAGCCCCTTATCAGTGACTGCATACCATGTGTGTTCTTTTGTGATTGGGTGACCTCACTAAGAATGATATTTTCAAGTTCTGACCATTTGCCTAAGAATTTCGTGAATTCATTGTTTTTAATTGCAGAGTAGTATTCCATTGTGTAAATATACCACATCTTCTGGATCCATTCCTCCGTTGAGGGACATCTGGGTTCTTTCCAGCTTCTGGCTATTATAAATAAGGCTGTTGTGAACATAGTGGAGCATGTGTTCTTATTGCATGCAGGGGAAGCCTCTGGGTATATGCCCAGGAGTGGTATAGCAGGATCCTCTGGGAGTGTCATGCCCAGTTTTCTGAGGAACTGCCAGACTGCTTTCCAGAGTGGTTTTACCAGCTTGCAATCCCACCAGCAGTGAAGGAGTGCTCCTCTTTCTCCACATCCTCTCCAACACCTGCTATCTCCTGTGTTTTTGATCTTAGCCATTCTGACTGGTGTGAGATGGAATCTCAGGATTGTTTTGATTTGCATTTCCCTAATGACTAAGGATGTTGAACATTTCTTTAGGTGCTTCTCAGCCATTCGATATTCTGCAGGTGAGAACTCTTTGTTTAGCTCTGTACCCCATTTTTTAATAGGGTTATTTGGCTCTTTGGAGTCTAACTTCTTCAGTTCTTTGTATATATTGGCTATTACCCTCTGTCGGATGTTAAAGATCTTTTCCCAGTTTGTTGGTTGCTGTTTTGTACTTTTGACAGTGTCCTTTGCCTTATAGAAACTTTGTAATTTTATGTGGTCCCATTTGTCAGTTCTTGATCTTAGAGCATAAGCTATTGGTGTTCTGTTCAGGAAATTTTCCCCTGTGCCCATATGTTCAAGTTTCTTCCCTAGTTTCTTTTCTATTAGTTTCAGTGTGTCTGGTTTTATGTGGAGGTCCTTGATCCACTTGGAATTGAGCTTAGTGCAAGGAGATAAGGATGGGTCAATTTGCATTCTTCTGCATGTTGACCTCCAGTTGAACCAGCACCATTTGTTGAAAAGGCTATCTTTTTTCCACTGGATAGTTTTAGCTCCTTTGTCAAAGATCAAGTGACCATAGGAGTGTGGAGTCATTTCTGGGTCTTCAATTCTGTTCCATTGATCTACATGCCTGTCACTATACAAATACTATGCAGTTTTTAACACTATTGCTCTGTAGTACAGCTTGAGGTCTGGGATACTAATTCCCCCAGAATTTCTTCTACTCTTGAGAATAGTTTTAGTTATCCGGGGTTTTCTGTTATTCCAGAAGAATTTTTGAATTGCTCCTTCTAACTCTATGAAGAATTGAGTTGGGATTTTGATGGGGATTGCATTGAATCTGTATATTGCTTTTGGCACGATGGTCATTTTTACTATATTAATCCTGACAATTCATGAGCATGGAAGATTTTCCATCTTCTGAGGTCTTCTTTAATTTCTTTCTTCAGAGACTTGAAGTTCTTGTCATACAGATCTTTCACTTGTTTGGTTAGAGTCACACCAAGATACTTTATATTGTTTGCAGCTCCTGAAGGGTATCATTTCTCTTATTTCTTTCTCAGCCTGCTTATCCTTTGAGTATAGGAAGGCTACTGATTTGCTGGACTTGACTTTATATCCGGCCAGTTTGCTAAAGTTGTTTATCTGTTTTAGGAGTTCTCTGGTGGAGTTCTTTGGGTCGCATAAATATACTATCATATCTTCTGCAAATAGTGATAGTTTGACTTCTTCCTTTCCAATTTGTATCCCTTTGACCTCCTTTTGTTGTCTAATTGCTCTAGCTAGAACTTCAAGTATTATATTGAAAAGACATGGAGAGGGCAGTCTTGTCTAGTCCCTGATTTTAGTGGGATTGCTTCAAGTTTCTCTCCATTTAGATTGATGTTGGCTACTGGTTTGCTGTAAATTGCTTTTACTATATTTAGATATGGGCCTCGAATTCCTGATCTTTCCAAGACCTCTAACATGAAAGGATGTTGAATTTTGTCAAATGCTTTCTCAGCATCTAATGAAATGACCATGTGGTTTTTTTTCTTTGAGATTGTTTATGTAGTGGATTACATTGATGGACTTCCTTATATTGAACCATCCCTGCATCCCTGGGATGAAGCCTACTTGATCATAGTGAATGATCGTTTTGATGTGTTCTTGGATTCAGATGGCAAGAATTTTGTTGAGTATTTTTGCATCGATATTCATAATAGAAATTGGCCTGAGATTCTCTTTCTTTGTCAGATCTTTGTGTGATTTTGGTATTAGTGTAATTGTGGCTTCATAGAACGAGTTGGGTAGTGTTCCTTCTGGTTCTATTTTGTGGAATAGTTTGAAGAGTATTGGTGTTAGGTCTTCTTTGAAAGTCTGATAGAATTCTGCACTAAAACCCTCTGGACCTGTGCTTTTTTTGGTTGGACGATTTCCAATGACAACTTCTATTTCTTCAGGGGTTATAGGATGGTTTAGATGGTCTATTTGATCCTGATTTAATTTTGGTAATTGGTATCTCTCTAGGAAATTGTCCATTTGCTCCAGATTTTCTAGTTGTGTTGAATATAGGCTTTTGTAGTAGGATCTGATGATTTTTTGAATTTCCTCAGTTTCTGTTGTTATCTCTCCCTTTTTATTTCTGATTTTGCTAATTTGGATACTGTCTCTGTGCACTCTGACTAGTCTGGCTAAGGGCTTATCTATCTTGTTGATTTTCTCAAAGAACCGACTCCTAGTTTTGTTGATTCTTTGTATGGTTTTATTTGTTTCTACTTGATTGATTTCAGCCCTGAGTTTGATGATTTCCTGCCTTCTACTCCTCTTTGGTGTATTTGCTTCTTTTTGTTCCAGGGCTTTCAGGTGTGCCATTAAGCTGCTAGTGTATGCTCTCTCCCGTTTCTTTTTTTTTTTTTTTTTTTGCACTCAGGGCCATGAATTTTCCTCTTTCATTGTGTCCCATAAATTAGGGTATGTTGTGCCTTCATTTTCATTAAATTTTAAAAAGTCTTTAATTTCTTTCTTTATTTCTTCCTTGATCAAGGTATCATTGAGTAGAGCATTGTTCAGCTTCCATGTGTATGTGGGTTTTCTGTTGTTTTTGTTGTTATTGAAGACCACCCTTATTCCTTAGTGGTCTGATAGGAGGCATGGTATTAGTTCGATCTTCTTATATCTGTTGAGGTCTGTTTTGTGACAAATTATATGGTCAATTTTGGAGAAGGTATCATGAGGTACTGAGAAGAAGGTATATTCTTTTGCTTTAGGATGAAATGTTTCTCATATATATATATATATATATATATATATATATATATATATATATATATATATATCTGTATGTTAGTTCCATTGGTTCAAGGCTTCAATTAGTTTCACTGTGTCCCTGTTTAGTTTCTGCTTTCCTGAACAATCCATTTCAGAGAGCAGGGTGTTGAAGTCACCCACTATTACTGTGTTAGGTGCGATGTGTGCTTTGAACTTAAGTAAAGTTTCTTTTATGAATGAGGTTGCCCTTGCATTTGGCGCATAGATATTCAGAATTGAGAGTTCTTCTTGGTGGATTTTTCCTTTGACCACTATGTAGTGTCCTTCTGTGTCTTTTTTGATGACTTTAGGTTGAAAGCCAATTTTAACTGATATTAGGATGGCTACTCCGTCTCGTTTCCTGGGACCATTGCTTGTAAAAATTTTTTCCAGTCCTTTACTCTGAGGTAGATTTTGTCTTTGACACTGAGGTGCATGTCCTGCACGCAACAATATGCTGGGTCCTGTTTATGTATCCAGTCTGTTAGTTTATGTCTTTTTATTGGGGAGTTGAGACCATTGATATTAAGGGAGATAAAGGAATAGTGACTATTGCCACCTGCTATTCTTGACACTATCTTTATGTTTGAGTTGTTATCTACTTTTGGGTTTGATGAAAGAAGGTTACTATCCCATTATTTCCAGGGTGTAGTTTCTCTCCTTGTATTTTCGATTTCTACCTATTATCCTTTGCAGGGCTAGGTCTGTGGACAGATATTGTGTAAATTTGGTTTTATCACGGAATATCTTGGTCTCTCCATCTATGGTGATTGAGATTTTTGCTGGGTATAGTAGTCTAGGCTGGCATTTGTGTTCTCTGTATGAGATGATGAGTTCTCTGCATGAGTCTGTATGAGATCTGCCCAGGATCTTCTGGCTTTCATATTCTCTGGTGAGAAGTCTGATATGATTTGGATAGGTCTTCCTTTATATATTACTTGGCCTTTTTCTCTTACTGCTCCTAATATTCTTTCTTTGTTTAGTACATTTGGTGTTTTGATTATTATGTGACGGGAGGAATTTCTGTTCTGGTCCAGTCCATTTGGAGTTCTGTAGGCTTCTTGTACATTCATTGGCATCTCTATCTTTAGGTTAGGGAAGTTTTCCTCCATAATTTTGTTGAAGATATTTACTGGCCCTTTAAGTTGCAAATCTTCACTCTCATGTATACCTATAATCCTTAGGTTTGGTCTTCTCATTGTGTCCTGGATTTCCTGGATGTTTTGGGTTACACATTTTTTGAATTTTGCATTTTCTTTGACTGTTGAGTCGATGCTTTCTATGGAATCTTCAGCACCTGAGATTCTTTCTTCCATCTCTTGTATTCTATTGCTGATGTTTGCATCTATGACTCCTGATTTCTTCCTAAGGTTTTCTATCTCCAAAGTTGTCTCCCTTTGTAATTTCTTAGTTGTTTCTACTTCCTTTTTTAGATCCAGGATTGATTTGCTGAGATCTTTCACTTGTTTGTTTGTATTTTTCTGTATTTCTTTAAAATATTTTTGCATTTCCTCTTTCAGGATTTCTGCCTGTCGACCCAAGTTCTCCTGTACTTCTTTAAGAGATTTTTGTCTTTCCTCCTTATGGCCTTCCATCTGTTGATCCATATTCTCCTGCATTTCTTTAAGCCATTTTTGTGGTTCCTTTTTAAGGGCATTTACCCGTTGATTCATTTCTTTAAGTGATTTTTGTGTTACCTCCTTTTGGACCTCCATCAGTTGACCAATATTTTCCTGCATTTCTCTAAGCAATTTTTGTGTTTCCTTTGTAATGGCTTCTACCTGTTGATTCATGTTCTCCTGTATTTCTTTATGGGATTTATTTGTGTCTTTCTTGAAATCCACTAATAGCATCATGAGAAGTGATTTTAAATCCAGATCTTGCCTTTCAGGTGTGATGGGGTATCCAGGACTTGCTGCTGTTGGAGGGTTGGGTTCGGATGGTGCCATATTGCCTTGATTTCTGTTAGTAACCTTCCTATGTTTGTCTTTTGCCATCTGGTTATCTGTGGTGTTAGTTGGTCCTGCTGTCACTGGCTGTTGGTTGGACCTCCTGTGAGACTGCAAGGCTATTTCTACCCCCCCACCCCGGATTACCGGGATTCCCCTGCTACGGATTGCTGAGGGGCTATACTGCTCCTGAGTGACTTTGGAGCCCTGATGTGCCTTGCCCCAAGTGATATTGGGGAATTCCTGCACATCTGAAGGCTCAGCGTAGTCAATCCCTGGAGCAGAAGTCGCCAAGGGGAGGCTGGTGTGCTCCCTCCCTGTGCGGGTGCGCTCTCTCCCAGTGCGGGTCCCTCTGCAGGGCTGATGTCCCACAGCAGAGCTGGTGTGTAGGTGTCCACAGAACTGCCCAGCTCTTGGGAGCAGGGAGCACACAAGCTGACTGAGTCCCAAGGGATATTATGCTTGATTATCCCTATGCTTGGAGGTCCTAATTGCCCTGTTGCTGGAGCAAAGATGGCAGAGTGCACTGTGCACCCTCTTGGCACAGATCACTCTGCAGGGCAGATGGCCCACAGCAGAGCTGGCATGTAGGTGACCACAGAACTGCCCAGCTCTTAGGAGCAGGGAGCACACAAGCTGGCTGAATCCCAAGCGATATTATGCTTGATTATATGTGCGCCTGCAGGTCCCAATTGCTGTGTTGCCAGAGCAAAGATGGTAGAGTCGTGATTCCTCTTTCAATTTAGTAATTGTTTTTAATGTCTACCATTTTAACTGTATTATTTTCCATGATAATCTTTAATTTTGACATTTTTTCTACATATTTCTTCGATTTTATCAGAAATATTTTCCATGTAAATCTTCAATTTTGTCAGAAAATGTTTATAATTCCACTTTCAATCAATTTAGGAACATTTTTATATCCTTTCTCTCAATACCATTATTCCCAATGCCTTTACTTCTAAGGTCTTGAGTCCTGTCTAAAAAGTTTTGTCTTGTGTAACAGTGAATTAGTTGACCCCTTTGGCTCCTGATAGGTCTTGCTAGTGCTACAACTGCCCCAAAATTCTCTGGATTTGCAAATGAAATGTATACACACACACACACACACACACACACACACACAAGCTAATCTTGTTATGCCTTGACTAGCTCAATGGCTGAGCACTTCTAAACCTCCCTGCAGTCAGAATATTCTCCTCTGTCACATTCCTAACTTAGCACCTATTAAATCTATATTTAATTTGTTGCCTTCTGTACTTCTGGGTGGCCCTCTTTGCTGCTCAAAATCCTTTTGGACAGCCCTTTTGGAGGCCCACTTTCCTTCTTGTATCCACATTTCAGTCTTTATTCCCTCCTGTTTCTTCCTGGTGTGGTCCATCCTACTACCTTCTTCTGGTGAAGATCCTTTCTTTCTCCTCCCTGTGTTTCTTCTCCCTGGAACCTAGAAGTCCTGCCTCTCTCTCTCTCTGCTGAGGTATTGGCCATTGGCTTTTTATAGATCAGTCAAAAACCAACTGGGGGGAAACCTTCACCATTTGGACATGTAGATTCCTGATTTGGGGTTGAATCAAGACAAAGCATTAGACCAATTCCCAGCACTCTTGAGTCCAGCTTTTTCTCTCTGTCTTCAGTACTTATACATTTTTCAGAATACCATGTGGTAAAAAGTTCATCACAAGTTTACACAAATTCAAATCATAAATTAAATAAGTTTACAACACAGAGTGTTTACATGCATATTCATTAGGAGTAATTATCTGGCTAAACTTTCATCATCTTTCACCAGCTCTACAGGTTCATGGAGAGTTAAAAACCAAAACTTTTGTGACTAAGTTATTAGTGAAGTTTCATATAGATAAACACAATTAATATTTTATCTTCTATCCTTGTACTTATAGTAAATTTTTAGTTTCCTTTTTATGACCTTTGGTTAATGATTTTACAACTTCTTGGAATGAGCTCTATGTCAAACATGCCTGCTCGCTATTTGAGAAGCAGTTAACTCATGACACTTGAATACTGGCAGAGTTCTCAATGTAGTTTTGACATCAGAAAGGATTTATTAGCGGTCCTATATTCAAAGAGCTTAATAATTACTAATAATAGGAATTCTTACAGGATAATCATTAAAAATTAAGAAATCATAACAAGACAGTACATCTTTGTTCTGCAGAAATTTGCTGAAAAGTGTGGGCTAATACATATATATATACATGTATATATGTATATATATATACATATATATGTATATATATATATATATATATATATATATATATATATATACATACATATATATTAATTGCAGGAATCTTTCCTAAAATGAAACTCTCCTTGGCCTTGCCTAAAGGGGCAAATCCAGTGTAGATTTTAATCCATGGCAGAACCATCTCAGGAAGATCACCTGCTAGTTTTTAACTTTTCATAGATGGTTCCTGGCACATGTTGGCTTTATAAAAAATGAGATACAGCCTAGAAATCCTAGGTCTGGATATATTTGCATATCAATGAAAATCATTTAATTGTAGGTATTGTAAGTACCTATAATATTTATTATATATCAATAAAAATCATCTCATTGTAAGTATTTTAAGTACCTACAATATTTATTACATCTTTTAATAAATGGCAAAAAAGGTGACTGATCCAAATTAATGAATAAATTGTAGATACCCATACATTAGGGTATTAATTAAAATATAAAGTAACAAATTATTTATGCAATATAATAGTTTTAATAGATTTCAGAGAAACTTGCATAGTAAGAGGAACCTGCCTCAAGTGTCCTTTCATAAGGCATTTCAGAAAACACAAAACAGCATCAGTAGTTATAATGACATCATTATATGGTTGGGATAAAGTATAAGTAAAAGCATAACATCAAGGTGTTTTGGGGACAACACAACCTTTCTGTTGCCTCTGTTGCTGATGAATATACAAGTATATATGTGAGCCAAGTGTATATGTTTGGCGTATCCCAAAAACCTCAAATTTGCTCTATAATTATACTTAATTCATATAACCCAATAGTCTTCATGATGTTATTAGTACTATTATTAATTATAGCTTGTTAGAAAAATATTTAAAAGTGGAATAAATACAGGCTAACAATGACTACTAGGAAATGGAGAAATCACTTTCTTCAGGATCAGTCTCATTATTTTTGTCTAATGCAGAGAATTTACCCATGAGACTATATCTTCACTAAAAACTCAAACTCGCAGATTATGTGTATGTGTGTGTGTCTGTGTGTATTTGTGTGTGTTCACACACATACATATGTGTTTTTATGTACATAGTAATAATTATCAATGAAAAGATGCTATCAAGTTTAGAGTCAGGATGGAGCATAGAAGTTTAAGGGAGAGGAACAGGGATGGGCTATAGGGAAAGAACAGTTTCCATTTCAATTAAAAACATATTTTCAAATCTGAGAAGTTTCTAGAATTATTCTTCTGTTGAGGGACATCTAAGTTGTTTCCAGTTTCTGGATATTACGAATATAGCTGCTATAAACATAGCTAAGCAAGTATCCTTATAGTATGATGGAACATTCTTTGTATATATGCCCAGAAGAGATGAAGCTGGATCTTGAGATAGATTTATTTCCAATTCATGTGAAACACCAAATTGACTTCCAAAGTGGCTGTACAATTTGAATTCCCATGGGCAATCGAGTAGTTTACCACTTGTTCTGCATTCTCAACAACATGAGCTATCTCTTGATATTTTTTTGATGTTATGTTACAGTTGTGTAGCTTGGTCTTCATGTGGTACTCATACCAGTGGGAGTAGGAGCTATCTCTGACTCTGTTACCTGCCTTTGGGATCCTTTCCTACTACTGGCTGACTCTATAGCCTCAGTAGGAGATAAGGTGCCTAGTCTTACTACTATTTGATATGTCAGGCCTGGTTGATATCCTTGAGAGGTCTTCCCTTTTCTGAAAAAAAATGGAGAAAGAAAGGATGGGAGAGATGGATAAGAGTCTGTGGGAAAAGACTGGGAGAAGAAGAGGGAGGGGAAACTATGGTCAGGTTGTAAAGTAAGTAAGTAAATAAATAAATAAATAAATAAACAAATATAATATAATTTGAAAAGTTGGTTGAGAAAAGTAATTGAGGTCAGCAGTTAGTAAAGAAAGTGACATTTGGAAGCTTTGGATTTCCTTTTAGGCCCAGAAACACCAATTTTGCCAAGTAAAAACCAATGTTCTTAATTAGAACGGTATAGCAAATTAAGACTGCTTGTCGCCAGCAGAATTTGAAATGACTCAGACTCAAGCTGTTACCACTTTGGGACACTCATCCATTATCTCATTCAATTGCTATTCCTCTTTGATACTTTGATTTTATTTTTTCATACCAGCATTTGAATTATTGGTTCAGACATAACATAGAAGCTTTTTTTTATCACTGATCAACATTCCTGACACTTAGGATGCTGGCCTTGAACTCTCAAGCACAATCCTGCTCCAGCCTCCCAAGCTACTGGGACTACATGTGTGTGCCACCACACCCTGCCTAATCCCTGATTTTAAAGGTTGCTTCATCATCATCTTGCCTCTACTTAGCATAATTCTTTTAAAAATTATTTCATTATTTAATAATTATTCTTATTAGTAGTGGATTAATAATTATTAATTTAGTAAATTAAGCAATTTACTAATTAGATAAATAGTAAAATTAAAATTAAAAAAATAAATTAGTAAATTAAATAGCTAATAAAATAGTAAATTAAATAATTAAATAATAGCACTAAATAATTATTATTTAATTAATGCTACTTTCTTTTTTATTAAATGTAGATTCATTTCTCATTCGATACATCCCAAAGACAGTTTCCCTTCCCTCCAGTGGTCCTAGATTCCCCTTACCTCCACTCTTCTCAAGATTCACTCCCCTTTCCCTGTTTCTTCTTCAGAAAGAACAGGCCTCCATGACACAGAAGACAACAGTAGAGACAACAGGCTGAGGTTCAGGCACCTCAGAAAAGCCACCTTGCACCTAAAGACAGAATAAAGTGAATGTACATTATTCCAATTATTCAAAGGGCTTTTTGATAAACAGATTTCTCTATCACTCAAAGCATTAATAAGGCCTGGCATAATTTAGAAACATAGTATTCTTCAAAATCAAAGGAGAATTGAGCAGCTTGTAAGATGTCAAGAGAAATTGTAACTATAACAAAAGATATGAGAGTGATTAAAGATTATATCCTTTAAAATACTCTTGTAATTTGGTTTAAAACTAAAAGTTCAATGGAGAGACATCCATGGAGCAGGTTGCTGAACACTGACCAAATGTGGTTATTGAAACAGCTTTAAGAAGAAAAGAAGCCTGCCAGTCGTCATGGTTGTGTGTTTAAATATGTGGAGGAAAGATGAAAGAAGAAAGAATTAATAAAACAACATGTGGAAAAAAGAACAAATGAATGTCCAGGAACCGACCTCCCCAAAATAAAAATTTCAGACCACACTGTAAAGATGCTTGGCAACCCGAAGAAAACCAGACATGAGTAAAGTGAAAATATTAACAAAAATATAAGACCCATACTTTAAATGACGTGGGGAGGGGATTCTTATTCTATTTCTTTGTTTTGTCCATTGCCTGTTTCTTTGGTTTTGCTTTATTTTAATTAACTTTATCACTATTCTTCCAGTTTGTTTTTGTCTTATCTTATTTTATTGCCATTCTTTGTCTTTATTTTCTAATGAGGTGCAGAAAGGATGTGCATTCGGTTAAGAGGCAAGGTGAGGAGGATCTTGAAGGAGTTGGGGGAGGACAAATGCTAATCAGAATACAGTGCATAAGAAATCTATTTTCAATAAAAGAAAAATAGAAAGTCATAAATTTATTTTTAAACTTTATTTTTCTGTATATGTGTATTTGTGCATGTGTTCATATTCACACAGGTAGTGTGGAGGCTAAAAGAGTGTGTCAGGTCCTGTGGAGCTGGAGTAGTGGACAGGCCAATGTGGGTGAGGGAAGGTAACCTCTGCTCCTCTAAG
Source organism: Tokudaia tokunoshimensis (assembly GCA_036184795.1). NCBI lineage: Eukaryota > Metazoa > Chordata > Mammalia > Rodentia > Muridae > Tokudaia > Tokudaia tokunoshimensis. The sequence goes on from BTHU01000016.1 coordinate 97,308,255, forward strand.
AGAGCCTCAACTGCCCTTAACCACAGAGCCATCTCTCCAGCACTAGGAAAACACATTTCAAAAAGGGAACCAAATACAACTTTTGTGAGCTTAATATATTGTTAGAAAAGTTTAAACTGTAGTATTAAGAAAAGAACTCAATTAAATATAACATGGATATTTGATATTACCTAGTTAAAAGAGCTGAAGAAAGAGATATATGAAGAAACTGAAAAAGGATAGTGGGAGACTCTCAAATAGAACACTGTAATTGTAGAAGAACATAGAGCCCTTATGAAATAATAATGAATCTTCTCAAATAAGCATAAAGAAATGTCAAATTCAGTAAGGCAAAAGGACAGGTGGAAGAAGCTGAAGAACAGCACAGTAATGACTTAGGTAAATTTTAAAACTCAAAAAAAAATGGAGAATGTTAATCCAACAAGTAACCCTGTACAGGGAGCTAATGAGACTAATGGTTGATTTGTTAGCAGAATTCCTGGTGTTCTGGAGGGAATGAAATGGTTACTATTTCCTTGAAAAGAAAAATGACTAAATACACTTCCAAATTACTTTTGAGGTAAAATTATCACTAAATAAAAACAGAACAATGTGTTGCTAGCTAAGTGTATTCAGAATCTAAGCTGAACAAAGAAAATTGACAGCAGAGCTAAGCATATTACTTTACAAAACTCAAAGGAATGTAATAGAAATGTGTAGATAAATGCAAATAGTGTAGTACCTTAGCCGTAGTTAGTCCCAGCTCTGTAGCAGATGATAAAACATAAATCCGACAAATAGTTATAAGTGTGAGGGTCCCTGAAAGGTCACAGCCTGCAAAGAAATAATCCACATGAGGTAAGGAAGGGTACTTGGTTGAGCACCACTTTAGTAGGTGCTCAATCAAAACTTTCCAGTGTCTGTTACAGTCCTCTGCACTACCAGATGAGCTATGCTTTGGTCCTTTTTAGAAGAGGGAACAAAATCCTCATGGAAGGAAATATGGAGACAAAGTATGGAACAAAGACCGAAGGAAAGGCCATCCAGAGACTGTGCCATCTGGAGATCCATCCCATATACAGTCACCAAACCCAGACACTATTGTGGATGCTAAGAAGCGCTTGCTGACAGGAACCTGATATAGCTGTCTCCTGAGAGACTCTGCCAAAGCCTGACAAATAAAGAGGCAGATTGAGCCAACTATTGGATTGAGCACAAGGTCCCCAATGGAGGAGTAGAAGGGGTTTGCACCCCATGGTAATAATAGCAATATCAACCAACCAGACACCCCAGAGCTCCCAGGGATTAAATGACCAACCAAAGATTACACATGGAGGGACCCATGGCTCCTGCCTCATATGTAACAGAAGATAGTCATGTAGGGCATTAATGGGAGGACTTGGTCCTGTGAAAGCTCAATGTCCCAGTGAAGGGGAATGCCAGGGCAGGGAGGCAGGAGATGGTCGGTGGTTGGGGGAGCACCCTCAAAGAAGCAGATGGAGGCCAAGGGGAAAAGTACTTGTAATGAGCAGAAGGATTGATTCTCTTGATGGAGTATGTGAAGTGAAACCTCTTTCATAAGGATGGGTTCTTTTCAATGAGAAACAAAGACCTGGCTCAGGGCTTAAACAATGGTCAGAACTGTCAGGGATTCAGAAAGTCTGGCTTCATAGAACAGCAAAAATTCACCAGGTTGTTGGACAGCATTCACTACAGTCTTCTAAGTAATTGGAGTCACTTAGGTATCAGCCATTTTCTTTCCTTGAAATAAAAAAGCCTGAGGGCTTAACAACTCTGATTCTTCTAATGCTTTCTGTAAACTGTGGCTTCTACATATAAGGATAAAATATGTTATTAAAACAAAAATAACTATAAAATAGTTGCACAGTACAGTGAGCTGATTTATTATTTTCAAAACAAACTTTGTAGAGGTGGAGACAAAATGATAGTTTGTATATAATTGAAGGTCATTCATTATCAACTTGAAATAGAATTTTGCAATGTGGCTTTTATGACTCTCACAGTAAGTACAATGGAAATTATAATAGATAAATCCAACAATATGAAAAGGGAACAAATTATGTCACTATAAAACATTAAATAGTGAAAAGTGCAAAAGGACAACAGGAAACCTAACAAAACAGCAAGAGTGCATCTGCTTCTAGTTATTATGTTGCGCTTGTTTGTTTCTCCTATCTGCAGCCTTGGATGAATTTATTTCTAAGCATTTAACATTTTAATTTTTTTAATTTATTTACACTGTTAGTATAAAACGGTTTACAGCAGGCTCATAAGTACATCCTATTTTTTCCATATTTATTTAACTATTTTAGCTTCATCTTGCTCAGCATTTGTTTCTTGCATATAGGTCTTTGTGTAGAGTTGAGAATTCATGGCCTTTACCCAATTCATTAGAGTTTGTCTGTCAGTATTGTCCTTGTTCAGGTCATACTTAAGCAATCACATTAGTGAGATTTTAAATGTATAGCTTCTGACATCCCTAGGGTATACTGAATGCTCCCTCTTTCACTGCCTCTTACAATCTGTCCATTCCTCTTTCCTCCATTATCCCTAAACCTCATGTTCAGTAATTACATTGTAGATCTGTCAGTTAGGATTGTGAGAGAAATTTCCATGATGAGGTGTAGGGTTAGATTTTTCAAAACCTACATTAATAAGGGTTCTCAAAGGCTTCAGCCCCTCTTTCTAGCCCAACATCAAAAGGTAGGGGAGAAAAGTTGGTATGTGGTGATGTGAGCCTGTTTAGAAATAGTTCTTTGGGGGTGATTCCAATCTCCATTTGTTAGAATACAAGCAGTCTAGTTCAGTAGTTTTGGGATACCAGCAATCCAGTTCAAAAGTGTCACCAAACATAAATCAGCAGTGCCAGCACAACCCAGCCAAAACAGTCAGGCCTCTGCCAAATTGGCACAAGTCAGAGGGAGTGACCAGAATGAGCTGAAAGCCAGGAGTTCTCTACTGTGCCTCTCTCAACGAAGTGAATATCAGCAAAGACAGGAGACCAAAGAAGTTTAGCACAGCTAGCAATTCAAACACCCATCTTGGGTCTACTTACACTTTCTAAAAACATCGCACAATCTCTCGTTGTTCTGGCTTCAGCAAAACACTACATGAGTCTGCGTCAGCAAAATATCACATGATACAACCAGATATTTTCACTTCAATATGGGGTGAGGACTACATTTATGTGTAGGTGTAAGAACAAATACTTAGTATGTAGTAGGGTTTCCTCCAAGATGTACAACTTACCTAGCCCCAGATAATTGTCTAGGATTCAGTACCAGGCATACCTTCCATCATGTTGAGAGGGTCTTAAACCCAATTAGGGAGCTCTTGGTTACCTTCAAAGTATATGTACTCCTACTGCATTTATGTTAGCAGTTACTGACTTCATAACAAAATTTTTCTGGAAAGTATATTTTATTAATGTATCATTGTTCTGACATTGAAAACAAGAAGAAATTATAGAAAAATGCAGTAACATTAGTATATGTATAATTGAAGAAATTAAGAATCATGGTATATCAAAATCTCCATAATTTAGAAGAAAGATCATGAAAATGTTAGTGATCAAAAGTGATTAATTAGAAAGTTTGATGAGAATATTTTAACTTTGTTATGTATTGATATAGGTGAAAATGTGATTGAATGAGAAACAAATTTAATGTACACTAATAAATAATTCCTTTGTCTTCTCAACAAGAGCAGAAAATCCTAGGGGAAACTAAACATAATTGAAATAATAGCATAAATTTGGAATAAACTGGATCTCATAAAGAAGACTTTTTTTTTTATTTTTTTACCAAATGAAGCAAGAATCCTACATTTGAATAGAAAGCCTTTGTTTTATCTAAATTATGTTCACTAAATTTCATATCTTGAGGTTCAATCACTTTACTTGAGAACACACATGCCTAAATGGATAGTTTTTGAAGGAGTGTAGGATAAAATGAGACACGAAGAACAAGCTCTTGCCCAAGTGACTGGTGTTCTTAGGAAATTAAAACCAGACTTGTCAAAAGGGCAGAACACTTGAAACCGCCTAGAGAGACCTAGTGGTCCCAGAGGAAGCAAAAAATCTGTCAATATTGTGACCTTAGGCTGCTAAGCCTCTGGAAATGCAAGAATTTATTTCTGTTGTTTATGTCACTGTCAAGATTTAAACTAAAACAAAATATGAAGTCAGAGCTCTTTCAATTACACAAGGAAGAATGTAATTATTATGTTGCTAATAGTCTCTTGTGCCTTAAAATCCATTTTTGTCCTTGAATTGGCCATCTTGAAAGGTTCTTGTTCACTAGGTGACCTCAATTTTAGCTTCAAATTGGACAGAATTTAACTCTGCATCAGTACAGCATTTGTTGTTGGAACAGTTATATTAAAAAACAGAACAATTATAGAAGAAATGGTAATTCTTTGACCTTTTAGTTTGTATTTCAAAACATTATGATACATTGATGTCTTTGGTATCTTTAGATTTACATTCTAGTATCCAAATTTGTTTTGTTTCCTAGGTGTAATGGAATTTGTAAAGTGAATCCTCTGCTGAAAGTGACTGTCTGGCAGAATCATCATCATTGAAGTGAAGAAGGCTCCTTAATCTTCCTACGTGCATTTATACACCAAATAAATAGTCATTTGAGGCCCAGTCTTTTCCGCAGAAATTCACAAAAATTCAGAAACCTATTTTCAGATGTATCACCCTGCAACTGACAAGTTAACATGCAATGATATGTTAGGAAATAGTGAGGTATGTTTGGGTATTGGCCTCTTCTAAGTACCATGTATAGAGTCAGAAAGTAATTTCATCTTGGACCATTCTACACTACTTTAAGAGAGTTAAGAGGTTGAGTGATAGCATCTGATGAGAGCCTACTTCCTGCATCACTCACTCCATAGCACAAGGCAGAATGGTAAGGGAGAATAAAAGAAGGGGGGAAGAAATCTTCTTCATGAGAAAACTGCTTCCATAATAAGTCCTCTAGTGTGAATACAACACCATACTTTTCACAGCAAGAGAAACCAAATCATCCTTCAGATCGCATGTCTAGCTCCTAATTCTTCAGATTAGGGAGAATAATCCATGAGTCTCTCCACACCACAGGAAAAAGAGTAATTTCTATATAGATGTGCAGCTAAATCTTCCCAGAGACCCCATTCTGCAGAATTATGAACAGAAGTAGTGAGAATGGTGCTGTTTCTTCCCACAGTAGTTTATATTTTACTCTGACAATCCTATGTGCTACAAGAACAATTGAGAGACTCATCCTAATCATAGTGGCCCTGGGACCTGAATGACCAGTCTTTCTATGGAAAAAAATAAATGTCAACAAGAGCAACAATCACAAAAAAATAGCTTTAAATATGTGTGAAAGGTCTTTCAGGGGTCACATGGTTTTATAAGGAAGTGGCTAACATGAACAGCTCCCATTTACTCTCCAAAGTGGCTTCAATGCAATCTTCTAAGGCTACTCAGTGACTATTCTCTAATGATCTTGCTTTTTACAGTGACTACTGCAGCTGAGATTTTCCTCTGGATTGCCCCAATGATAACTCCAGATCTACTATTATTCTTGAATGGGGTTAGTCATATATACAATGTCATCATATATAAAGGCCAATCCATGGAACAGGCTGTGTTTTCAATAAACTAGTTTTAGAAGCTAATAAGGGTTTGGGTTGAGTTTGATTTGGTTTCGTTTATTGTTGTTGTTGTTGTTGTGTTATTGGTATAAACAAAAGAAAACTGAAAAAAAAATAATTTCCTTCACACAGCCCTATTCTTGATGAAAATGCACACCTAAGAAGCAAGCAAAGAACACATCGCAATTTCTCAGAGAGAGAGAGAGAGAAGGAGGAGAAGAAGAAGAAGAAGAAAAAGAAGAAGAAGAAGAAGAAGAAGAAGAAGAAGAAGAAGAAGAAGAAGAAGAAGAAGAAGAAGAAGAAGAAGAAGAAGAAGAAGAAGAAAAGAAGATGAAGAAGCAACTGGAATTCAGATCAGACATCCTCTACTTTCCAGCTGCAAAATATGAATTCTACATGACTAGCCAAAAATTGCTATAAGATTCATCTACTAGAAAAAGTCAATTTGATAAAGCTGAAAGATGAAGATATCCTATATATTCATAGAAAAACAATACAGGAAAATGGTTAAACGGGAAATACATATTCATATAGAAGAACAAGGTGAGTTTCTAGAAGACCTCATTTATGTTCAGTAGAGAATTTTGGATAATTTACATAAAGATGTTTACTGAAATCAGGACAACAAACTGTGAACAAACTAGAATATAGAAAGGAGAAAAAGTATAACTTTATGGGACACAAAATTACAGGCATTATACCAATAAGATTTTTGAGATAAAGAAGTTTGAGTCTTGTACATGGTTAAATAATGTGAAGACACAGGAACAAAGATAATATTTTAAAACATTTCCCCATTAACTATGAGGTTTTCAAAGTATATACAATGTGCTATGTTAATCTAACCTGTATTGATATGTCATTGTTGATTTCTGTTTTAGGTTTAAATATCTGCCTAAAAGCTCCTAGAGCCAGTGATGTGACCTTATTGAATAATAGTATGCTTATAGATGTAGTCCAGTTAGGCTGATCTCTACTCTAAAAAGATAGATTTACATAAGAAAAGTTGGAGCTACACAGAGGAACAGAAAGACAAAGACAATGTGAAGAAAGTAGAGATGAGAAAGACACATCTATTAATTGTTTAGAAGCAGCAGCAACTAGGAAGGAGAGAGCACATTATTCCCCCACAGCCTTCAGAGGGATTTTATGGCTGCATATACATTAAATTCATTGTTTTCCCCCAGGAATATAAAACTAAGTCTTTTTTAATTGCCTTAAAGCAAGCAGTTACACATATTTCTTGACAATAGTACTGAGAAATTAATGGTGATTCTTAAGTCTTTCACCAATAAACTTGCAATTTTAAAACTCTTATAGTCTACTAACTTTCAAGTTTTATTTTAAAAGGTTATAAGCAGAATTTTAACATCAACCAGCACTACCAAAAAACAAACAATAAATACCAAAACATCCCCATTGGTCAGTTTATTGACCCCCTCCCCCCCAGTGCCATCTATGATTTCCTAGGACTTCTTTGTGGACAGCTGTGGATACTTATTCCATTTAATGTGCTCATTTTATTGTTGTGGAAAATGAATTGTACAGGGCTTTCTTTTCTCCTTTCTTGTATAAATCCCTTGAATAGAGTGGGTGGTAGAACCCTCCCACTCTAGCAACCAAACATTATAGCTTTATTACTTTATTAATTTTCTTACTGTAATGGTATTTAATTTACTGGCTCTAAAAATTTCATACACCAACTTAACATATTTGTAAAAATATACATTGTATTTAGTGAAAATTTATTAAGCCAAAACATTAACATGTAAAATAAAGATCCATAATTAATACTCAATATCCTAAACATGTAACTACTTACTTATCATATTAAACCCTGGGATCTCAGTAAGAAAGCAAATCCCCTGGTAAAACAATAGAACCAAGACAATTAATCAGACGTAATAGTATGTGTCTTCTTTTACATCTTATGAGTCACAGTACTTTGCTAAATCTCTTCCCTAGTTCTTCTTAATATATAGTGTACTTGCACCCTGCAACCACATATCTTTTTATTCTTTATTCTTAGCAACTCATGCATTTCCACTCTCCAGAAATGCCCATGCCTTTCCCTTTAAGTCTAATGAAAGGAGATATACTTATTGAAAGGACATATTTTAGTAGTCCTTCTCAGAAAGTCTAAGAGACTTTCTCAAAGGAAAAAAAAACAGATAGTGAATATGGAAATAAATTAGGCTGATATATTTTATTTAGCCCTGCCTCTAAAACAATTACATACAAATTACTAAGAATCAAACTATAATGAGAAATACCATTGTCTTCATTGTGTTCTCTTTTAAACTTTGCTCAATTAACCGTTTTACATTGTTTTTTCTTGTTTTAATATTCAGAAATACCACACGTTTCTATGCTTTAACTTATATAAAGGATTAATCAGAAAAAAATTTTTGTGTACTTGTCCAAAATGTGGCCAGACTATTTAAATCAATAAACATCGTAGATAGTATTGTTAAAATTTTAAGCCTTTCAGAAGTTGGTAGATGACCTTTTGGCTGCATTTATGGATGTCAATAAATCAAAGGTGCACCATTCTCATATTTAAAAAAAATTGAACATCCTAACATTCAAGACTAGTTTGAATAAAGCTCAGTTAAAAGAGCAAATGATTACCCTAAAATTCAATCCAACAATAACCATCAGGGGAAAAGGAATACCTGCCAAGAGGAAGGAGTGGTGATCCTTGGCTCAGTTAAAGTAGAGGTAATGAGTGTTGGCAAAGGAAATTCATCATAAAAATTCTTGATTGTGTTAATGGATACATTTGGGTTGTTAGAATATTGTGATCATCCTGGAGGTAACAAATACTGGGAGATTCCATGTCCCAATCAAAGCTCAGTAGAACAAATTTACTGCATGTTCACAGAAAATATTAAAAGTGAGCCTAAGGATACTTCCATTGCAGGGCAGACCCAACCGATAGAAATAGTAGCTTAATGGAAAGAGTAGGAATCTGCCTTGAGGCTTCCTACTCAATTTTCCCTATGACTTAAATCTTAATCTGTTGCAGAGTTGAAATAAAATATATGGTTATCTTTCAAAGCTCACAGAAAATGTATTGTATACCGTAGGGAGTGGTTCTGATGCTAAGGGTCTGTTCCCTAATTGGCTCTTGATCAGTCAGTAAAGGGAACTGTGGGTCAATTGCTGGACAGAAAGAACAGACACAACTTCCGGGTCCCTAGAGGCAGGCGGAGAGAAGCAAAGAAGAGAGTTCACCGTGCTTCTGAGCGAGAAGAAATCATGAACCATGGGAGATCTCAAAACCGAGTGGCCACACAGGCTGCACCTACAGGCAGGTTGTCAGGTAAGTTTAGCAACTGAAGAATAGGGCAGGTGGAAGAGACATAGATTGTTGGTAAGGCCATACTTTCCTGGGCAGGTGATGGTAATAGCCAACAATTGTGCCAAGAAGGCAAACTGAAACTGCACAATTGTGTGTCCGTGTCTTTTACCTGAGGATTCAAGGGACGCTGGGAGGGGGCTAGTAGTTCAGTCACCTCTTGGAGCAAAAGGTAGGTAGAGCATAAAACTGTACACTACAGTATACAGGAGAAAGGAAGATGAAAAAATATTTAATTTATATGTGGTAGAGGACTTCACAGTACACTAAGAGAAAAGAGAAATAAGATGAAAGCGTTTTCCTAATTGGAATGAAGTTACAATGATACCTTAAGACAAAACCTTAATCACACCAATAGAAAATGTCCCCAAATGGGACAAGATAGATGATTCAGTGGTTAAGAGTATGTTCTGATCTTGCAGCAGACCTGATTATTATTCCCTGAGAAACTATGTCTTATCACTCACGACATCCTATATTCTAGCTTCAGGGGACTCAGTGTCTCTCAACTTCTGCACATACCTGTATTCATGGGTACAGACACATAATTAAAAATAAAATAAAAAAATTGATGTCCTCCATATACATAACCAACTTATAAATATTTAACAGTGAACACTACAGAGACAACAGCCTGGGAATATAAGTGTAGAGACCCTGCCTGTAGGCACAGTGAAGAGATAAAGCTGACATACAAATACAGATCTTGCCCTGACAAACCAGTCCAGGCACTGCAACATGGTGTTTTTATGGAATACGCATGTGCTTGCAAATTGATAACACCACAGTGACAATATATCTCACCCCAACCCAATTGCTAAATGCATCAACTTACATTTTCTCATTCAGTGAGTAGGAAAGGAAAGTTGTCAATATGTTCAGGTATAAGAAAATACATATTAAGCTCAGTTTATTGTCCTAAACGTAGTGAAGTTTTACTGAAAACTAAAAGGCATACTTTTAAAACAATATGTGTAGGCAACACACTCATAAGAAACAAATCAAAGGTGCATAATAAAAAGCAGATTGAAAATGAGACAGATATTAAATAGTTGTGGGTAATATATTGAAAGATATTACATGTGGCTGTAATAACGATTAAGGAAAAAGAGGCCATCAATTTGGGAGAGAGCAATTAGATTTATAGGGGTAGTTTTAGAGGAAAGAGGAGAGAGAGTAATAAAGAAATTATAATTTCAAGATCAAGAGAAATAAAAATTAAAAAGAAGCCTGAAAGTGAATTAGACATCTCTTGAATACAGGCAAATTGAAATGCTGAGATGAACATAAGCAACTTCCAAATTTAAGATCAAAGTCGGTGATAGTGATTATGTTCAGTCGATGATTAAATCACTTCCTTTGAAGCTATAGATAACTAAAAAAGTAAAGTTATTAACAATCACCCACAGGATTATTACTACATTTTTGAATCATCCTGTTTTATTTTACCAATTAGGTTAATAACATTACATTTTAATCTCATCCAGGTGATGTCGCTTCCATGACCTCTCTGAACTGAATTCCAGGATGACATTTCTGCATTTCAGAATAAGTCTTTTTTCTGACCTACAGCCAAACTCTTATTTTGTCTGGTGCTTTTAAGTTGCTTATAACAGCAGGGAGAATTTTTTAGGGGGGAGGGGTGATAATCCTTTACCTCATTTAAGTAAGTTTTCTGGTAAACCTTATTGATCGAATTTCTTTTGATGAGAAATGCAAGCTTCTATAACTGAGCCAGTATTGTGTTGCTTGTTTCACACAAGAGCGAAATACTCAGCTCTGAGATAAATGCAGTGCGGTATACTGTTTATTAGTGTTGCTTTAAAACAAACCTTAGACAAGTTTTACAGTTTCTAATTGTGTTAAGTCAAGGGATAAAAGAACCAAGGCGGCTGCATTATATTTTTGCCTTATTACTGGTTTACTAAGAACAGTCAATTAGAAATTCCTTCCAGAAAGCCTATGAAATAAAGAGTAGTGTGTGGATATCTTTCTTTATATGCTTGTGATGTTTGATACCTACATACTATATTAGAAGTGACTAATATTGGCAAAGCTAAATGTAGGGAGCCTTATTGGGGTGCCCCAACACCTGGCAGGAACTTGACATCGACCAAGGTGAAGTTCCTCTCCCAGCCTTTGAGCAGGAACTCCTGTGTTAGCCATAATCCCCTCCACTTGGGGTGGAGCACTCAGACCAAGGTGAAGCCCATTGTTCTTCAAGGTCTTGCAGTTCCCTGAAAACATTTGTCACCTGTGGAGCAATTGAACTGGTTTTGTGAAGAAGCCTCTAGCCTTTGAGGGAAGGGTTTTCCCTGCCTATATATTTGGAGTCCTCCATTAAACATTGAGACCTTGAACAGCAATGTTGTCTTGGTTTCTCTCTCTTTTCACTGCCTTCCCATACATCCCCAGCTTTCCTTCCAGGTAACCTGTTAGATATAACTGCAGGCAGTTACAGATTGGTGCCGGAATGTGTGGCCGGACACAGGAAGGTCTCCTGAAGTGATCCTGTCTTGGTGAAGCTTTGCAGAAAATGGAAAAAGATGGTATCCTGCATGGTGAGCAACTACAGGAGTTAAATACTAGCGCTAGTCTAAAATTTCATCTTTTTGAAGCTGTTGTTGTAGGTGCAGAAGGATATGGGCTAAGTGGGACAACGTTGACCCAGCGCTGAACTCGCTTCGGGATTGACAGTGGAAAATGGGATAGGAACCTCTAAACAGATGTTTGTCCACAGCCTTCAAGAGCTGCTTCAGGTGAAAGGAGTAGGGTTTGAAGAATAATGGTTAGAAGGTTTTATAGATCAGATAGATTCTTGTTGCCCATGGTTCAGAGAAAAAAGAACTTTAGATAAGAGAACCTGGAAAAAAATTGGAAGAGTGTTAAGAGCCACCGAGGCAGATAATACTGCCCTCTGCCTCTGGACGCTTATAAAAGATGCTATTAATGAAGAGACCTTGAAGACATCAGATAGCGCACAGGGAGAACTTGAAGAATCTCAAGAAGGAGGGCTGCCAGAGAGGACTTTCTCTGAAAAGGGTCCTCTCAACCCTAAACTAAAAAGCTATAGAGCTACTACTGATGAGATAACATTAGAGGAGAAAGCTCATTCAGACAAAGGAGCTGCCAAATATTATGGTGAAGACTGTCCTCCTAGCGCACCTTCTGCTCTGCCTATGTCCTCTACTGTACGAGATGATGCCCAGATGGATATGCAACTACATAAATTGGAGTTTGCAATTAAGTTGCAGAAATTGACCAATGAGCTACAGGAGCTAAAAAGGGTATCAAGTGCAGGAAGGAGCAGTGATACTGAGATGAACCAATTGTTGTTAGAAAGAGCTGTAAGTCAGGCTTGCAGGGAAGGACAGGATACATATGACCTGCTGGCTTTCCCTGTCGTTGAGATCATAGGCCAGCAGAATAGAGTTAGATAATATCAGATCTTGGAGTTCAAAGTGATAAAAGCTTTTACAAGTTAATCCTGGTTTGCTTCTAACTCTTTATCTTCTATTTTAAGAAGACTGGTTGTCTCCACCTAAGCTCACCTGGATTGAAAAACTGTTAAAGAAACTTGTAGGGTGTTTGGCAACAAATCGACTCCCTGACATCAAATCCTATACAAGTAGACCTCTTACGAGAGCCACGTAGAAGTCAGATCTATGTGTGTCTGCTTACGAGCAGTCAAGGGCACAAGTGGGAGGTGCGAGGCAAAGCACTGCGAGGGGCGGACCATGTTTTCTGACTCTGAGTCCCCTGTGAAGCAAACCTGGTTGCATAGAGGTTGGTGTTTAAAGGCATTCCTTAGAGTAACAAACAACAAGGAAGCCTAGACCCTCTCCTCCATAAAAGACACCATAAATTATTTAGGAGGACCAGGTCACTTCCCCTCCCTGGCTAATGCCCACTATCCTTTGAAGGGTGACTGTCCACTTGGTTGCTACCTTCTCATCTTAAAACTAATAAAAAGGGAAGAGATATAGAGAGCCTTATTGGGGTGCCCCGACACCTGGCAGGAACTTGACATGGACCATGGTGAAATTCCTCTCCCAGCCTTTTTGGGTGAACTCCTGTGTTAGCCATAATCCCCTTCACCTGGGGTGGAGCACTCAGACCAAAATGAAGCCCATTATTCTTCAAGGTCCTGCAGTTTCCTGAAAAAACCTAGTCACTTGTGGAGCAATTGAACCAGTTCTGTGGAGAAGCTTCCAGACTTTGAGGGAAGGGTTTTCCCCTGCCTATATATTTGGAGTCCTCCATTAAACGTTGAGACCTTGAACAGCAATGTTGTCTTGGTCTCTGTCTCTTTTCACTGCCTTCCCATACATCCCCAGCTTCCCTTCCAGGTAACTCATTTGATGTAACTGTGGGCAGTTACAGCTAAGTACTAAGATCAACTTAAAATATTAAAGAAGAAATAGAACCAAATGAAGCTGGGATGAAAATCCATAGCAAGTGAACTATAAAAGTAATTGAAAAGAACTATTAATTGGGAGTGTCATTTATTTGATATTTCAGTTGAGGATCAAACTCAGAGTCTTAGCATTTTAAGCATTCGCCTCTCTGGCTTATTAATCTTCATAATAATAAACCCTTATAAGACTTTTTTTTCTTGGCTTTAACCTACCTTCTGACATCACCAATTACAGGCAGAAGGGAATAAGGAATGCTTAAGTAGTAGTGTCAGGAAACAGCACTAAATTTTCTAGTAACAAGGTGCATGTCTCATGTATGTACTCACATCAAAAATGAATTAGAATAAGAATCATTTCTTAAGAACACTGTGATCTCCATGATCTCAAATAATATTACTGAATCAGATTCTTGCTAAGGCCCTGTACATGTTTTGTATACCTCATTCAGTTATTTCATATAGTTTTGGATGTTTTATTATGTTAATTTTCAATATGAAGCCTTGCGAATATCCTTGATGGACTGAAATGCAAGTAGAGTGAAGTCAATATTTCCAGGAAATTGTGTTACTAAAATTTCAAGTACTAAATCACTGAATGTATCTAAAATTATGAGAAATATCAAAACTTCACAATTAATGATGTGAAATATGAAGCTGCTGTAAAATTGTTTAAACTTGATATCCATCAACTGTGAGTTTGTCACTGTTAGAGTACCAAGATAGAGTGGCATGAACCCACACATCACATGTCATTGCATAAATAAATCCATATTATATGAATGACTATTCATTATATGTTATAGTTTTTTTTTTGAATGATATATCCTTTAATAAGTCCTGGGTATTTGAATACTTGGTCCCTAATTGGTGGATGTTTGGGGAGAATTAGAAGATGCATCCTTGCTAGAGGAAATATGTCCATGAAAGTCATCTTTGTATTTCTAAGGACTCATGCCATTTAGAGTAGCATTTAGCTTCCTCTTTGTGCCTCCAAATATGAACTCTCAGCTGCTGCTCCAACTGCCATGTCTGCCTGACACCTTCCTTGCCTACATTCAATTACCATGGACTTTAAATCTCTGGAAACATAAATGCAAAGCAAATCTTCTACATGGTGCCTTGGTCATGGTGTTTTACCAGAACAATAGAAAAATGATTAATGCATGTTTTGAGTGTAAAAAAAAATTATCCTTCAAATCTATAATCAATTATACCTTTCCCCATAACGCGGTTGGCATGGCATTAGAATAAGTACTCCAGTGTCGGAAAACTAGAAAGTTGTACAAAATAGTATGCAAGAGCAATATTCAGATAATGAACCACAGGCAGTCAATAACAATGACATTTGAAAGAAATGTTAAACTAGAAAATGTGTAGCAAAACCCTTATGAAGTCTACTATCTGAGTTGCCACAACTACATTTCTACTGTTGAAAATTAATTTATTTGCTGTTGGGTTCCCATGTTCTAGTAGGTGGTCCTATGCCCATGTACAAAATTGGCAGCACTAATAGGATAGGGTGGGTTAGGAAAAAAACAGAAAATCTATGTCATCAGAAAGAGGCCATGTTTAGGGGACATATAGGAAAGTTTGATGGGAAAAATAGAATAAATATGATTATATTTTATGTTCACATGTGTATGATATAGTGGAACAATATTGCTAATATAAAAGTTGTATCATTTTTGAATATATTATAAAAATGAAACTCATGTCCAATTTATAATATATGCTAATGATAGCACAAAGTGCAGTATATGTAAGTAAAATGTAATACTTTGCAATATTCATACCAAACACTTAAAAGTATTTGTGTTCCAGTGCTGTGTGTATAGCTATTACATAGATGTCACAAAATTCAATTCGATAATTTCTTTTAACTGATTATATCTATATTGATAGAAATTAAAAGCATAATATGCATAAAATTTTATACCATGTATATGTCAAAGTTGTAAACTCTCTGTGAATCTCTGTGAAAAAATAAAATAAGTCACTGGCCAAAAAAAAAGTTTTACTGCTCACTTAAAAAGTATTTTTATAAAAATACAAAGTTTTCATATTCTTCAATAAGAAAACAAAACAAAAAATCAAATTAAGATGAACAAAAAAGCAAAGGATTCTATATAAATAGTGCTCATTTTTCTATCAGTAGAATATAAGTTGTTAAGAGAGTACTAATGCAAAATATCTACTATGTGATTTTGTTGTATGCATAGGTGCATATATGCACATGCTCACAGATATCCATACTTGCTGTGTAAATAAGAATGCTCTAATCAGAATGAATCTAATTTTAGAAAAGACAGAAGTTATTTCCTGTGTATTAAAATTCATTTATTTATATATATAAATGTGTGTGTGTGTGTGTGTGTCTGCTCATGTATGTCTATGTGCATGTTCTGTGTGCATGTGTGTGTATACACCTAGAAATGTGATGTGTGAATATTTTCATTTATTTATTTATTTATTTATTTATTCATTGTTTTTAAAATGGGTTTTCTCTTTGTAGTACTGTCTGTCCTATAGAGTGGAACTCACTTCTATAGATTAGGGTGGCCTCAAACTTAAATATCCTTCTGCCTCTATTTCCTGAGTACAAGGCTAAAAATGTGGCTTCCAGGTCCAAATAATATGCTATACCTCAATTCATATTTATTTAAAAAAATTAGAAAACAAATATGATTGCTGCAATAGACAATTTTTTAAACTAAAATCTTTTGAATGCTTTACAGAATCATAACAATTTTCTTCTCTATATTGTTTTTGAGTTATTTTATAGAATAATTATTATTCAGTTGTTCCTATTGCTTTGGATAAAGTCCTTGAAGTTGATTTATATGATCATTTAAGTCTAACATTCCAGTATACAAAAGGTTTAAAGGCAAAGTCACTAACCATACAAGTACAGTAATTAGTATATTTTTTTCTATTACTTCCCAGTGGCCACTAAGTCTTTAGTTTACATTTGTCCTTTTCTACCACTTCAAATTTCTTTTGAATTGCTCATAAGAGAGATAATTGAAGTTCTATGCCTTTGGCAAAGATGACCTTATCAATGCAGTGTGAATTAAATATGCTGCAAAGGCTTTCCAACATATCCTTGTATGCTTCATTTTTGGTCTTCGATTTACTTCCTTACCAGTGGATCATATTACTACCAAAAGGCTGTACACTATTTATACTTTTTCCAAAATATCTAACACAGAATGAATACAATAGGTCTTTAGACTATGAATGGTTGAACAAGTGAAGTCTTCCTTTAGTAGAGGTTTCTAAGCTCCATATACATTTACCCCAGTCAACATGAGAACACATGAATTTGTGGAGTAGAAATGCTTTGAGAACACAGCAAAGGGAAAATGTTTGAGTCTTGAAGAGAAATCCTATTGAATATCAAGCTGTCCAAATGCTCCTCAAGTTCAAATCCTTTGAAAATATGGGAAGGAATGGTGGTAGGCAGAACTCAACAATCAACTACCAAGAGATGTAGGTATATAATGAAAAAGTATATTTTCATGTGGCATTGAGATGCATATCTTCTTGTTGTGTACTACTGGTGTCTTGATAGTACCTAGTGTTAATTTGTGTTGCAGTTTTACATTAGGAAATTACTCATTAAAGGCAAGGTCAGAAAAAACTTCTAAGTACATTGAAATACAGGAGAAGTTTCATGTTGTAATTGAAAAATATGAAATGGACAAGGAGCTGACATGAGTAGCTTGCTGTACTCCTGTACCTCCACTGTCCAGCTACCCCTCCTCCAACTTCATCAGACCTCATGACCTGAAGCCATGCAAGTAATATTCCCTTCCTGTACCCATTTCACATGATTATAGAGTCCTCTGAGTCACACCTAGCTGTCCTGAAATGCCTGCTGTCCCCTGGACCTAACATTTTCTGGGCACCTTCCTACATGCCTCCTCTCTCCCCATATCCGTTACCCTCCATATGCACAGGGACACACTCAACTCTTAGGGGACATTCGGCTCCACATCCTGAACTCCATTGTCCAGCCCAAGGATATCCAGCAGAGGCCTACCACACCAGTATCATTGAGCTTAGATCCTTCCCAATACTTGCTAAAACAGAAATATCAAAGGACAACAAGATGTCTAAAGGGCCTTCAAATGAACACACTCAAGAAAAGCTAGAACAATATGACACCTTTAGAGCACAATTTCCCTACTATAGCAAACCCTGGATATCCTAACACAACCAAAGTCCAAGAAAATGACCATAAATCCAATCATATAAAGATGTTAGAGGTCTTTAAAGAGGAAACAAATAAATACAAGAAAATACAATTAAATAGGGGAAGGAAGCACAACTGTTCAAGATTTGAAAATGGAAATAGAAGGTATAAAGAAAACACAAAGTGAGGGAATACTGAAGATGGAAAACCTAGGGAAGAGAACTGGACAACCCAGGCAACAGAATATAAGAGATGAAAAAGAAAAATCTCAGACAGAGGATACGTAATAGAAGAAATTAATCTATCAGTCAAAGAAAATGTTAAATCCAAAAATTCTTGACACAAAACATCCCTGACATCTGGGATACCATGAAAAGACCTAACCTATGAATAACAGGATTAGAAGAAGGTGAAACTTCCCAACCTAATGAAGGAGAGGCTTATAAACATACAAGAAGCTTACAGAACACCCATTAGATTGGAACATAAAATCTTCCTGCCATATAATAATTAAAACACTAAATATACAGAACAAAAAAAGAATATTAAAAGCTATAAGGAAAAAAGGCCAGGTAATATACAAAGGCAGTCCTATCATAATTACAATGAAATTGTCAAAAGAGATTCTAAAACCTAGAAGAACATGGACACATATCTTATAGACCCTAAGAGACCAAAGACACCATCCTAAACTACTATACCCAGAAAAATTCTCAATAATATTCCATGGAACAAAATAAGATTTTCAGGATAAAACCACATTTAAACAATATCCTTCTATACATCGAGCCCTACCGAAAATACTAGAAGGAACACTCCAAACCAAGGAGGATAACTACAACCAAGAAAACCCAGGAAATAAATAAATCTGTACCAACAAGAACAAAATAAGTGAAGCACATGTGTGTGCATGCGTGCACACATGTTATTCTGTTATTTTGTTATTTTGTGCATGTCTGAAGAGAACAGCTGTGTACTCACATACATTAAATATATAAATAAATAAATTTTAAAAACAACACTAGGATATGGAGATAAACAGAGGATTCTCAGTAGAAGAATCTTCAACAGCTAAGAAACTATTAAAGAATGTCCAACATCCTTAGTCATCAAGGAAATGCACATCAAAATGACTGAGATTCCATCTTACAGCAGTCAGAATGGCTAAGATCAAAAACTCAAGGGGTCAACCCTCCATTACTGGTGGTAGTACATAGTTGTACAACTACTTTGCAAATCAAATTGGCAGCTTCTCAGACAAGTGAGAATAGTACTACCGCAAGATACAGCTACACCACTCAAGAGCATATACCCAAAAGATGCCCCATTATACCACAAGGACATTGGCTCAACTATGTTCAAAGAAGCTTTACTAGCCAGGAACTGAAAATAATCTCGATGTTCTTAAACTGAACAATAGATACAGAAAATGGATAATGATAATTCCATCTACACAATGGAATGCTATTAAGACAACTAAAAACAGAGATAACACGAATTTTGGAGGCAAAGGAATCGAAATTGAGAATATCATTCTGAGTGAGGTAACCCAGATCCAAAAGGATGTTCGTGGTATGCACTCACTTATAAGAGGGTATTAGTCATAAAATACAGGATAACTTCACTACAGTCCACAGATCAAAAAAAAACTAAACAAGTGGGAAGGGTTTTGATACAAAAAGGATGAGAGTCATGAGAAATGACTTATATTAAAATAACAAAGAAGACACAACAATAAACAACTAGAATTTTAATTTCCATTGATCCCTTAACTTTCATTCTTTTAAACTCCAAATATATTAAGCAGTTTCAAATATATCTTAGAATGACATATGACAAATATATGATAATGTATTAATCTAACTAAATAATTACAGTGTTAGGGTTATTATTGCTGGGAAGAAACACCAGGTCTACAGCAACTCTTATAATGGAAAATATTTAATTGGGGTTAGCTTCCAGGTCAGAGGTTTAGTCCCTTATCATCATGGTGAAAATCTTGGTGGAACTTAGGCAGCCAAGGTGCTGGAGAAGTCTTAGAGCAGACAGAATTATGATGGGCCTACATGTCCTATAGTGCCACTTCCTATGAGCCTATGGGGCTATTTTCATTCAAAACACTACGATACCTCAATTCAAACCTATCACATGCATATGGGTTTAGAATCCAGGATGCCAGATATAAGCTCAAATTATTGTCTCAAAGAGAAGAGACATTTTATATAAACTATAAGAATAAAAGGGGAAACTTCTTTATAGTCTGGGTATAATATGAGCCTTGCATTTTGGAATAGACTGAGGGTGTTCAATATGTCTAATGCAACTCCAACCCTCTCTATGAGAGGACAGATATAAAAACTATAGGAGAGAGTTGATGAGAAAATTAGCCGTATTTTTAATGGATATGTATATATATATATATATATATATATATATATATATATATATATATATACATATATATATATATAATTGGAAGATAACACAGTAAAAACCACAGAACACAAAGGATATAAAAGAATAAGAGCACTGATGACAATAATATTCAGGGAAATAAATAGCAAGCATCTTCCATAAAGAATTCTCAAGAGTTTGTAAGCCACGCATAAACATGTTTTTAAATTAATGCATATATATAATATACACATAATTTTATAAACCTATAACAATATACACACATAATTTTATTTATGTACATTTGCAAAAGGTGAGCATTTTCAGTTTTTCATTTTAATGGTGTTTGATGGTGTTTGATGTTTGATGATGAAATAGTCTCTTACCAGGTTGTCTCATATAATATTGCCAATATGATGATGGATATTTATATCACAAATGACAGTTGGGAAAATGCTATAATTGAAGGTATTTTTAAGGTAATGCTAATAATTCTGAAATATTTTACCTGACTGGATGAAAGTTTGAGTGACATTGTTGATGGGCCACCTGACCAGTATATATATTCTGAGAAAATAGTCTTTGTTACAACAAAGTATTATGCTGTTTTAGGGTTGACATGATGAAAAAAGTTTCTGAGAAAGGTTCTAGGTGGGATGCCCCAAATTCTGATGTTAGCCCAAGTCCTACGTAGTATGCAATCACAGCCACTAAGGCACTATTAATACTAGACCAAGGCAGCCTTATATAAGGTATGAAGCGGAAATCACTTCACAAAAGGAACATAATGGAACAGTGTGTTGTCAAGGTAAAAACCCCATGGCAGTATGAAATAGAAAAGACCTAATTAGAATGTGTTCTTGAACTCCTTACTAACTTAAGATGCACTTCCCAGGGATGGGACTTAATCCCTAATTTTCGTCAAAGGGCAAATGTACAATTAAGCTAACATAAATGTTTCAACCAATCAGTTAGGTGAATTCTATTAGGCCTGGACTCCCTAACCTGCCACAGTTTAATAAGAAGTTCCAACTGCACCAAATTGCTGTTTGTCAGGCTGAAAAGAGCACAGCCAACTGCACTGCTCAGTACCAAAGGACGCTTTGTCTTAACATAATGTGAGTATAAAACGAAGTGCAGCATGCCTGGTTGCTAGATTGAAAACAAATTGGCTTTGCACATATAAAATACCTCATTTATTTCTGGTTCTAAAGCACACTTGCCAAGCAGTGTTGGAGTACTCACATGTAGAGAAGTTGACCACAAAAGTACTCACAAGTAAATTTAAATACAAAAGAAGAAGAAAAACAGAATAAAGAAGTTATTTTATTGTTTTGCTGTTTTCCTGAAATTTACTGGAAAAGACTGATTAAATATATGAAATTCATAATTATGGTTACCAGGACACTTGCAGCAGAATCCCAACTCTGTGTTAAGAAAAGCAGGCATGGTTCCAGTCAGCAGAGTTGGGGCTGACTTGAGTAGTGTAGGATCAAACTGTTCGATTCCCTGAATGAATTTTCTTCCTTCCTGAAGAGGAGATTTGTCTCTTGGCTGCTGAGAGTTCATTAGTAGCAACCTCTTTCCAAACAGCAAAGAAAAAAGGAAATAATGAGGAAGCTTTGGAAATGAACTTAAGTCTGACAGAAATTAGCCTTAATTAATATGGTGTCCTGCTCAGACTCAAGAAATTTCAACTTATTTCTAATATATATACTCACTTATATTTGCCCCCAAAATTTCAAAATTCAAAAGGCAAAGATTGATGCCACCAATATTTCAGGCTTTCAAGGTTTCACTGGTTTTAATTTCTCACCAATTAAAAAATATTCTAGCTAAGAGCTACCTGCCTTGATTTTGGCAAAACAAAATAAAATCATTGAAAAAATTCTAGCTTATTCTCATATTTTATAAATATTAAAAAACTCAACTTAAAATAATAAATATCTTGAAATTTTAGAATTGAAAATGTGGTCCTATGTAACCTGAATCACATTTCATTTCCTATTGAGGCACATTTAATTTAGAATCAAAGAAATATCCTAATGTTATAGATACCATTTTCCTTTGAATAATTAAAGCAATAAACTGAAGGTGCTTGTAGACTTTCCATAAAAGATGGTGGCTTGCAATTAAATGATGGTAGCTTTGATGGCCTTTGTGCTCAGGCAGCAGAGTCTGAGTAATTTACTGGTTGTAAACACTTTATTCTGAAAACTGGAATCTATGAACTGGAGGGTTGACTTGTGATTAAAACACGTCCTGCCCTTATGGAGGATCCTGTAAACATATCTGACAGGCTTGCAACTCCAGTTTTATACTGGAACTCAGCTGCAGGATATCTCACTTTCTTTTCTAGAATCTACCAACTTGCATACATAGGGCATTCATGGAGTCAGAAAAATAAAGAAGTAAATATATAATTTAAAAATAAATTAAAAAAATCAGAAATCCAGAACATTCCATAATAAAATCACTGTCTATTTCTATTTTTTGAAAATAGATAGATGCATACAAAGACAGTGACAAACAAAGCCATTGACAAGTAGACTTAGGAAACTGGTACCAAAAGGAAATCATGTAAAATACATTTCATCATTACTTTTCTCTTCTTCTAATCAACATGGTACAGGTCAGGGCATCAGGCAATAGGTACTTTAGTCAATAATAATAATAATAATAATAATAATAATAATAATAATAATACCTCCATCAGATTGACCAAAAGGCAATTTCTTGATTAATGACTAAAGTGGGACAGTCAATCCGCTATGAGTGGCACTACCCCTATGCAGGTGTTCTGCATCAATAATGTTGCTCATTCTCGGATTTCTGACAGGGTTGAAAGACTACTTATAGTCTCATAGCCATCCCAGGCTATTCATCATTGAGAGAACATATTTGAGAATATTGTTTTCAGATAGTATACAAGCAAAACCAAATTATAACATATGGATTTATAAGTCTTTTAAGTTAGGATAGATGAGAGAGTGTTCTATGTAACTGACAAAAATGATGGACTGGGTGTTAGGTCAATCTTGTACTTTATAAATTACAAAATAGTAATAGTTGTGCTCAATTTATATCTGAGATAAGAGTCTTTTAATTGGGGAGAAAGGGGGAAGTTGGTATTTTGATGATAATTCAGCTTCCCTAAGAGGGGCTGCCTAGGATGAGGAGTGAATCAAGAACTCAGGACTTGATGTGATCCTTCTAATGAATAAGAAAAAAAAAAAAAAAAACCAAAACAAACCAAAACCAATTACTGGGTGAGTAGGTGGAACTTCCAGGTCAGGCAAAGCAGTGATGCAAGAGGAGAGCAGGGTGGGCTGGAGGACCGGAGCATGGAGGCAAAAATGTAGGTAGCAGAGACCCCTTTTCAGGTGGCAGATCCATTTGGATCCCTACTGGAGGATTTAACTTAGAATAGCTTATAAATTGGGATGTTAGTTGTTGCGCACAGTGATTGAGTTACCAGTGATTTTGAGAACAGAAAGAAAGAAAGAAAGAAAGAAAGAAAGAAAGAAAGAAAGAAAGAAAGAAAGAAAGAAAGAAAGAAAGAAAGAAAGAAAGAAAGAAAGAAAGAAAGAGAAAAAGAAAAAGAAAAAGAAAAAGAAAAAGAAAGCAGCTTGTGGAAGCTGTGATAAACAAGGCAGGGTTCCTCAGCTTCAGCTTCTGCCTCAAAATCTTTCTGCCTTGACTTCATTTCAGGATGAACCACAACTGTGAACCAAAGTAAAC
Source organism: Tokudaia tokunoshimensis (assembly GCA_036184795.1). Taxonomy (NCBI): domain Eukaryota; kingdom Metazoa; phylum Chordata; class Mammalia; order Rodentia; family Muridae; genus Tokudaia; species Tokudaia tokunoshimensis. Next base: position 97,332,006 of record BTHU01000016.1, read on the forward strand.
CCCCTTTCCCCAAACTGCTTTGGACATACTCTTTATCACAGCCCTAAAAACTCAATTAAGGCAGAAATTGATGATGAATTACTGTTCTCACAGATCTGACCACATTGCTTTGAGGAGGACTGCAGAAGGTATTTGGGTTAAGAGAGCCTTGAGTATTCAGGGATTAATGGGCTGCTCTGGGAACTTGAAAGAACAGGATGATGAAAAGATTGCAGACATTAGAGGCCTGAATTGTCAAGTTTCTGATTAACAAGATGCCAGAACCACTGAATTAAAATCTTTGCTTTATTGGAACAATTGTTACTGGTTAGCTGGAACTGAGCAACTTTCAGTGATGAAGACTCGAACATCGTTCAGGTGAGATCTTTTGGGAGGATTTCCTGAGGATCAGCACAAAGAAACTGTAATACCAAGGCCTTAAACTGCATCTTATTCTGGTAGCTGGATATTGTAATGTCGACATGGTAATGTGTAAGAGTCCCCCAGGCGGTACTGGTTTGATAACATGAAGGAGTAGTGATGAATGTCAGTCGAGATTCTATTCTGTGAGAGGCCAGGAAAGGTTAGTGGTAAGGATAAAACCTCAGTTTAGTAGAAACACCAGATTGAGAGGATCATAGAGAGAAGTTGAAGGTTGGCATGATCTGAAAAAGTCAGACTCCCTGAGGGTTAGACCATTGGTCAAGGCACGGCCTTTGGAGACCATAGGATATTGGAGATTCCAGGAATACAGGATGACAATCAAAGGTACCAGTAGGTGTGGAATGAGCATTCTTCAGCCTATCAGACAGGATGCATATGATATGAATGGCAGAGCCAGAGATATGGAGCTATGCAACCCTTTTGGAACCTTTAGGTTTGTGAGTTCCAGATATCCGACGTTGAACTTGCAGGGTTGGACTTTATTTTCTATTTAATTTACGTGTAACTGTGCTGTGATACTTCCATCTTGGAATAAGAAAGTAACATTTTTTAATTTTATTTATTTTGTATTATACAGAAACTCACAATTTTGAGAAGTTGGTTATTTTAGAAAGACTCTGAACTCTTTTTATTGGATATATTATTTATTTACATTTCAAATGTTGTCCCCTTTCCCGATTTCTTCCCCCAGAATTCCCCTATTCCGTCCCCCCTTCCCCCACCTTCACATTCCCCTACACTGAGGCATCGAGCCTTCAAAGGACCAAGATCTCAGAAGATGGAATGGTCTCTCATGCTCATGGATTGGCAGTGTTAATATAGTAAAAATGGCCATCTTGACAAAAGCAATCTACAAATTTAATGATATCCCATCAAAATTCCAACTCAATTCTTCATAGAGTTAGAAAGAGTAATTTGCAAATTGATTTGGAATAAAAAAAAAACGTAGTGCAAACTATTTTCAACAACAAAAGAACTTCTGGGGGAAATCACCATCCTTGAAGTCAAGAGCAATAGTGATAAAAACTGCATGGTATTGGCACAGAGACAGGCAGGAAGATCAATGGAATAGAATTGAAGACCCAGAAATGAATCCACACACCTATGGTTACTTGATTTTTAACAAAGGAGCTAAAAGCATCCAGTGGAAAAAAGACAGCATTTTCAAAAAATGGTGCTGGTTCAACTGGCAGTCAGCATGTAAGTATGCCTATTGATCCATTCTTATCCCTTGTACAAAGCTTAATTCTTAGTGGATCCAGGACCTCCACATAAAACCAGATACACTGAAACTAATAGAAAAGAAAGTGGGAAAGAGCCTGGAGTACATGAGCCCAGGGAAAAATTTCCTGAACAAAACACCAATAGCTTATGCTCTAAGATCAAGAATTGACAAATGGGACCTCATAAAATTACAAAGCTTCTGTAAGGCAAGGGCACTGCCAATAAGACAAAACAGCAACCAACAGATTTGGAAAGGATCTTTACCAATCCTACATCCAACAGAGGGCTAATATCCAATATATACAAAGCACTTAAGAAATTAGACTCCAGACAATCAAATAACCCTATTTAAAAATGGGGTACAGAGCTAAACAAAGAATTCTCAACTGAAGACTGTGAACTCTTAAGGAGTCATTTTAAGGAAACTAATCATTTATAGTATTAAATGGTTTAATGACAGATTTAAAGGACTATAGTGTTTATATTGTGATGGTGATATTCTTATGACATATTGGGGACAAATAAGAGGAGAAAGACTATTGTTTAACAGTGTTATATTGGTGTGACAAATTGGCAACGCCAGTTATCCTATTAGTTTATTTTTTTTGTCTCTGCTTCAGTTCCTGCTCTAATTTTGTTTATGATGGACTATAACTGTAAGCTAAAATAAAGCCTTCCTTCCTCAAGTTGCTTGTGATCATGGTCTTTATCATTGCCATTGAGTCCTAACAAAGACAGCAGATATATTTCACCTTTAGGGCATATCATGATTTTTTTTTATATATTATCAGATTACCATGATCTACATGATGACTATATGATTTTTGTTCTTCACACATAACTCGTATGTTTTATGCTGTCCTCAGCATTTTATAACAGCTAAGAGATTATCAACAATAATGGAATGCTGAGGGCATGGTAAAATACATACTCAAAAAACAACTTTCATCCTTTAAACATAAAAGATACAAAGCACTGAAATTCTCTATATAGCATATGATATATTTGAAGTTTCGCTGTTAAGGTACATAGTTTTCACGATTAATGGTTAACATTTCTTTGAAAATGTAGAAAAGTTTAATTAATTTCAGCTTTTCTTAATCATACCTAGAGAGGACATATGAGTTAAAAGTTTTCTTATTTCAGTTGATTAAACAGCATACACACAATGACACAAGAAAAATTCTAAACTGAAAAAGTGATCAAAAGTTACTAATGTTGTAAATTATCAAATACTTAAGAGAAATTTCCAGTGTTGGTAAAATTAAAGCTTCATTATGTTTTTAATTTTTTTATCTTAATTCCCCCAATTGGAAACATTTGCTATCACATGGAACACTTAATTTTTCTTACTTTCTAACTATTCCATTTATTTGAAATAAAAAAGTACAATAAAAAATATAACCATGAAAGAAAAATGTTGAGCCCTAATGATAAACAAAACTAATTCCTCAGATATATTAAAATATATCTTGGAAACAAAGTTGAAGAGCATGCACTTTGATGTAAAATATATTATAAAATTATTTACTTATTTTAATTTATCCTTGTATTTAGAAATAAATCCTATTACATTTACATATAACATTAACATACTTACCGAGCATATTTTACATGTCCTAGTTAAAATCCATTTTCTCATGTTCTAGAGGGTATCTATCATACTACCCTATGTAGTTTAGTAAAGCAATAAATTTTAGGTGTTAATATTCAATAGCAATAATTTTTACCTCAATTGTATAGCAGAAAATAATAAAAATAAATGGTGTCCCAAGCAATTTACCAATGTGTAATGTATTTGAGTGGAGCAAACAGAAATTAGGCTTAAAAATCATGTAAAGTTTACTGGTCAAGAAATTGGAAAAATTGAGCTTTGAAAGTTCGAAGGAGAAATCAAGGTGAGTATCACAATAAGCAATTCACTTTTAACAGTTCAGTTCAATGATATTCAGGAGGAATTAGAAAGAACAGGACTTCAAAGGTCTCATAAGCATAGAGAAGTCTGAGAAGGTCACTCTTGAAACAGCTGCTGCAGGGATCAGAGAGATAAAAGTTAAGCCCCATAATTGCTGTTAGACAATTAAAGGAATGAAAGTGACCAACGTCAAAATGGAAATGCAAAATGGCAGAGGATTCTGAAACCTCAGTGATAAAATATGTCTAGACCTAAGTGCTCAGCATGCCTATAAGAAGACGATTCATGAAAAAAAATAAAAGGTCTTAATTCATTTATCAGCGCATTAGCATGTAACTGCTCAGAAACAAGCAAATGATAGAAAACCAAAATGATGACTTTTTTGCTGCATCACAGAGACTCTGAAAATATAATGTAAGAGAGTCAAAGTTTAGTTTGAAATTAGGACCTACAATAGGAATGAAGTCCTGGATTTTGAGCAGTAAGTCTAAATACAACAGTCTTTGGCCTAACAACCTACTGACCATGGAGAGTATAGAAAAAAAAATGATTCATGGAATTTCGTTAGGCTTTAATACCTTTGTATTATCAATCAAAATTATGATACTTAAATCGTTAATTATTTTTCTATGTCAGCAGTAAGTTCTATCAGTAAATATGTATGTCCACCAGCATTTGTTCATACTAAATAAGAAGTCTTGTGGCTCTGGAGAGAGGGCTCAGTTTACTGATTTTGGATTTCTACCATCTTCTTACAAACTGGGTGTGGCTTCACAAACGTGAAGTCCAATCCCTGGATGGTATAGACAAGCAGGTGCCCGGTACTCTTTGGCCAATCAATTTAGCTGAATCTGTGAGGAGTAGGATCTGAGAAGATATTCTGACTCAAAACAATAACTTTATACTTTACATACAAATTCACAACTTGGACATTTACTTGAACACATATGTACAAATATACTATACCTACATATGCACACATATATCAATACAATAAATAAATAAATAATAAAAATAAAATGAAGCCTCAGCAGTAGGAATTTGTACTGACATAGATTAGCTATTTAATAAGTAAGTTGATGAAGAAAAGTAGACACATCTGTCCAGAAGAATCTGGAATACATTTTAAAATTTATTTTTAATTGAATTACATCACTTCTGCCTCCTCTCCTTCCTCTACTACATCCAGCTACCTACCAATTTTGCCCTCCTTACTTTCAAGTTGACACTATAGTTTTCAGATTTTCTGAAGTCAAGGAGTGAAGCATGTAGTTTTAGATTTTAAATGTTTCCTCTACACAATGATTCCCTTCTAAAAGAAGCATGGAATGGAAAAGAAGAAAAAAAAGAAAAGGGGTTAGAAATGTACCTGACAATTTCCTCAGGAGGACACTCAAATATAACACCACCAATAATATATATATATATATATATATATATATATATATATATATATGCCCTAAATATTTAGAAAGAAGTTTAATTATGCATGCATTTAGCCAAATGCCATTAATAGTTCACCCCAATTGGTTTATAAAACCATTTTTAATATATGAACCAGATTTGTCTTGCTAAAGTATAATTCACATCAACTCTCATCGAAACTCAAAGCATTGTTGCCTTTGTTCATTTCACAGTTTGGAGGTCAAAATACTTATGAAAATCAAAGCTGAGCTTGCACTAACTGTTAGGTAGCAGCCTTTATTGCTGGTCTTCTCCTTATTCTTTTTCCCATCTATGTTGAAAACACAGTAACTTTCTTTAGCCACACCATTGCTACTGCTATAAAGATGCTTTGTCAGAGTTTTAGTGTCACTTTCTTCATATTATATAAATCTTTCCTGGAGAGTCAGTTATCCTGGCAGACCTTCACTCTTCTGCCACCTCCCATTCACCTTCATGAGACCTGTGGAACCTGAACCATATGGGTTACAGTACCTTCCTCCACTCAAATTCCCAGCTCATTGAGTCTTCTGGAGCATGCCAGCTGCCCCAAGCAGTCTGCTATGCCAGGCAGACTTCCATTCCCCCACCACCTCTCCCCATCCACCTACATCAGCACTGGAGAACCTGAACCATACAGATTTTAATTTGGAACCAAACAGGCCAAGGAGAGCCATTAGAGGCCTGCCAAACCAGCAGCATGGAGGTTCACACCTTTCGAAATACCTGCAGTTACCAGAATGTGGAGGGACCACCGACCCTCAAAAGAACGCAATCACTGATTGCCTGACAATATGACGCCTTCAGAGCACAGCTAACCTACTATAGCAGGTTCTGGATAATCTCACACAACAGAAGTGCAAGAAAATAACCCCAAATTCAGTCTTAGATCATAGAGGTCTTTAAAGAGGAAGTAAACAAATGTCTTAAAGAAATACAGGAAAATATAATAAAACAAATAGAAAACATTAAAGAGGAAACAAATCAATTCCTTAAAGAAATACAAGAAAATACAATTAAACACGTTAAGGAAATCAATAAAATTATTTGAGACCAGAAAATGGAAATTAAAGCAAAAAATACAACACAAACTGAGGTAATCTTGGAGATGAAAAAACTAGAGAAGAGATCAGGAAGAACACATTCAAGCATCACCAAAAAAATATAGGAGTTCAGGCATAGAATATAATGAATGAAGTTGATACATCAGTCAAAGAAAAGGTTAAATCTAAAAAATTCCTGACATGTTATATTTAGTAAATCTTGAATAGCATGAAAAGACCTAGCCTAAGAACAATAGGAATTGAAGAAGGTGGATGATCCCAGCTACAAGGCCCTTAAAATATTTTCAAGAAAATCATAGAAGAAAACTTTACCAACCTAAAGAAAGAGGTACCTGTAAACATATAAGAAGCTTATAGAAAAAAATCAGACTGGACAAGAAAAGAAAATTTTCCAGCCACATAATAATCAAAACACAAAACCTATAGAACAAACAAAGATTATTAAAAACTGTAAGGAAGCAGGGCAGTGGTGGCACATGTATTTAATCCCAGCATTTGGGAGGCAGAGGCAGGCAGATTTCTGAGTTCAAGGCCAGCCTGGTCTACAGAGTGAGTTCCAGGACAGTCAGAGCTATACAGAGAAACCCTGTTTCAAAAACAAAACAAAACAAAAAAAAAAGTTAAAAAAATGTAAGGGAAAAGGGCCAGAAAACATAAAAAGGAAGACCTATCATAGTCACACCCAATTTCTCAACAGAGACTCTAAAAGTTAGAAGGACCTGGACAGATATACTATAAACTCTAAAAAATTCCAGATATCATCCTAGATTACTATACCCAACAAAACTTGTATTTACCATAGATGGAGTAAACAAAATATTTATTTCAAGACAACTCAAAATTAAAAAAAATATATTCACTAACCCAGCCCTACAAAGAATAATAGTGGGAAACCTCAAACTAAAAAAGAGAAGTATGTACAAGAAAACCCAAAAAAAATGTAACTCCATACCAGCAAAAATAGGGAAGCACACCACACACATACACACACACACACACACACACACACAAACACCACCAATATGAAAATAACAGTAAGAAACAATCCTTGGTCATTAGTATCTCCCACCATCAATAGACACACATACATGTTGACGTTGAACAATGCTCTTCTCAATGATAGCTTGGTAAAGGAAGAATTAAAGAAAGAAGTTAAAGACATTTTAGTATTTAATGAAAATGAAGACACATCATACCAAAACTTATGGGACACAAAGAAAACAGTGCTAAGAGAAAAACTGATAGATTTAAGTGCCTCCAAAAAGAAAATGGAGAGAGCTTACACTAGTAGCTTGAAAGTGCACCTGAAAGCTCTAGAACAAAAAGAAGCAAATGCACCCAAGAGGAGTAGACAGCAGGAAATAATAAAACTAAGGGCAGAAATCAACCAAATAGAAACAAAAAGAACAGTACGAAGAATCAACAAAACCAGGAGCTGATTCTTTGAGAAAATCAACGAGATAGATTAACGCTTAGCCAGACTAACCAGAGGGCACAGAGGCACTACACAAATTAATAAAATCAGAAGTGAAAAGGGAGACATAACAAAAGAAACTGTGGAAATTCAAAAAACCATCAGATCCTACTACAAGAGTTTATACCCAACAAAATTGGAAAATATGGACAAAATGGACAATTTTCTAGATACATACCAGGTGCCAATGTTAAAACAGGATCAGATAAACCATTAAATAGTCCCATAAGTCCTGAGGAAATAGAAGCAGTTGTTAACAGTCTCCCATTAAAAAAAAAAAAAAAAGCCCAGGAACAGATGGGTTTAGTGGGGAATTCTATCAGATCTTCAAAGAAGAGCTAATACCAATAGTCTTCAAACTATTCCACAAAATAGAAACTGAAGGAACACTGCCCAACTCATTCTATGAAGCCTCAATAACACTTATACCTAAACCAAAAAAAGACCAAACAAGGAAAGAGAACTTCAGACCAATCTCCCTTATGAACATTGATGCAAAAATACTCAACAAAATTCTGGCCAACAGAATCCAAGAATGCATCAAAACAATAATTCACCACAGTCAAGTAGGTTTCGTCCCAGGGATGCAGAGATGATTCAATATACAGAAATCAATCAATGTAATCCACTCCATAAACAAACTCAAAGAAAAAAAAACAACATGGTCATTTCATTAGATGTTGTAAAAACATTTGACAAAATTCAGCATCCTTTTATGTTAAAAAGTCTTGGAAAAATGAGGAATTCAAGGCCCATACCTAAACATAGTAAAAGCAATATGCAGCAAACCAGTAGCCAACATCATACTAAATGGAGAGAAACTTGAAGCAATCCCACTAAAATCGGGAACAGAAAAGGCTGCCCACTCTCTCCCTATCTATTCAATATAGTACTTGAAGTTTTAGCTAGAGCAATTAGACAAGAAAAGGAGGTCGAAGGGATACAAATTGCAAAGGAAGAAGTCAAATTATCACTGTTTGCAGATGATATGATACTATACTTACACGACCCAAAAAACTCCACCAGATAACTCCTACAGCTGATAAACAACTTCAGCAAAGTGTCCGGATATAAAATTAAGTCAAACATGTCAGTAACCTTCCTATACTCAAAGGATAAGCAGGCTGAGAAAGAAATTAGGGAAACAACACCCTTCACAATAGTCACAAACAATATAAAGTATCTTGGTGTGACTCTAAACAAATAAGTGAAAGAGCTGTATGACAAGATCTTCAAGTCTCTGAAGAAAGAAATCGAAGAAGACCTCAGAAAATGGAAAGATCTCCCACGCTCGTGGATTGACAGGATTAATATAGTAAAAATGTCCATCTTGCCAAAAGCAATCTACAGATTCAAATGCAATCTACATCAAAATTCCAACTCAATTCTTCATAGAGTTAGAAAGAACAATTCTCAAATTCATCTGGAATAACAAAAAACCCAGGATAGCTAAAACTATTCTCAACAGTAAAAGAACTTCTGGAGCAATCAGTATCCCAGACCTCAAGCAGTGCTACAGAGCAATAGTGTTAAAAACTGCATGGTATTGGTACATTGACAGGCAGGTAGATCAATGGAATAGAATTGAAGACCCAGAAATGAACCCACACACCTATGGTCACTTGATCTTTGACAAAGGAGATAACACCATCCAGTTGAAAAAAGATAGGCTTTTCAACAAATGGTGCTAGCATGCAGAAGAATGCAAATCGACCCTTTCTTATCTCTTTGTACTAAGCTCAAGTCCAAGTGGATCAAGGACCTCCACATAAAACCAGACACATTGAAACTAATAAAAAAGAAACTGAGGAAGAGCCTTGAACACATGAGCACAGGGGAAAATTTCCTGACAGAAAACCAATAGCTTATGTTATAAGATCAAGAACTGAAAAATGAGACCTCATAAAATTTTGAAGTTTCTGTAAGGCAAAGACACTGTCAATAGAACAAAATGGCAACCAAAAAATTGGGAAAAGATCTTTACCATCCCTACAGTGACAGAGGGATAATATCCAATATATACAAATAACTTAAGAAGTTAGACTCCAGAGAGCCAAACAACCCTTTTAAAAATGGAGTACAGAGCTAAACAAAGAATTTTCACCTGAGGAATATCGAATGACTGAGAAGCACTTAAATGTTTGACATCCTTAGTCATCAGAGAAGTGCAAATCAACACAACCCTGAGATTTCACCTCACATCAGTCAGAATGGCTAAGATCAAAAACTCAGGAGACAGCAGGTGCTGGCAAGGATGTGGAGAAAGAGGATCACTCTTCCACTGCTGGTGGAATTTCAAGCAGATACAACCACTCTGGAAATAAGTCTGGCAGTTCCTCATAAAACTGGGCATGACACTCCCTGAGGATACGGATATATCGCTCCTGGGAATATACCCAGAGGCTTCCCCTGCATGTAATAAGGACACATGCTCCACTATGATCATAGCAGCCCTTTTTACAGGAGCCAGAAGATGGAAAGAACCCAGATGCCCCTCAACTGACGAATGGATACAGAAAATGTGGTATATTTACACAGTGGAAATACTACGCAGTTATTAAAAACAATGAATTCATGAAATTCTTAGACAAATGGGTGGAACTGGAAAATATCCTGAGTGAGGTAAACCAATCACAAAAGAACACTCGTGGTATGCACTCAGTGATAAGTGGATATTAGCCCAGAAGATTGGAATACCCAAGACACATTTCACATATCGAATGATGCCCAAGAAGGAGGAAGAACAAAGTATGGATACTCTGGTCCTTTGTAGAAGGGTTAACAAAATACCGACAGAAGGAGACACAGAGACAAAAGGTGGAGCAGAATCTGAGGGAAAGACCATCCAGAGACTGCCCCACCTAGGGATCCATCCCATATACAGTTACAAAACACAGACACTATTATCGATGCCCACAAGTGCTTGCTGACTGGAGTTGGATATAGCTGTCCCCTGGAGGCTCTGCTAATGCATGAGAAATACAGATGGGGACACTCTCAGCCAGCCCTTGAACTGAGCACAGGGTCCCCAAAGGAGGAGCTAGAGAAAGGACCGAAGGAGCTGAAGGGGTTTGCAGCGTCATAGGAGGAACAACAATATGAGCCACCCAGTACCCCAGAGCTCCCAGGGACAAAACCATCAACCAGATAGTACACGTGGATTACAGCTGAGGATGGGCTTGTTAGACACCAAAGGGAGGAGAGGTTCTTGGTCCTGGAAAGGCTTGATGCTGCAGTGTAGAGGAATACCAGGACAGGGAAGCAGGAGGGGGTTGATTTAGGAACATGGGGAGAGGAGATGGCTTATGGGATTTTCTGGGGGTGGGAACCAGGAAAGGGGACAACATTTGAAATGTAAATAAAGAATATATCTAATAAAAAAGATTTGTTTTTATTTTATATGGATAGGTATTTTATTTTTATGCATGTAAATATGCATGGTATGCATGCCTAGTACCTGAGTAAATCAAAAAAGGGTTCCAGATCATCTGAGAGTCAAGTTACAGGTGATAGCTGTGAGCCATCATGTGGGTATTTGGAAGTGAACCAGTGTCCTTGGAAGAACAAGTGCTCTTAACAATGAACCATATCTTTAACCTAAAGGTCAGTTTCTTCTGTAAACCCCATGTCTTTACTAATGTTATGAGAAACAGACTTGAGAAAGGAAAATTACCGCACTTTCAAGTTCTGTCACTGCTTTTCCTTTGTAAGCCAGACCTAGCCTTGGGAGCCACAATCATGCAACTGAGGAAATTAAGTGCAATGGACCCCATTAAATCCTACACTGGCCACGACAAGTAGCAACATTGTTTTGTTTTGAGATTAGGAATTTACTGATTTTATTTTTTTTCTTTTCTTTTAATTTATTTACATTTCAAGTGTTATCCCTTTTCCTGGTTTCCCTCTCTCCCTGAAATCCCCTCTCCGATCCTTCCTCCTCCTGCTTCTATGAGGGTGTTCCTCAACAAACACATCCACTCCCAACTCCCTGCCCTTGATTCCCCTTCACTGGGGACATCTACCAAATCTTCATAGGACCAAGGACCATTCCTCACATTTATGCCTGACAAGGCCATCCTCTGCTACATATGCAGATGGAGCCATGTGTACTCCTTGGTTGGTGGCTTAGTCCCTGGGAGCTCTGGGGGGGTCTGGTTGGTTGATATTGTTGTTCTTCCTATGGGGATGCAAATCCCTTCAGCTCCTTAGGTACTAATTAGGATGTGACCTAATGACATCCTGAGGCACTCTAGCAGGTAATGAGGCACATAGGTATATTACTATGGTAGGGATACTCATTTTTTCTAGGAATGTGCTGAAGCTTGCCAGACTAAAGTTACAGAATAATTTACTATGCCCGTGTCAACTGACTTTGGATCTTTTTCCCCTCAATTTTTCCTTTCTTTCTCCTTTAAAGAAGAATTGGGACTTCACATTCTAGCTTGTTGAATTTCATTAAACAAATACTATAGATCAGAACTTGATGCAGCTCACCGAGTACTTTTTCTACATGATTTCTTTTCATACAAGGTTCCTATGTGCTAGTAGGGGAACACTGAATTCTTATGCAAAAATTATGTGAATTTTGGGGTATCACTATTTTTATCTTTTTTTTTTTTGGTCGGGTTTAGGATTTAGATGGACTATTTAAAAGAACTGTTTTATTTTAAGGTTTTGTTTGATTGCTTTGGGAGATTGGCTGAGTAAATCAAGGGCTTGTACTGTTTTATAGATAGCCGTAAGTTATCCAGGAAAGTCAGAGAAGACACTCAAAGTAGAAACCTGGAGGCAGATACAGAAGTCATGGAGAAATGCTGCTTCTGACTTACTGCTTCCTGGCTTGCTTAGAATCCTTTCTGTTTCTTTTTAAATTTTTATTTAATTTATATACAATATATTTTAATCAGATTCTTTCTACTCTATCAACTCTTTCCAGGTCCTCCATACCTCTCTATCCATCAACATTCATGTACACCCCCTGACACATCTATCCCAGTAATCTAAAGAAAAGGTGATTGGTTCATCCCATAATGTTTGTGCCACTATTGCCCCAGTATATGTTACTGGCAGGTCACTGTTGTAGGCTGCAGGGTTTGTAGACTGCTGAAACTCATGATTGCTTTTCACCCCCAGGATCATGGAAAGTACCTCTCAGCACTGTGAAAACTAATCAGTAGGGGTAAAGTGTTTATTTAGAAACCAACTCTCTTTCTCTATGTTCAATGACATAAGTAAGTTGTGTCTTCGGCAATGAGGTCTTATCATCTATTTATGCATAATTATAAATATAATTATAAATATAAAGGATAAAGAACATAAATCTAGGTCTTTTGACTCAGTTTAAATTTTTTCCGCCGGGCAGTGGTGGCGCACGCCTTTAATCCCAGCACTTGGGAGGCAGAGGCAGGCGGATTTCTGAGTTCGAGGCCAGCCTGGTCTACAGAGTGAGTTCCAGGACAGCCAGGGCTACACAGAAAAACCCTGTCTCAAAAAAAAAAATTTTTTTTCCAAGAAAATGCATTTTTCTTCATAATAGTAAATGCTAAAGACATTTGAAATAATGCTTCTTAAAAATTATGCTAGCATATTGTCTAGAACATCTACTTTCATATAGATACGTTATTTTAAATTTTAGATATAAGTAGGGAATTACTTATTAAAACAAAGTTAAAATAGGCTTGGTGGCACACACCTTTAATTTCTGTCACAGAGGCAGAAGCAGTGGTAAGAATTCAGGTAAATTCAAGGTCATCCTGATCAACATAGTGAATGTCAGACCAATCATGGGTAGATAGGGATGAAATTAGAAAATATCATCCTGAGTGAGGTAACACAGTCACAAAAGAACACACATGGTATTCACTCACTGATAAGTGGATATTACCCCAAAAGCTCAGCATACCCAAGATACAATTTGCAGACCATATGAAGTTCAAGAAGAAGGAAGACCAAAGTGTGGACGCTTCAGTCCTTCTTAGAAGGGGAAGCAAAATACTCAAGAGAGGAAACACGGGGACAAAATATGGAGCATAGAGTCCCCAATGGAGGAGTTAGAGAAAGGACTGAAGGAGCTGAAGGGGTTTGCAACCCCATAGGAAGAACAACAATATCAACCAACCAGACCCCCCCACCCCAGAGCTCCCAGGGACTAAACCACCAACCAAAGAATACATAAGGAGGGACCCATGGCTCCAATTGCATATGTAGCAGAGGATGGATTTGACAGACATCAATGGGAGGAGAGGCCCTTGGTCCTGTGAAGATTCCATGCCCCAGTGTAAGGGAATTTCAGGGCAGAAAAGCAGGAGTGGTTCGATGGGTGAGCACCCTTATAGAAGCAGGGGGAGGGAGGATAGGATAGGGGGGTTACTGAGGGGAAACCAGGAAAGGGGATAACATTTGAAATGTAAATAAATAAAATATACAATAAAAAATCAAAACAAAACAAAGTCATTCTTTTCCTACTAAGCAATGCATGAGGTTTCTATCTCATGACTGAATTTAGACAACTACACTTCTCATAGCTTGTATTAGTTAAATATTTCAAGTAAGAGGAAATTCAGGCATTATTTTTAATTACTAACATATAGGATATTTTTTCCCCAGTGGTGAGGAGAGAATGGGGGATTGGATGGGAGAACACCTTCATGGAGGCAAAATGTAGGGAAAATGGGATAGGGGGTTTGCAGAGGGTAAACCCGAAAGGGGGACAACATTTGAAATGTAAATAAATGAAATAACCAATAAAAAATAAAAGTAAAATAAAAATAAATCTAAGAAATGAAAAAAAAGGGGTTATCTTTCTTCATTTCAGTTGCTTTGGAAAAAAAAATTCTGTGTACCCTGGATATACTCATAGGTTGTTCTGTGTTTAAAGCTGACACAATTTTGCTGTCAACATTCTTTTAAACTTAGGTATACATTGCACTGAAAAACTTTTTAAGAAAGCCTTAACTTCAAGTTTTCTGTCATATGATTTATTCCTCCCTGGAAGTTCTTGATAATATTTGCAGAAAGAACATAAAATGGGACTTACAGCACGGTAGTGTAGCACTGGCCCTGTCACCAACAGTAATGGACACAAAAGACAAAAAAGGCCAACATACATTCTATTTTGTACATCTTCCATGACCCTGAACATATCTTCAAAATGATAGTTTTCAAAATGTGCATATCTTAATTTCAACACCTAAATCTTTATAGTCACATATAAAGTACGGAAAAAAGAAGTTCCATGTAGCACCAATCGATATGTTTCAAGAGCTTATATGTTTAATTTGCCTCTGTGTGTTTTTAATGTGTTGTGTACTTTAGACAAGATTGCTTAAGCCACAATGAAATCTTCATCTGAATACACATATTTATTATATTATTATTGTTGTTGTTGTTGTTGTTATTTATTCTTTTTTATAGTCCACTTGTTATCCTCCCCCCTTTCAGTCTACCCTCCAACAGTTCCTCATCTCATTCGTCCTCTCCCATCTCCAGGAGGATGTCCCCATCCCCCACCCCACCAGACTTCCCCACTGCCTGGGGCTTTATGTCTCAAGGGTTAGGCGTGTCTTCACTCAATGAGGTCAGACCAGACAGTCTTCTGCTGTATATGTGTCGGGAACCTCATATAAGCTAATAATACTATAGATAGATAGATAGATAGATAGATAGATAGATAGATAGATAGATAGATAGAAAGATAGATAGATAGATAGACTGGACATGTAGTTTCTTTGGTATAGTGCTTGTCTAGGATGCCCTGGGTTTTGTTTTTACCAACACATAGATGGGCATCATGGCACATGCCTGTAATGCAATGAAATAGAATATAGGAGTGGCAGGATTAGGTCTTCACCTCAACACAGTGTTCAAGGAAAAATAAGTAGTTAAAAGCACTGCCAATATGAGTTGGATTCCCAGCATCCATATGGTGACTTACAAATATCTACTACTTCAGTTCCAGGGAGTATGGCACACTTTTCTACCCTATGTATGTATCAAGCATGCACACTGGAGGCAAACCCAAATGCCAGCAGAGTACTCTTACACATAATTTAAATTAAGTTAAAAAATAAAATTAGGAGTAACCATTAAAAGTATCTAATTGTTTATTTTATTATCTTAACTTGTGAGATAGATGCTTGTTTTGTTCCACAGGCTGGGTAAGAGCCCTGGGGATCAAGCATTCTTACTGCATCAGCCTCTCAAATATTCTATATTACAGATCCAATATCACCATGCTAGACTAAAATGTTTTAAATTAGCAAATTTTTATTATTTTTATCTAAGAATCTAAGACTGACTTTATAATAATTTGTGTATAATAAATAATATATAAACTTCATTATATCTTAACATCAAATTTGACTCTTTTTAACTATTTAGGATAGCAAGATTATTTTGTTAAGATTTCAATCAAAGCAACCTTGGAGTATTTTTGTATAATACCAATAAGAAATGACCATGTACAAAATTTCCCCTACTCCCACACTGAAGGCAATTCTTAGCATAGTTGTAGAAAGTGTTAGTTCAATATTTACAAGATTTACAAGTTAAAATTTTATAGGCCCTCCGCCATCTTTGCTCCAGTGACCAGGTAGTTGGGACCGCCAGGCTCAGAGACAGACAGGCATAATATCGCTTCGGTTTCAGGCAGCTTGGGTGTAACCTGCTCCCAGGTGCTGGGCTGATCTGCAGTAACCAGCGCGCCAGTTCCTCGGTGGGACCTTCTGCCTGCTGGAGGGACCCCGCGCAGGGAGGGAGCCCGCCAGCTTCCCTTCCGCAACCTCTGTTCCCGCGGACTGCGCTGGAGAGACCGGTACCCAGGCTCTCCCCCCGATATAACATCACTTGGGACACGGCCTGTTGGGGCTTCCGTCTGTGCCCGAGGGCGGGTTGGCGCTGTAGTCGTCTGGGCGCCAGATCGGCGGGCCATCGTGACCACAGGGTGAGCGGCGCCACGGAGACTGCCCTCCGCCATCTTTGCTCCAGTGACCAGGTAGTTGGGACCGCCAGGCTCAGAGACAGACAGGCATAATATCGCTTCGGTTTCAGGCAGCTTGGGTGTAACCTGCTCCCAGGTGCTGGGCTGATCTGCAGTAACCAGCGCGCCAGTTCCGCGGTGGGACCTTCTGCCTGGTGGAGGGACCCTGCGCAGGGAGGGAGCCCGCCAGCTTCCCTTCCGCGACCTCTGTTCCCGCGGACTGCGCTGGAGAGACCGGTACCCAGGCTCTCCCCCCAATATAACATCACTTGGGACACGGCCTGTTGGGGCTTCCTTCTGTGCCCGAGGGCGGGTTGGCGCTGTGGTCGTCTGGGTGCCAGATCGGCGGGCCATCGTGACCACAGGGTGAGCAGCGCCACGGAGAGTGCCCTCCGCCATCTTTGCTCCAGTGACCAGGTAGTTGGGACCACCAGGCTCAGAGACAGACAGGCATAATATCGCTTCGGGTTCAGGCAGCTTGTGTGTAACCTGCTCCCAGGTGCTGGGCTGATCTGCAGTGACCAGCGCGCCAGATCTGCTGTGGGACTTCTGCCTGGCAGAGGGACGCCCCCCTCCCCCCCCCCAGGAGAGATCACACACCCCTGCACAGGGCAGGAGCCTGCCAGCCTCCCTTTGGCGACCTCTGCTCCAGGAATCCACTAGGCTGAGCCTTTAGATGTGCAAGGCCTCCCCAATATAAGATCACTTGGGGCAAAGCACATTAGGGCTCCAAAGTCACTCAGGAGCAGGCAGGCCCCAGAAATCGGTGCCAGGGGAATCCTGGTAATCCAGGGGGGGGCAGAAATAGCTTTGCAGGCTCACAGGAGGTCCAACCAACAGCCAGTGGCAGCAGGACCAACTAACACCAGAGGTATCCAGATGGCAAAAGGCAAACGTAGGAATGTTACTAACAGTAATCAAAGTAATGTAGGACCATCCGAACCCAACTCTCCAACAGCAGCAAGTCCTGGATACCCCACCACACCCGAAAGACAAGATCTGGATTTAAAATCACTTCTCATGATGCTATTAGAGGATCACAAGAAGGACACAAATAAATCTCATAAAGAGTTACAGGAGACCATGAATCAACGGTTAGAAGCCCTTACAAAGGAAACACAAAAATCGCTTAGAGAAATGCGGGAGAACATGGATCAAAAGATGGAGGCGCACAAGGAGACAACACAAAAATCGCTTAACGAGATGAATCAACGGGTAGATGCACTCACAAAGGAATCACAAAATTTGCATAAAGAAATGCAGAAGAATATGGGTCAACAGACGGATGCCCATAAGGAGGCAACACAAAAATTGCTTAAAGAAATGAATCAACGGTTAGATGCCCTTACAAAGGAAACACGAGAACTGCTTAAAGAAATGCAGGAGACGATGGATCAACAGATGGAATCCCATGAGGAGGAAACACAAAAATCGCTCAGAGAAATGCAGGAGAACGTGGGTCATCAGGAAGAAATCCTGAAAGAGGTAATGCAAAATTACCTTAAAGAAATACAGGAAAATACAAACAAACAAGTGAAGGATCTCAGCAAATCCATCCAGGAACTAAAAAAGGAAGTAGAAACAACTAAGAAATCACAAAGGGAGACAACTTTGGAGATAGAAAACCTTGGGAAGAAATCAGGAGTCATAGATGCAAACATCAACAATAGAATACAAGAGATGGAAGAAAGAATCTCAGGTGCTGAAGATTCCATAGAAAGCATCGACTCAACAGTCAAAGAAAATGCAAAATGCAAAAAACGCGTAACCCAAAACATCCAGGAAATCCAGGACACAATGAGAAGACCAAACCTAAGGATTATAGGTATAGATGAGAGTGAAGATTTGCAACTTAAAGGGCCAGTAAACATCTTCAACAAAATTATGGAGGAAAACTTCCCTAACTTAAAGAGAGAGATGCCGATGAACATACAAGAAGCCTACAGAACTCCAAACAGACTGGACCAGAACAGAAATACCTCCCGTCACATAATAATCAAAACACCGAATGTTCTAAACAAAGAAAGAATACTAAATGCAGTAAGAGAAAAGGGCCAAGTAACATACAAAGGAAGACCTATCCGAATCACATCAGACTTCTCACCAGAGACTATGAAAGCCAGAAGATCCTGGGCAGATCTCATGCAGACACTAAGACAGCACAAATGCCAGCCTAGACTACTATACCCAGCAAAACTCTCAATCACCATAGATGGAGAGACCAAGATATTCCATGATAAAACCAAATTTTCACAATATCTTTCCACAAATCCAGCCCTGCAACGGATAATAGGTGGAAACCTCCAATACAGGGAGAGAAACAACACCCTGGAAAAAATGAGATAATAACCTTCTTGAATCAAACCCAAAAGTAGATAACCACTCAAACATAAAGATAGCGTCAAGAATGGCAGATGGCAATAATCACTATGCCTTAATCTCTCTTAATATCAATGGTCTCAATTCCCCAATTAAAAGACATAGACTAGCAGACTGGATACGTAAACAGGACCCAGCTTTTTGCTGCATGCAGGAAACGCACCTCAGTGTCAAAGACAAACACTACCTCAGAGTAAAAGGCTGGAAAACAATTTTACAAGCAAATGGCCCCAAGAAACGAGGTGGAGTAGCCATCCTAATATCGGATAAAATTGATTTTCAACCCAAAGTCATCAAAAAAGACACAGAAGGACACTACATACTGATCAAGGGAAAAATCCACCATCAAGAACTCTCAATCCTGAATATCTATGCTCCAAATGCAAGGGCACCCTCATTCGTAAAAGAAACTTTACTAAAACTCAAAGCACACATCGCACCGCACACAATAATAGTGGGTGACTTCAACACCCCGCTCTCTGAAATGGATCGTTCAGGAAAGCAGAAACTAAACAGGGACACAGTGAATCTAATTGAAGCCTTGGACCAAATGGAACTAACTGATATATATAGAACATTTCATCCTAGAGCTAAAGAATACACCTTCTTCTCAGCTCCTCATGGTACCTTCTCCAAAATTGACCATATAATTGGTCACAAATCAGACCTCAACAGATACAAGAAGATAGAAATAATCCCATGCCTCCTATCAGATCACTATGGAATAAGGGTGGTCTTCAATGGCAACAAAAACAAAAGAAAACCCACGTACACATGGAGGCTGAACAATGCTCTACTCAATGATAACTTGGTCAAGGTGGAAATAAAGAAAGAAATCAAAGACTTTTTGAAAGTTAATGAAAATGAAGGCACAACATACCCTAACTTATGGGACACAATGAAAGCAGTGCTAAGAGGAAAATTCATAGCCCTGAGTGCCGCCAAAAAGAAACGGGAGACAGCATACACTAACAGCTTAATGGCACACCTGAAAGCCCTGGAACAAAAAGAAGCAAATACACCAAAGAGGAGTAGAAGGCAGGAAATCATCAAACTCAGGGCTGAAATCAATCAAGTAGAAACAAATAAAACCATACAAAGAATCAACAAAACGAGGAGTTGGTTCTTTGAGAAAATCAACAAGATAGATAAGCCCTTAGCCAGACTAACCAGAGGGCACAGAGATAGTATCCAAATTAATAAAATCAGAAACGAAAAGGGAGAGATAACAACAGAAACTGAGGAAATTCAAAAAATCATCAGATCCTACTACAAAAACCTGTATTCAACACAACTAGAAAATCTTGAGGAAATGGACAATTTCCTTGACAGATACCAAGTACCAAAATTAAATCAGGATCAAATAGACCATCTAAACCGTCCTATAACCCCTGAAGAAATAGAAGTTGTCATTGGAAGTCTTCCAACCAAAAAAAGCACAGGTCCAGATGGTTTTAGTGCAGAATTCTATCAGACCTTCAAAGAAGACCTAACACCAATACTCTTCAAACTGTTCCACAAAATAGAAACAGAAGGAACACTACCCAACTCGTTCTATGAAGCCACAATTACACTAATACCAAAAGCACACAAAGATCCGACAAAGAAAGAGAATCTCAGGCCAATCTCTCTTATGAATATCGATGCAAAAATACTCAATAAAATTCTTGCCAACCGAATCCAAGAACACATCAAAACGATCATTCACCACGATCAAGTAGGCTTCATCCCAGGGATGCAGGGATGGTTCAATATAAGGAAATCCATCAATGTAATCCACTACATAAACAATCTCAAAGAAAAAAACCACATGGTCATCTCATTAGATGCTGAGAAAGCATTTGACAAAATTCAGCATCCTTTCATGCTAAAGGTCTTGGAAAGATCAGGAATTCAAGGCCCATATCTAAACATAGTAAAAGCAATTTACAGCAAACCAGTAGCCAGCATCAATCTAAACGGAGAGAAACTTGAAGCAATCCCACTAAAATCAGGGACTAGACAAGGCTGCCCTCTCTCTCCATATCTTTTCAATATAGTACTTGAAGTTCTAGCTAGAGCAATTAGACAAGAAAAAGAGGTCAAAGGGATACAAATTGGAAAGGAAGAAGTCAAACTATCACTATTTGCAGACGATATGATAGTATACATAAGCGACCCAAAGAACTCCACCAGAGAACTCCTACAGCTGATAAACGACTTCAGCAAAGTGGCCGGATATAAAATCAACTCAAGCAAGTCAGAAGCCTTCCTATACTCAAAGGATAAGCAGGCTGAGAAAGAAGTAAGAGAAATAATACCCTTTACGATAGCCACAAACCATATTAAGTATCTTGGCGTGACGCTAACCAAACAAGTGAAAGATCTGTATGACAAGAACTTCAAGTCTCTGAAGAAAGAAATTGAAGAAGACCTCGGAAGATGGAAAAATCTGCCATGCTCATGGATTGGCAGGATTAATATAGTAAAAATGAGCATCTTACCAAAAGTATTACACAGATTCAATGCAATCCCCATCAAAATCCCAACTCAATTCTTCATAGAGTTAGAAAGAGCAATTCAAAAATTCATCTGGAATAACAGAAAACCCAGAATAGCTAAAACTATTCTCAAGAGTAAAAGAACCTCTGGGGGAATCAGTATCCCGGACCTCAAGCTGTACTACAGAGCAATAGTGTTAAAAACTGCATGGTATTGGTACAGTAACAGACATGTAGATCAATGGAACAGAATTGAAGACCCAGAAATGAATCCACACTCCTATGGTCACTTGATCTTTGACAAAGGAGCTAAAACCATCCAGTGGAAAAAAGATAGCCTTTTCAACAAATGGTGCTGGCTCAGCTGGAGGTCAACATGCAGAAGAATGCAAATTGACCCATCCTTATCTCCTTGCACTAAGCTCAATTCTAAGTGGATCAAAGATCTCCACATAAAACCAGACACACTGAAACTAATAGAAGGGAAACTAGGGAAGAACCTTGAACATATGGGCACAGGGGAGAATTTCCTGAACAGAACTCCAATAGCTTATACTCTAAGATCAAGAATAGACAAATGGGACCTCATTAAATTACAAAGTTTTTGCAAGGCAAAAGACACCGTCAAAAAGACAAAGCGGCAACCAACTAACTGGGAAATGATCTTTACCAACCTTACATCCGACAGAGGGCTAATATCCAAGATATACAAAGAACTCAAGAAGTTAAACTCCAGAGAGGCAAGTAACCCTATTAAAAAATGGGGTACAGAGCTCCACAAAGAGTTCTCACCTGAAGAATATCTAATGGCTGAGAAGCACCTAAAGAGATGTTCATCATCCTTAGTCATTAGGGAAATGCAAATCAAAACAACCCTGAGATTCCATCTCACACCAGTCAGGATGGCTAAGATCAAAAACACAGGAGACAGCAGTTGTTGGCGAGGATGTGGAGAAAGAGGAACACTCCTCCACTGCTGGTGGAATTGCAGGCTGGTACAACCACTCTGGAAAGCAGTCTGGCGGCTCCTCAGAAAACTGGGCATGACACTTCCGGAGGATCCGGCTATACCACTCCTGGGCATATACCCAGAGACTTTACCTGCATGCAATAAGGACACATGCTCCACTATATTCATAGCAGCCTTATTTATAATAGCCAGAAGCTGGAAAGAACCCAGATGTCCCTCAACGGAGGAATGGATTCAGAAGATGTGGTATATTTACACAATGGAATACTACTCTGCAATTAAAAACAATGAATTCACGAAATTCCTAGGCAAATGGTCAGAACTTGAAAATATCATCCTTAGTGAGGTAACCCAATCACAAAAGATCACACATGGTATGAAGTCACTGATAAGGGGATATTGACCCAGAATCTCAGAATACCCTAGACACAATCAGCATATCAATAGATTTCTAAAAAGATGGAAGGAGAGACCCCTGGTCCTGGAAAGACTGGATGTAGGGGAACGCCAGGACAGAGTAATGAGAGGGGGTTGAACGGAGAAAAGAGGGAGGGAAGGGGGCTTATGGGACTTTCGGGGAGGGAGGAAACGGGAAAGGGGAAGTGATTTGGAATGTAAATTAAAAAAATAAAATAAAATTAAATTAAAAAAAAAAAAAAAAAAAAAATTTTATAAACAAAAAACAAAGAGGCTTTGCAACTTTTATAAATATTTTAGTAGCCTTGAGAAGAAAGCTCAACTTTCTATTAAAGAGTAGGGTATTTATAAATAGTGCTTATAATTTGAACACTTTATCAACATTATGTTTGTTATGTACCAAATTTCTTGTTTAGAATATGGCATACACAATTATAATGAAAGACTCATATCAGTACTATCTATAAAATTGAGACTTTAAATTTCGATTGATCAAATCAGATCAATTCTCCAGCAAACGTGTTACTTAAAGAGCCAGTTACTTAAACTTGCCTTCCATTTCTTTCATCTAAAGATCCACCTTTCTGTCATTGTTACAGCAGCCTCAAACATGGCTCTGGGGAGGTGAATTAAGGAAAGCTGTCTCTCTGGCCTCCATCAAGATCTAGCATCCCTAGCTGCCCAAAACTTTAAAAGTTAATTCAGCTGGGAAGGTCCATTGGCATCCTTCAGCCATGCAAGAGTGAAAGTAGGAATAGATAGCACTTTAATGAAACGATGTACTTTTTCATGTGAGAATCTCTATTCCATATTTCAGGCCATTACTTACTGTAGACATGAAGCTTAAGTCTGTCCCTTTTCTGAATTACTCCTGAAATGTTCACTTTTCCTTTGATTCCATCTCTTTTCAAACTTGTTTTCTTGTACTTTGGATGCTATCCTTTCTCTAGCATATCTCTCCTAACCAAGTGTAGCTGACCCCCACAATGGCTTACTTCAAAGAGCATAGCTTTTTCTATTTTTCTTCTGTATTTTCCTCTTCCAGGAAGCTGTCAAGGTTTATAGCTTTTGAGTTCAATTTTTCTTTTTATCCTAGCAATATTGTCCCATAACTTCCTTTTTTATTGATTATATTCTTTATTTACACTTCAAATGTTATTCCCTTTCCTGGTCCTCCTCTCCCCAGAAAATCCCTAACCCATCCTCCCTCCCCCTACTTCTATGAGGATGTTCCTCCACCCAACTCACTCCCATCTACCTTCCCTCGATTTCCCTCTGATGGGGCATCTATTGAGCCCTCATAGGACCAAGGACCTCTCCTCCCATTGATGCCTGAGAAGGCATTCCTCTGCAACAAATGTAGCTGCAGCCATGTGTACCACTTGGTTGCAATTATGGAGATAAAGTGTGGAGCAGAAACTGAAGGAGAGGACATCCAGAGACTGTCTTACCTGGGGATTCATCCTATAGACAGTCGCCAAACCCCAACACTATTGTGGATGCCAAGAAATACTTGCTGAAAGGAGCCTGATATGGCTGTCTCCTGAGAGGTCCTTCCAAAGCCTTATAAATGCGGAGGCAAATGCTAGCAGCCAACCATTGGATTGAGCACAGGGTCCCAAATGGAGGAGTTAGGGAAAGGACTAAAGGAACTGAAGGGGTTTGCAACCTCATAGGAAGAACAACAATATCATCCAACCAACCCCCACCCCAGAGCTCCCAGAGACTAAGTCCACCAACTTCCTTTTGAGTTCGTTCTTAAGTTTTTTAATTAGTAAGACTTAGAACCCCAAAAGGAGATTCTAAGTTGCTTGACCACATTAGGATAATTGTAAGCATTGGTGTATTTCTTCTATGTGTGAATGAATACATTCTATTTGCCTAAGTTGTTTCTGCTTGGGTTTGACTCTTCTTTTCTCTTTCTGCCATTGGCTACACACCAACATGGCCTTCTCAATTGAATTTTTTAATGGTACCTAAAACTATGACATGCTGTCTACCAGTTATATCTTCCATCTAACGGATTTGGTGTTGTTCTTTTAGCATTTCCATGATCCAATATAATCGAATGTGTCTTCTCTTACTTAATTCCTCTCTCTTTCTACTCACAGGAAACAAATAAACAAACCCTTAATTATCAGTCAGATTTAAATATCTGAATGTGCTATGTATGTCCCCTAACTAAAATATTGCTTAACACATACTTACTTATAACAAAATATTTGCTATCTCCAAAATTTATACTTAATGGCATATTTCCAATATACAATCAGAGACATAATTTAAAGAATCCAACATATGTCACAGTATATGTGGGAATAATATTTGGGAAATACATTCCAATTTCTTTGTTACATATTTAAAGAATGAAATGATTCATTTTAAAAAATATGAAACTCTAGTAAATATAGCTGTGTATACCTCCCAAGAAGAATACAACCCACATTTGAAAATTGTTGGGTTTTCTTTACTCCTCCAGAGATGCTGAATTCTACATTATGTGATATTCAATTAAATTGCTTGATTTCTTAGTCCAGATTTAACATCTGGAAAGTTTTATATATTTATCCATAAGTATGTGGATTCAGTGATGACTAGAGTTAACATTTTATTTAAATCATTTTGCTGTATATCTACCAAGATAATACTTGCTAACACTACTTGCCTTTGCAACTATGACACCTATTTTATTATTCTAACTCCTTTAAATCCAGAAAAAGCTTCCAGACACTCACAAAAATCTTAGACATTTAATTTATTATGCAAGAAATACTTTTAAGAGTAGGAGTGGTAGTACTTACCTTTTCTCACAGGATTTGGAGGTAGAAGTACATATCTCTTTGAATTTAAAACTAGGCAATTCCAAGTATGTTTTCTGGACAGCCAGAGTTGCATAGTGACATCATATCTCCAAAACATAACAATAATAAAAAAGTAAAATTGAGGTTATGGAATTATTTACCTAAGAATAAACTCATACCCAATACTTTTAAAGTCCAGTAATAGTTCAGTGATATTTCCTGTTTTGCAGAGTTACATAAAAAAGATTTTTTTCCCCTGTCCTTATTTAGAAAGGCTAAAAGAAGACTAGCTAAAGAAATCAATGAAAGCATAGAGTGAACCTGTAAAAAAACATTTTCAAATGTCATATCTCACTTTAAAATATCAGTTTGTTACAGAGAGGAGCATGTAAGTAGGGGAAAGTGCTCAGAAATAATCTCAAACCATTTCAAAACTAACACTCCTCTTGTTTTCTGAAATAGAAAGGACTTATAAAGGGGTGAGCATACAAGTGCACTCTAATGCATTAAGGGCTGTTTCCTCTTAAAGGACCACTCATCTAAGGACTTAGAGTGCTCAGGAGGGCAGGGTTGAGTCTTCTAGGCAGCAGAGTACCATGGCTTCTTTCCTGAGACAGGGGCTGCAAACCTTGCCATATATTGTCTGCTGCTGGCACCTCTGTCTGAGCAGTTCATAGCACAAAATAATGTTGATGTTAAGTTTAAGTAGCTGATGTAAATTTAAAAGGCAGTTTTGAATTGATTATTTTAATAAGTCAGAAAACTTTGGGAGAATTCATACAGTCAGTACCTAACATCTATATTGTAAATTTGGAAAAGCTATTTTATATATTCTGAATAATATGAATTTAAATAGTATTTTAATGATCCTGATAGTAGTATCTATTCTTAGTAGTAATGTATATGACACAAAAATATCAATGCAAGCAGGATTACTATATGTGTCCGCGGGGCTGGCATATGTATGTGTTTAATCAATTCATATATTTGAAATTCCATATGCATACCACTAAAAATAGACACACAATATTGGGTGGGATCACACAAGGTGATGTATATGGGAGAAGTTGGTGGAAGGAAATGGAAGGGGCAAATGTTGCAATTAAATCTTAAATGAAAAGATAAGGAGTAGACATGCATTGCAAAGAATGATCAGATTCTAAAAATACAAACTTTGGAATGAGACTCCCACTGAGTTTCATGTACACACCTAATCCTACAAAAGCTATTTACATGCAAATCGCAGTTCATTTATTTGAATAATTGGGAGAAAATGACGGTCAACTGAATCATTGGACAAGCACACTTCTTGCCAAGCCTGAGGTTCTCAATGCAGTCTACAGACCCACATGGTAAATGGGAAGTGCATACACCTGAAAGATATTCTCTATCTCAAATGACATACTCTCTCTCTCTCTCTCTCTCTCTCTCTCTCTCTCTCTTCTCTCTCTTTCTCTCTCTTCTCTCTCTCTCTCTCTCTCTCTCTCTCTCTCTCACACACACACACACACACACACACAAATAAATTATTTAAAAGATAATTAAATAATGGGACACAATAATCATACTAGATTCCAAAAATTTGATGAAGACATAGGGGCAGGATTCCAGTAGGAAGTTTGCCATTGAATATGTTATAAACCAAATGATGCATAAATAATAATTATTCATATTATTTTATATGACTTCATGAAGAAAATTATACTGATTACGAATTTGAAGAAGTCCTAATTATTCTATTAGTCTCACAGTCAATTTGAAAAATATTCAAGGTGTTTGAGTTGCACAACAGTTTTTACTTATAATAGAAATATACTTATTTCACACATACACACATGCTTATGTCTTTAAATTAAAATTTTAATTTAAAATGTTCATTTCATATTCCAAAGGAGCAAATTTGCTAATTTTAAATTTTTGTTAATGTTAATTGCAAGATGCTAATTTCTTATCTTTATAAGGCAGACATCTTTGTATTTTGAATAACTTTACTGTGATTGAAAGAGCTTGTGATTTAAGTAACATATGTAAATGAAGCTAAGTGATATTTGCATACTAAGATTCATTCAATTATAATATTCATAATCAAGTGATAATCATTTTAGGTAAGTGTAGTTTTAATGAATGTTGT